>CM008282.1:3862898-4180956 GCA_002319775.1 Fagopyrum tataricum
AATATGAGGGCAAACGTCTACTCCATTCGGAGATTACTTTCCCTTGGTTAAATAATATTTTTGAGTAGGATTATTTTAATATTTTGTTTATTTAGGCTACATCTACCACTCATTGATCGAGACTACGAGTCATGACATAGATAATAATCTCGTCACCTAAATAACCAAGGCTTTGTCTACTCACCATCGTGAGATTACGAGCTATAAGTAATTGAATCATTGTAAGCATGTTTATTTTGTTCTCTTGCATGTAATCCACACACCGAAATTCCAACAGTTGGTGACCCACCGCGTCAACAACAATCCTCTGTAGCTCCTCTCCATCTCCTCTATCATCCATAACCACGGATACATAGTTGATCCCGGATCCTACCAACAAGTACATGTAGACACTGTTTACAAAAACAAATAGTTAGAAAAACATAATAGATAAACGAAATGATAACATGTACAAATGAGATATCTTACCTGGGTGTCCGAAACATGGACAAGAGTTGGATGATTCATGGGAAGTGCGTGCAACTGACCCCGGAAAGAGAGTGATCCAATCAAAGAACAATGTCATGTATTCATTAACTATAACCAATGGAACAAGCACCATCTTTATGCCGACCAATGTAAAGCGTGTGACCTCTAGGGCTATTACATGAGACAAGCTACTCGGGCTCGGCTCACGATTGGCTAGTTTATAAACAAGCCGAGATAATTTTAAATTAACAGATAGATTTTGCAGTCAATTTATAAATTAATAGATAGATCTTGAAAATTATAATTAATTTACTATATACTAAAATATTAAATTTGTAATTTGAGCCATTTTTAAACTATTTTAAAAAATATATCTAAATTTTAAAATTTTATAGTATTAAATGTAAAAAGAATCTATCATATATTTAAACAAGACAAATATAGTATAAGATCACAACCATGCATATGTAATTATATACGCGCCTTATTGATATACTTAAATTTTTTACCTAATGATAGTATTATCATAATATAATTTTGGGGTAAATCATATGACCCAAATCAAAAACCCACGTACCTTGATAAACCCACGTACCTGGCTATATTTAAGATATTTGATAACATGATTTATCGACCTGTTACACTCATGCATTTAGTTAGATTTCCCCTTTTCGCATTCATGTTTTGGCCTTAGTTTGTGTCATTTATGCTTGTTTAGTTCTACTTTGCAAGAATAGATGTCTACACACACTATTTGTGGCTTTGTAGGTGATTTGGCACATTTTGGAGCTAAAACGATGTATTTGAGGATCAAGCCTCGAAGTGGACGCATTGGAGCAAGCTACGTGCACGGGAAAGGCGAGGAATCGAGCTAAAGACGCGAGGAAACGAGCTAAAGGCGCGAAGGAACGGAGAAGACCGCATCTCGGACCGAGATGGACCGATCTCGGCCAGACCAGGCCGAGATGGTCCATGATCTCGGCCGAGATTTCACTTGGCTCGCCCGAGATCACACCTAGCTCGGCCGAGATTGCCTTGGCTCGGCCGAGATCACACCTAGCTCGGCCAAGATTGCCTTGGCTCGGCCGAGATTCCCGATGTGCTGACGCGTTGAACTTTCTGTTGCTGAATCTCGGTCCCGATTGGCCCGATCTCGGCCGAGATTTCTGCCCGAGATTCCTGATGTGCTGACGCGTTGAACTTTCTGTTGCTGAATCTCGGTCCCGACTAGCCCGATCTCGCCCGAGATTTCTGTCCGAGATTTCTTGTTCGGCGATTTTATTTTATTTTTGGATCGGTTTTGGCCTAGCCCGCCCTTTGTAAGGTTGTTGCCTATAAAAGGGAAGCTCTAGGTTATTTCTGGGGGTCCGATTTTAGTCTCTTTTTAGGGTTAGGTTACCCCATAGGGGGAGCCGCCCTCTCTTCCTTTCTCTTCTTCTCCACCAATGTTCTTCTCTAGTTTAGATTGAAGTTTCATACTTTCACATTGAGTTTTGTTTGGAAGACATTGTTGATTGAAGATTTAATACAATTGAAGGTTTTCAGTTATTGAAGTTGAGTAGTTCTTTCTCTCCCTTTTTGTTATTTCTGTATTTGTCTTTAATATGATTGTTATTGGTTAGAACCTTGAGGTTCCAAGGTTAACAAGGATTTGTTTATGCCTTTGATTATGATGGAATGTTGTGTTTTATGTTTTGGCTTTGACTTGCTAGAAATCCTAATGGTTGGCTTGGACTTGAATCTAGTTAGAATCCTTCTAACTAGTAACCTAAGTTGAAATTGAGACTTACCCGGTGATATTCCTTCATAGATGCATGAGAGACTGATCATAGGTAATAAAGGTTTATCCTTTATTGGTTGAATGTGCTTAGATTCCTTCCTAAGTAGGGTAATACTTGAGACTTACCCGGTAATGGTTTACCTTTCCCTTAGTTTGTAGGTCTTGTTTGTTTAGAATTTCCTGCCTCTCTACCTTGAGACTTACCCGGTAATAGGTAGTTGGTTTGGAACAAGATAGTCTTGAGACTTACCCGGTAATAGACTGTCAGCCTAGAAACGTTCATCCCTGTGGCTTTTCTACCTTATATCTTCATGAGTCTTCCTGAATCTATATGTATAAACAATGATCTTGAACCCTTGGAATCCATTTTCTTTCCTTTAACTTGATTATCTTTGTTTTCCTTTTTATTTGTTTGTTTTGACTTTCAATCAATAGTAACAATTGATTGCGAGTCCCTTAAATCCCTTTTAAAAACCCTTTTGATTTCTTTCTCTTATCTTTTCCAACCTCCTGTCTTTAATTGAGATATATTCTATTTATAATCATTATTGCATATTAATCCTCTCAGTCTCTGAGATCGACCCTGGAATACTTACCTTTACCGTGATTGACCCATACACTGTGGGTTCGTTGCTGTTTAGGGAATTATTACAGGTTATAAATATAAAATTATCCCTTCCTTGTTTTACTAACTTATAGGTCTTTATCATTATTGATAAAGGTTTATAGGGGTGTAAAAACAGCGAACAATATTAAAATGATAATAGCTGATATTATACTTGATTTTGCTAAAAGAAATAATCGATAATTGTATGATTTGTATAACCTTCGGACCTTCTATTTGCAGATATTTTTGATAGTCGTATTGAATAACCGATTTGAGATAATTTAGTTTTACACTTTGATATTAAAAAAATTATATAATTAGATGAATTTTTATAGATTTTTATATAGTGTTTCAAAATTGAATTTGTAAATTTGTCGATACAATATTAGAATGCTCTTGTGCATTAGTGCTCTGATATTAGCAATATCAATTTCACTGGATAAAATATTGTGATAGGTATACAAAGTAATTATCTATATATCTATATACCTATATACCTATACTAAAATAGATGACGTTAAAGCTGACGTGACGTTCTTACAAATTTTGTAGGATTAAATTTTTTTTAAATAACTAATTAATTCACAAAATCTTTTTTACTAAACCAAAATTAAAATGAAAAATTCGTAAAAATTAACTAGTAAGATATCGGATCATCTTGTATCTAACGTAAAATTTTACCTAAAATTTATATTGGTATTTGTTTATTTTTAAAAAAAAAGTATTTTTAGGCATCAACTCTTTTAATTTTAAATTACACAGTTTTTTTGAACAATTTCACGTTACTTTTCTTGAACGTTGTTATCCACATCGATTATAAGTAAAGATAATAGTTTGAGAACATGTATAAATCACATCGATTATAAGTAAAGATAATAGTTTAAGAACATGTATAAATAGAGGGTTTGAAGATTAAACAAATCACACATTTCTTGATATTTTGGCTAAGATGAAGTATAATTTTTATTAATAACGGATTAGTATTTACTGTTTTGTTGGTCGTTGACCTACTATTTTGTGGGTTCGTTGACCTACTATATTGTAGGTGCGGCGGCCCCCGGTGGGAGGCTCTCTATGCCAAAAGCGAGAGAAACCCCTCTTTCTTTTTTAGGTCTCCATGTTACCATACGGGGGACTTGGGGGCTAAAAGGATCCTATCAACTTGATCCGACCTAGGATAATAAGACCATGAGCTTGGTCTTACTTCACCGTTGAAAAACGAAAGAAGACTTCCACCTCCAAGCATGCGTCGCTCGCTTCTTTTTGGGTGTGAAGAAATGTCAAACCAAAATATCCAACAAGCATTAGCTCTCCTTGAAAAGGAGGTGATCCAACCACACCTTCTAGAATAACTATTGCGGTAGTTAAATTTTGTTATCCCACATCTGATAGTTTTTATTAATAACGGGTTAATATCCGTTATTTGACAATTTGGCTAAGTTCAAGTATATTTTGTATTCATAACGGATTAATATTCGTTAAATGGACCGTTAGTCAAGTACACTTTTTATTCATAACGGATATACCGTTACATGGGTCGACCTACTGTTTTGTTGGTCGTTGGTCTACTGTTTTGTGGATAATTAAATATTTTCAAATTTTGTTATCCCGCTTCGATTATAAGTAAGGTTGATGGTTTGAAAATTTGTATAAATAGAGGATTTGAAGATTAAACAAATAATACATTTCTATGACTTTGGGCTAAGTTGAGTATAATTTTCATAAATAACGGATTAATATCTTTTATATGGATCGTTGACCTACTGTAATGTGGATCAACTAAATATTAAACAAATCATAAATTTCTTGGTCTTTTGACTATGTTCAGATATAATATTTTTAATACCAATTTTATTTGTTAAAATTTTTTGATATGAATTTTGTTAAAAACGAAATCATATTTTATCGTAATCATATTTTTTAGATCAATATTCAATGCATAAAGATTATAATATAAAACAAGCCTGCACCTTATGGAGCCATAAACTAGTTTTAAACATAAAAAAAACCTAACCAAACAATTGCGTCCTCGATCGATGGGATCGAAAATTGTACAACTACTGCAACTGAATACACAGTATACCGATTTGAATCATTTGATTATTACAAGTGGCTACTAAATTGTTTTATAACGTAACCAACGATCATATACCGCAAGTGACTGACAATTGTATCCTAATTTCAAGATTGATTTCAAGATTCGAGGCATCTCAAAGCGGCAAAGAGGGCAGACGTGATTGGTGTCGAGCCATCTAACGAGACATGCTTCATGGAACATGTGCAAGCAAGGCAACGTAAGGGACTCCTGTGGTTTGTCGATGTCATCAATGCAAATTGAACACCGGTGGTCGGTACAATTCGAGTCCCTCTCGTACACATCACCCCTCGATGTAATCAAGTCCAAGACGTACGAACGCGAGGCAGGCTCGGTGCGAGGCGAATCTGAATCGTACGCGTGAGAGTGAACCCCGGGATGAAGCCAGATTTGGACAAAATAGATAGAGGTGTAAAAGACGGTGGAGCAATGGTGGTCGGCGTTGGCAGGTTTGAGGACACGGCATCTGAAGTCGAAAGCTATTCGGTCGGCGCAGCAAGAAGGGAGGTGTTGAGCTAAGACCGAAGTCGATAAGAGTTCTTCGTAGTTATCCAAGTATTCATCGTAATAGTCGAAAGGGGAGCAGGCGAAGCAAGGGATCATCATCGCGTCTAAGGAGACGAGGTTGCATTGACCTTGTTTCAGAGGTCGTCGGACCCGCTTCTTTGTGCTCTCAATGGTGTATTCTCTACCATGGGTTGTTTCTCGCCAGATGCTCGTCATGCCTTGCTAGCGAGACTTGATGATTAATGAATCAGTGGATATTTGTAAAGATCAATCAGGGTTTCAATTTATACTCCAAATCCAAAGTTTAATTAAGTTTTCTTTATCTTATATATTTTGTTGATTATTAAAAAGAAATTAATGCTAACAAGACAATGAAAATTTTGAGCAAATAGATTATCGGTATGCAGATCTTAAATTTTAAAATCTTATATATTTGATTTTGATAAAAAAAAATTGAGTCAACCAATTGCATAAAATTATTTGCATTCAATTTCTTTTTTACTTCAAGAAAAGTATAACGATAATTTTAAATTTCTAATTTATAATTCCTTATCCATAAAACATACTTACCTAATTAATTTAAACAATATCTGAATGTTTAAAAAATACTTTTTTTATTTATAAATAAATTATTTATACTCACACTATTTCATCAAGATGGGTTACTAAATGAGTATTATTTACTTTAATATTTTTTTTATTTTGTTGTCTTAGAATTGAGTCAACCAATTAGACCAATTATATAACTAATAAAGTTAATCACAATAAGAACATAGTTGATTTCCAAATATTACTATATGTATATAGACCCGAAATATTACTTAGAAATTAATAAATCATATTACAAAATAAATTTCCTATATACACTATTTAATTTGGTTACAATATTATTTCATATATATATATATATATATATATATATATATATATATATATATATATATATATTCAAATGTATATATAATTATTATAAAATAATATCTAACTATTTTATGTTAAGACAATATAATATTTTATGCATAAAAACTCAATGAAATATATTAAAAAGATAAATTTATCGAATTCCGTGCAAGGCACGGGTAATACACTAGTATTATACTTAAAGCCGAATATTAATATAGAATATTAAAAACAATTTCAAATACACAATGGTAATACACTACACAATTTTAATGCACAATTTCAATTACAAAAGTTTTATCATTTAAACAAGATCGATTTACACAAGTAACTCAATCGAGTTACATAAATCCAAGTCCAATCGAGTACATAAGTCCAAGCCCAATCGAGTACACAAGTCTAGGGGTGGCAATTTCACCCCCACCCGATGGATACCCGAATCACCCGAACTATGAATGCGGTTGAAAACCCGAAAAAGACATGTGATGGGTGGTGATGGGTGGATGATGGGTGAAGGTATTTCACCCGTCACCCGTCCTGATACACCCGAAGTATCTTGAATATTGTGTATTTAGTCATAAAATTCACGAAGAATATGACAATTTTATTGTTATTTACGTTATAATATTACATTTTAAAGATTTTTTTATTTTAATTATAGATATTATTGGTTTTTAACATAATAGTTTTGTACTATATGTGCAAAAATACTTTGAAAATACATTATAAATTGACAAAACTCATATCTTTTAATCACCTGCGGATAAACCCGAACCACCCGGCCACCCGACGGGTGATGGATGGTTAAACCTGATATGGTTAATGGATGGGTGATGGAAGTGGTTCACCCACCCATCACCCAACCCGTTGACATCCCTACACAAGTCCAAGTCCAATCTAGTTACACAAGGCTGAGTTAGCCGGATAATGCGATCCAAGATAAGGTTCAAGGTCATCTTTATGCACTTTGCAATAACTTCACCTTGTTCATCTTCATGAACCTCTCAATTCTCAAGTATCTTAAAAGAGTCATGTTTCCTATTGAATCTCTTGAGTCTCCCAAATCAACCTTGATAAGATGCAGAACTCTGAGCATATTCATCTTACTAAAAGGCAACTGTAGCTTTGTCATTGCTCCACCGCTGTCTTCCAGATAAACAAAAGATGTCAGACGAGGATTGTATGTTGAAAATGACTTCTTGTGTAGATTCATCAACACAAGTTCAATTAGTTAGTACCATAAAATGTATTTCAGTAGTCGAGAGTTGTGAAACATATCCTTTATGAATAATAGCTCGATGAGGCAATAGCTTTGATGAAGATGATATTTCAAAGAAGCCCAAAGACTTTGCCTTTATAATGCAAAGATCTCGCATCAAGACATGAATCCGAGCAACTTGAACTTTGCCCCCAAACTAAATGGATGCCCTACTGACAATTAGAGGAGCACGCAAAGAGTCTATACATACTAGGAAATACTATGGTTAGACATCCAAACTTTCAAGTCAGTATTGAACAGTCCATTTCTCAGCTGAAACAATGTCAAGATGACAAATTAACAATATCCGTCTTAGTTAACTACTCTACATAAAACAAACTACTATTTATTTACTTAAATTGGCTTAAAAAGGTTTCCACGGCTTCGGAAACAAATACATTCAAATGTATTACTGAACATGCACAAAAAAATAAAGGATTTCCATCCTCTAAACTTCATTCTTCTTTCATATACTAAAGAAAGCAAAGACAGAACTCTGAATTCAGAATCACGAGGGATTACCGAAGAACTGATTTGGCGCGCTGGGGCAACGAGGAAGGTCGTTTCTCTAACTGCACAGAAGAATAAGCAGGCCGGCTTGGAAGTTCCACTGGAGCCCTGGAGAAGCGTGTGTCCTCCCTAATCGATATTATTTATTATCTCTCTCTTTGGAACGAAAATTTTAGGGTTTCGTTGTTGTGGACGTTAATGGTGCGATGTGTTCTTCGCCAATGGAACGCCGCTCAGGAAACTGGGTCGCCACCGGATAAAAGAGAGGTCATGTGAAGTCCAAACTCTCCACTGTACCAGAGTTGGAGTTGTGGGAAGAAGATAAAAAGATGCCTCTTTGTACCAAAGGACGGGGATGTGGAGAACGAGAGTTCCGGAGGACGGAGAAGGAGAAGTGGATTTTAGGGTTTTAAACGAGATTTCTAGATGTGGGTAAATTGTTATATGTAATTATTATTTTTTAATATTTGTTATAAATAAATATATATTTATATTAAAAAGTATGTATTTTTATGTTGGTTTAACGTGTTACTGTAATCATCTTGCTTAGATGGACATTTGATTGTCAATTAAAAAAAAAAGTATGTATTTTTATGTTGGTTTCATGTGTTATCGTTTAGATGAACATTTGATTGTCAATTAAGAAGAAAAAAAGGTACACACTACCGATGAAAAATGTAACATAGGAGGGTAAGATGAAGTTCATAGATTTTTTTTTTTTTGAGACTTGATGATTTACCTCTTTCTCTTAATTTTGGAAAAATTAAAGTATGTGGTTTAGTGTCTCACAAATGTGTACAAATTACCCTATCTACCTCGAAGAAGCGAACAAAGTTCTTAAGTCAAGGTCATTTAGTGGGTGTTTGGCAGGTACTTTACACTAGTGTTTAGTAGTGTATCTTAGTGTTTCAATTCATCTTGTTGTTTGGCAGACACAAAAAACACTGCGGTTTCAGTTTTTAGAGAATGTTTTTTAAACTGTGAAAAATCAACAGTTTTCATTTTGTAAGTAGTGTTTTTGGAATGAAAATGACCCTTTTTCCCTAATGTTGACGAAGGAATAAGAACCTCGTGGGCGTCTCTTCTGGTTTCCGGAGAACGAAGGAAGAAGAACACCTGAGGATCCTCTGAGCTTCTGTTTCCGGACATCTTCCCTTCCAATTAACCCTGTCTGCCTCCACTTTCACTCTCTTGTTCATCCATTGTCTTCTCTTTTGCTCTTGATTCTGTGTGGCTTCTGCTATCTGGCTCCTATTTTTTAACTGGCTTTCAGCCTTCCATTATTCTCTTTTGCTCTTGATTTCATGTGATTTCTTTCTATGGCTTGAATTGTGTTTATCCGAACAAGCTGTTAGATGCAATATTTATAACTAGTTTCAGTAATTTATTCGGGTTCTTACTAATTGGCTATCCGAACAAGTTGTTAGATGCAAACTGTTAGATGCAATCTTTATAACTAGTTTCAATTGTCTTCTCTTATTCTCTTGATTTCGTATCGGTTTCTATTAATTGGATATCCAAACAAGTTGTTAGATGTAAACTTTATAACTAGTTTCAGTAATTTATTCGGGTATTCTAGGGCTTGAATTGTGTTTATATAGGCATCGTAGCATGTCTGCTAGTCCTTCTTTGCTGCTTGGTTCATGAAAGGTTTCTCCATATCATAGTTGTTGTTATGGAAAAAATGATTCATTTTTGTAATAACTGGAAAATTTTAATAATTTTTCGTGTATTTTTAATTCTAATTTAATTTATTTATTTAGCCGAGAACTTGAGTCAAATTTCGAAGAAATTAAACCAAACGGATCCAAACCCGATTGAATAGTTATACCAAGTCGAATTCCTTTAGTCGTTGAGCTAAACCGGACCAGTTTGTGTTTTAATCCAACTGGTCCTTGTAATGTGTGATCCCGGTCGGCCTACGTACCGACCCACTTACCTTAGCCAATGTATCTTCTTTGTCTCAGCCCTCTTTCTTCTCAGCCTTAATTGGGTCATTCCCCTCCTCTGTGCAGATGACGGCCCAATGTTCCCCGTGTATCTTGGCCCACTTCTACTTGGATTCATCTAGTCCACTCCCTTGCAAGTTGGGCACGCCAGATCACCACTCCACGTCTTCATCTTCAACCTGTCGTCAACCGAAGCGCCGTAGGTAACGTCGGCATTCAAGGACGGCATTAATGGCGGTAATGAGGCATGAATACGGCCGTTACGAGCTTGAACCCGAACCTGTTCATGTTACTCCGTCACTCCTTTATCGATCGCGGGCTCTACCTCCCTCTTAACGGAACCTGCTGCATCCGACTATCCACGTGACTTCACCTTCTCTCACACGCTGCCGACCCTCGACGATGGCCCCGTCTGCGTCCCTCCGCGAACCCTCCCCACCTCGCCTACCCTCGGACTTCGACGCCTCGCACCCTTGTCCGCTGTTTTCCTTCTCCGACCGCTCTCTGTTTTGCTCACCTCCCGTCTCCGACCTCTGCAATCCCTTACCTATCTGTACCGCCTCCGCCAATCCCTCTCACCACACCCCGTCGACGGTTGAACCACTTCCCTCTCTGTCAGTGATAGGGTTATATTTATAATTCAATGTTTATTAAGTTAACTCTAGGGTTTCCAAATTGTGTATATATTTGACATTTCCATCAATCGTGAGTTTATCAAACTCTACATGGTATCAGAGCAACGATTCAAACCTTATTCTTCCATCTAAAATTCTATTCAGCCGTCAAAATCGATATTTCTCATGGCCCTAATGGTTGAATCTCCTTACTATCTCCATCCATCTGATCACTCTGCTCAACAAATTTGTCCAGTTCTTCTTGTTCAGGAGAATTATGTAGATTGGTCGATTTCTATGACCCATGCTTTTGCTGCTAAACGAAAGTTTGGGTTCATCAATGGTGAACATGAAGAACCTGATTCCAAATCAGATGATTATTATCATTGGATTTGTGTCAATTTCATGCTTCAGGGTTGGATAATGGCAGCCCTAGATCCATCTTTTCGCAAATCTGTAAGTTATTGCGCATCCGCTTTCCTATTATGGGAAGATATCAAACAACGGTGTGATGCGGGAAATGGTCCGCGTCTTCTACAACTCCGTGCCAATCTTGCCAAGGGTTTCCAAGAAGGAGAACAAATTGGTGCTTATTTCGGCAAACTAAAAAAATTATGGGATGATGTTGCGTCCCATCAAACCAACGTATGTCGTTGTGCATGTTCCTGTGGCAAAAGAATCAAAGCCAAAGATGAGGAAGAGGCGCGGTCGTCGGCAGCTATTGTGGCACACACGATGCCAGTGGCACCATTATCTCTCACCACTCAGGATCGAAGTGATGTCGGATCTAGCATTTCGGGTACCCAATGGTCTTCTTTGATTTCCGCCCTCCATTCCAATCGTAATCATGTTAATCATGATACGACTGCAAGTATTGTGCATTCTCCTTGGATTCTTGATTCTGGGGCATCTTTTCACATGACAGGCACCCTGAGTTATTTATTTGATCTTCAATCGGTTTCCAAGCGACTCATCAAACTTCCTAATGGTGTAATTGTCACTATCAAGCATGTCGGATATATTCGCCTCAATAGGAATGCCACTATTCCCAACGTTCTTTATGTGCCTGGTTTAGAGTGTCACTTGTTGTCCATTAATCAATTGACTGCAGATCTCAATTTTGTCTTTATGATAACTAATCGGCTATGTGTAATACAGGACCGTACTTCGAGGATGGTGATTGGACTGGGTGAAGCTCGTAATGGGGTCTACTGGCTTCGTTGGATGACGCCTCCGTCCTGAGCACATTCATGCCTTGCTACACAAATTTCCTCCACAATTCTTCATCAACGCCTTGGCCATCCTTCATCGCCATCTATTGATCCCTGTGACATTTGTCTTCGAGCCAAACTACCTCGTTCGTCTTTTCCTCCTAGTACTTCGCATGCTTCGTCTTTATTTGAGTTAGTTCATTTAGACATTTGGGGTCCTTATCGAGTCATGTCAACAACTGGTTGTTCCTATTTTGTTACACTTGTGGATGATTTTTCCCGTTGCACCTGGGTTTATTTAATAAAAAAGCAAGGCTCAAATTCACTCTATTATTCCTGTCTTTTGTTCTATGATCTCTACTCAGTTTAATACCAAGGTCAAAAGATTTAGGAGTGACAATGCTAAAGAAATTTTGGCTCTTAGGTCTATTCTTGACAGTGATGGTATTTTTTTAGAAACCTCTTGTCCTTATACGCCACAACAAAATGGGAGGGTTGAACGAAAGCATAGACATATTTGAATGTTGCTAGAGCTTTGATGTTTCAAGGGAATTTACCTGTTAAATTTTGGGGGGAATGTATTCTTACTTCATGTTATCTTATTAACCACACCCCTACATCTGTTCTTAAAAAAACTCCGTATGAAGTTTTATTTGGTCACCACCATCTTTAAGTCATCTTCGTACCCTAGGGTGTCTTGCCTATTGTTCGGTCCTTCCTCGCAATGCTAACAAGTTTCGTCCACGGGGTAGGGAAATGTGTCTTTTTGGGTTATCCACAATTTCAAAAGGGTTGGAAAATGCTTGATCTAGAATCTAATCAAATTTTTATGACATGCGATGCTAGGTTTTATGAGGATCAATTTCTTTTCACAAATATTCCAGTTAATTCAATCCCTCACTCACTTCCTCGATCTCACATCGTTGAAGAAGAAAACTTGGATCCTATTTATACTGACTTGCAGCAGCCAACTACTCCTATACAACATGTTATGCGTGGCACTGTGTCCCACTGCCACGTGTCAGCCGCAACACCCATCTGCTCCCTCTGCAGAAAGTTTTTTTGCGCCTCCAATCCCTGCGCGACACGTCGTGCCTGTTGTGCCTGCCATAACTAACCCACCTACTCCTGCTCCTGCCGTAACTACCCCAGCTATACCTACCCCTGCCCAAACTCCCTCCTGCCCACGGTTACTACTGACCCATCCCAACCTGCCACATCAATCACTAAATCCCAATCCGACCCCTGCTCGTTGGAGTACCCGCATTACCAAACCCTCAGTAATGCTTCGTGACTTTGTGTGTCAAAAAGGCGAGTTTGTACGATCCCATTTCGAACGTCATCTCTCCTTCATCTTCCTCAGGTACGCCTTCTTCTCTAGTCAATTATTTATCATATGATAAATTGTCTCCTGCATATATTGCTGCACTTAACTCTATTCAGCAAGAACAGGAACCATCTTCTTTCAGAGAGGCGGTTACACACCCGCATTGGAAAGCTGCTATGAAAGCAGAGATCTCCGCTCTTCAACAAAATCAGACTTGGGACTATGTTGATCTTCCCCTGATCGGCGTGCTATCGGATCCAAATGGGTTTTCCGTATTAAGTACAAGTCTAATGGTGAAATTGAGCGTTATAAGACGCGTCTTGTTGCTTTGGGTAATCGTCAACAAGAGGGTATTGACTATACTGAGACCTTTACCCCCGGTTGCTAAGCTTGTCGACTGTTAAGTTATTTCTTGCAGTTGCTACCATCCAGAATTGGGAACTACATCAGATGGACGTTCACAACGCTTTCCTTCATGGTGATCTACATGAGGAAGTCTATATGCTTCCTCCGCCTGGGTTTCGCACATCTAGTAAGGTTTGTCTTTTGGCGCAAATCCTTATATGGTCTTCGTCAGGCGCCTCGCAACTGGTTTTCACAAGTTTACTAGTGCTTTACTTCGATATGGATTTCAACAGTCATATGTTGATTATTCTCTGTTCACATATTCCAAGTCAGGTATCACCCTTCAAATCCTTATTTATGTTGATGATCTAGTTATCTCTGGCAACAACCCTGCCACCATCTCTAGATTTAAGGCTTGTCTACATACCTGCTTTCATATGAAAGATCTTGGTCCCCTCCGTTTCTTTCTTGGTATTGAAATTGCCAGGACTCCATCTGGCATATGGCTTAATCAACGAAAGTATGCATTGGATATTATTAATGACGTTGGTCTTCTTGGTTGTAAGCCAACTTCATTTCCCATGCCTGCCAATCATAGCTTGCAAACCGACTCTACTGCTGTTTTGGACGATCCGGAGAAATATAGGCGCCTTGTTGGTCGTTTGATCTATTTGTCTATCACTCGTCCGGAGCTTGCCTACTCGGTTCACATTCTGTCTCAGTTCATGTCAAATCCTCATGTTGGTCATTGGGAATTTGCCCTCAAAGTCCTCCGATACCTCAAGACTGCTCCTGCTCGAGGCATTTTTTTGTCACGCTCCAGTGACCTGATTATCGATGCCTATTGCGATTCTGACTATGCAGCTTGTCCTCTTACTAGAAGGTCTACCATGGGTTATTACATTCTTCTTGGTTTATCGCCGATTTCTTGGAAGACTAAGAAGCAAATCACGAATTCTAGATTGTCAGCTGAAGCTGAATACAGAGCAATGGCAACCACTACTTGTGAACTTCTTTGGCTTCGCTCCGTTCTTCTATCTCTTGGTGTTCACCATAACCTTCCCATGAAGCTCCACTATGATAATCAAGCAGCGATTCACATTGCAAACAATCTAGTGTTTCATGAGCGTACAAAGCACATTGAGGTTGATTGTCATACTGTCAGAGATCAAATCACTAGGGGAGCAATTCGTACTGTTTTTAAGCCTGGAACATCCCAACTAGCAGATATTATGACCAAAACCTTGGGTCCTTCTCGTTTCAAGTTTCTCTTATCCAAGCTTGGAGTTGTCGCTTCCCCACCTCCAGCTTGAGGGGGAGTGTTAGTGATAGGGTTATATTTGTAATTCAATGTTTATTAAGTTAACCCTAGGGTTTCCAAATTATGTATATATTTGACATTCTCATTAATGAATAATCAGATCGTGAGTTTATCAAACTCTACACTCTCTGCAACCTCTCGCCGGGATCACGGACCCATCTCTTTTCCTTGGTTTAGAGGCGTGAATAGAGAACATTGTATCAACGCCTCGAACCCGATATACTGGATGAAGAAGAGAGCACCACGTGCATCAAGGTCAAGGATTCTAGCGCCCAGTTGTTCCCTTCCACGCCGCAGGTGAATCTCGAACTTGTGACGCCTAGTATCAGGTTGCTAGTATTGAATATTGTTATTTTGCCACTTGTTAGCTTCGTACCCAAGACGTGGAGAACGCCGGAAACTGGCTGTGCTTGTTGTTGTTGCTGCCACCGGTTTTGAACGCGAGACCTACTGACAGAACCTCCCGACACCATTTGACCGGTTGTCTTGCTACTAATATGATCCAGTTAGACCCGCACCCGATCCCTTCTCGTTAAAATAAATTTTTTCGATAAAATGTACTCGTGATATATAATTAATTTAATAATATTGCATGATAATATAGTTATATATTAATCGAGGTTAGCAAGTTGAAGTGTAAGAGAAATTTTATGGTTTCGGAATAAGTTAGAACGACTGGAATGTTGAAAATTATTAAACACATTGTGAATCTATATTAGAAAGAATCAGAACGAGAATTGTTAGTAATTAAGGGATAGATAACGGTAGACGGATTATGAGAAGTCCGAGTTAGCAGGACATTAGTGAAAGGATATGATGAGGTTATGTTAATAGGAACGGAAATGAGAATGTTATGGTGTTTAATAACTTTGCGCTTCTAAAATAGCGATACTTTAAGGAATGGCATAAGTTTGAGAAGGAGTTTATAAACGTTAAGTGTTTTGAGAACCGGATTAGAACGATATAAGATTGTGATAACGGTTAATGATAGTGGTACATAAGAACTGGAAATGGACGTGTAGGTCCCCAAATTAAGTTGTTGGGCAAGGTCAGGGTATTGATGCTAGATATCATACCTGACTATTTAGAATGTTAAGGCCGATAGTATTAAAGGTTGAACTCGTTCTAAGGAATGATAAAAGTGGAACAGGATAATCGCATCTTTGGCTGGCAAGATCGCGAGACTTTGAGACCAGCACTGATAAGGTGAGTTCGTAGGACTCACTTAGCTACCTTTTTTATAATGAGTGTGCACTAGAGTAATGTTTGTTATGCTTGGGAAATAAAATGAACGAACTAGATCACCGTATATTATTTTCTTAAGAGAGGCACAAGTGTATGATAACGTGTCGTAACCGTCGGTCTGGGCCGATGGTGCCGGAGGATTGCCCCGCGACCAGTCCAGTAGTGTATACGGGGGAGATGCATCAAAACCAGTCCTACTGGTAAACGGGGACGGGGGCATGAGTCGGGAGACTCTTGTGTTACAAGTTAAGTTGGAAAATAGAATGACTCATTCACGTAATGAAAGATAATGAACTGGGACATTGTGTGTTGCATGCTGAGTGATTTACAGTACTACCTTATATGCGTGTGTGCTTTAGTGACCTTAGTATTAGAATTGTAGCTAACGGTTTTACCGTGTTGTTAGGCATTTGCAGGATAGATCTCTACGAGAAATCGGGAGTGGAGTGGCCAGTCGGGTTTCCGTACTAGGAGTTTGGGTGTTGGGTTATATTTTTATGGCTTATTTATTTTATTGCATTAGAGTTGGTATATTATACAATTGGCTGATGTACGAGTTTAGAGTCTGTTAAAAATTATTTACGCATTTGTAAAAGAATTTGTATTTCAATATTTGTGCCTTGTTGCAAGATCCGGCGTTATTGACGTCAACCTAAGGCGAGACCCACTGTGAGGCCCTAACGGTAACATTCCGAGTTCTCAGAATTCGGTGTTACAATTTTGTTGTTATGATGTCTTTCATGATTTATTTTTTGTGTTATGGTGTCTTTATTGATTCATGGTTGTTGAACGGAAAGAGTTCTGCAAAAATGATTCATTTTGCTTCAGGGTGATGGTTTATAATTAAAGTCTCCATATCATGTCTTTAATGTTCTCTTAGGTGGATGGATATAATCTTGGTATTGTTGTTAATCTTCTTGTGAATATCCCTTATATTTCTTGTTCATTTTGTTGTGTATTATGTTGTCTTATAATTTTAATTTATGATAGAATGACCATGTTTCTTGTCAATATCCCTGATATTTCACATAAGCAAGGATATTTATCTTTAAATTTGAAATGATTTTAATTTATGATAGAATGACCATTTTTTTTTTTACAAAAGATTGTTTTGTTGTGTCTCAATATTGTGATTCTGTACAGACAAAAATCACATAATGTTGCATGTAAATAATTATAAGACAAAGAAGCTATGCAATGTTACAAGCTGAAGATACAAAAATGATGTGGACACTTCAAATTCTCTAAAAAAAATGAGAACGGAGTTGCATCAGTAATGATACAAAAGTAAGGGGAAAAAAGGAAAGAAAATCATTGTCGCTAAACAACAACTATTCATCAATGGTGGTAAAGAAGGCTCCATCTCAAGTTTCTTCCTTTATCCAAAGAATCTTATTCCAAAAAAATTGTCCAAAACTGATTGTACACTGATTCCGGTTAACTGAGGATTCTTTTTTTTCTCTCTTTGTTTTGGCCAAAAATGGATGTCGGAAGCCCAATATTTTTGGTCCAAAAATTTGATCCAAGCCTAATTTGTTTGTTTTGGGCCTAATAAAATCAGCTATGTTTGAAGTCAATATTCTTTTTTTTTCCCTCTCTTATTTTGAGCCAAAAATAAATTTTAATTTGCTTATTTTTGGCCTTTTTTTTCCTTCATTTTTTGATATCCTAATCAAAAAACACATTTAAGTAACTTATTTTACTATTAAATTGTAACAATTCATATGTAATATTAAATTGCGTTAGTGAATATAATTACTTAGAAGACCTAATTTTAGTCATTGCACGGGGCCTCGTAAATCACCGAACCGGGCCTAATCGTGAGTGCGTCTTGAAAGCTTGTATAAATTCAAACATTCGAACAACGACAAAATTATGAACATGTTGTGGTAAGGGGTGTAGTCCTATTAGGGAGACGTGGTCGGTGAGCAGATTAGCTGAGGAGTACACTATGCAGATAGTGAGACTCCATGGTGTACGAGGACGATCGTCTCAGACAGAGATGAGCGATTTACCTCGAGATTCTGGCAGCAGATTCAGACTACCTGGGGACGAGTTTGCATTTCACGATTGCGTTCCATCCTCAGACAGATGGTCAGTCAGAGATGACCATTCAGACTCTGGAGGATATGTTGTTGAGCTTGGAAGCCAGCCTTGGTGTGTGTTGATCTTCCCTGCAGCCTAGGACAACAGTGGTGGTGAGTAATCTTCTCTTTCTCTTCTTCCTTTCTTGTTTTTTCCTCTTCCTTAGCTTAGGATTAGATGTATGTTAGGGTTATTGATGGTTGATATGTGTATGTGCATGTGGTGTGTGGATTTGGAATGGTAAGGACGTGATTTGATCACGTGAAGAGCCGAAGAAGAATCACGAGATCTTGTTCTCCACTGTCCGCCCCCCCGCCTGGAAACCGCCGCCCCTGGGGAGACCGTGCCATCGCGCCGCGCCGCCAGCGCCTGTGTCGTGCCTGCGTTAGCCTGCAGCCTTGTCACTACCCCTGCGGCTTCTACCTACCGCGCATGCGGGTGATCTCTTCCGCCCCTGCGTCCTTAGTTCACGCAGGTGCGTCTTGTCCCGGGACTACCTATAGTTAGGTTAGTTCCTTTCCTTTCTAGTATGAGGAACTTACCATGCTAGGATTCGGATGTTGATGAGTATGATATAGATATGTCGGTTAGGGCTTTGAGGTTTACGAGTTGGATATGATCCCTTATGGATCCCTTGGGTCTAGGTGTGACCCCTTTGTGTGTGATATGAGTTTGATATATATATATATATATATATATATATATATATATATGTATGCCTTGTATAGGCCGTGTTGTCCTCCAGTTTGGAGTGAACTAGTCGGAGAGTTGATCGTACTTGAGTTACTCCTGAGATTGAGGTAAGTCCATAGGACTTACTTAGCTACTATCCTTATATTGGATGTATGCTTGAGTGGTGTGTGTGTTATATGCTTTATAGCATGTGTTATTATGGTCACCGATCTATGTTATATTGACCGTCAATTGTAGTGACCGTGATAACCTTTCTCTTTCATCCCGTAGTGGAGTCTGGGAGGTTCTCTGTAGTCATGCTACATCTGGTATACGGGAAGGACCCTCACCACTCCCATAGGGTACACGGGAGGGAGGTGTGCCGATACTACTCCAGCTGGCTATAGCACCCAGAGGCGAGGATTATATTTCTCGTGTCACATATCTTCATATACATCTATTTATACGATTGAGTGATTTAACTTATTAAAGATAATAAACCGGGTAAATGTGTGATATCATGATGATGTGTTAATATTATTGATGTGTGTTTGTGCTCTAGCATCTTCTTATATATGTGTATAGTTAGCTAACGGTTTTATACCGTGTTGTAGATCCTTTGCAGGTTAGGAGAGCTGTAGAGTGATCCAGAGGGGTGATCTGCTGAGGGTTCCGTACACTGGGCGTATTCGTGGGATATGGGTTATTTATGTTGTACGGGTTTATGTTTTGACTTTTGTACTCAGCAGTACCTTGTATCACCTTTTTGATATGTATATATATATATCAGTTTTTATGTTTTGTTTTAATCTATTGGTGTCTTGTTGTAAGATTCAGTGAATTTGTTGTCAGGCTAGGGTCATGATCCATTGTGAGATCCTAGCCCAGTAGCACTCCGAGTCCTACGGATTTGGGGTGTTACAATTGCCCTCTTGCTCACCTTTACACATTCATTTTCTGTTTTGAAACAGAACCCTTTCACATGCAAAGTCTCCAAGAAAATCAGATTTTTCTTTAGAGTTGGAATGTGACGCACGTCAGTCAATGTTCGAATCACACCATCGTGCATCCTCACTTTTATCTGCCCAATGCCAACAACATCACAAGCCTTGTTGTCTCCTAATCGGACGGAGCCAAAAGTTCCAGACTTGTACGTCTCAAACCAATCTCTATTCGGAGTCATGTGAAACGAACGTGTTGACACTGTATCAAGACTTATCTCGTCTTTCCCACACGTCAACGTCATCACCAGATTCTCATATGAAGAGGGTAGAGAACATAGCAAGATTATAGCTTTATCTTCATCTTCAAGTTTTACATCCACCCGAGCCAAAGAAGGCCTTCATCTCAAGTTTCTTCCTTTATCCAAATAATTGTCCGCAAATTGTACACTGATTCGGTTAACTGAGATTCTTTTTTCTCTCTCTTGTTTTGGGGCAAAAAATTGATGTGTGAAGCCAAATATTTTTGGTCCAAAAAATTGATCAAAACCTAATTTGTTTGTTTTGGGCCTAATAAAATCAGCGTGTGAAGCTAATATTCTTTTTTCCCCCCTCTTTTGGGCCAAAAATAAAATCTAATTTGCTTATTTTTTGGCCTTTTTTTCATGTTTTGATGTCCTAACTAAAAAAACACATTTAAGTAACTTGTTTTACTATTAAATTGTAACAATTCATATGTAATATTAAATTGCGTTAGTGAATATAATTACTTAGAAGACTTAATTTTAGTCATTGCACGGGACCCTCGTAAATCACCGAACCAGGCTTGATCATGAGTGCGTCCTGTAAGCTTCTGTAAATTCAAACATTAGAACAACGACAAAATTATAAACATGTTTTGGTATGGAGTGTAGTCTTATTGCGAGTACGTCCACACAATATAGAGAGAAGAAATTTTGTAGGGTTTTTGGCATTGATATGGCGCAATCGTGTTACGAGTTTGGAGTGCAGTCTCATTGTACATACTAGTCGATCTCACCCTTCTTATATAATAGAAGATTCTATAGCATGATAAGTTGATAACTACCTCTACCTCAATTTGGAAGTGAATAAAAAAAAAAGAAGAGAAATTTAGGATTGAATTCAAATACAATGCCCCTTATTTTGAGTTGCAATGTTCACTGTTTCATTTTTGGCATAGACTTGCTAAATAATTGGTACTACGAATTTGGTTCAAATAGAATGCCCCTTAAGTAATAAGTGCCATAACAATCCACCAACCACCCTAAATTGACCTATCCATTATACAAAGGGTCGGGCTCCGGGTTTGCCCTTTTCTCATGACTCTTGAATCATCAGCCATTCAAACGTCAGCTTTCACGCTCACTCAGTATCGACGGTCAGGATTCTCTTACAAGGAATCCTTTTCCAAATTTCGTTTTCACCTTCAAAAACTTATATCAACAGTGCGCATATACTCTGTGATCTCTAAAGTATGTCCAATAAAAATAATGAGTAAAAAAAATACTTTAACGGCAATACTTTCGCCCATAGAAATCAAGTGAGGGACAATATATAAAGGTCGGGATCCATAGGGAAGATAGAACCAACACTCCGAAGCTCTTTCTGAACGGAGATTTGTCAGGCTATCGTCGCTATTTATCAGGTACTGGATTTCTCTGTGAATCTCACTCTACTTTGATTGCATCGCCATCATTTCACTGATTGTTTAGACCTAATCTTCATCTTCGATCTCATTTCCTCTCTTTTTTTTTTTTGAATTTGTTTTCTGTTTCTATTTTGTTGATGTGAGCATTTTCATGTTAGCCTTCGAAGTATGAAGTGATTGTTGCTCTTGGTGAGGCGAATTGCCTGTTTGTTCTTAGATCTGTGCGTGCTTGTGTACTCTGCTTTTTTTTCTGTCTGAGAGCTGATTAGGTCTTACGATATTCTTCGTTTTTACTGGTGTAGATTTCAGGCTTGGATCTCTATGACTATGATTTGTTGATAGTGACAATGGATCCTGCGCTTTTGTGTGTGGTTTTCGTAGTTCATTACTACTCAATCTTAAAGCGTTCAACTAACTGAGTGTATTTTGCGACTTATTTCATTTAAGAGGTTGTGTTGTTGATCCTACAATAAAAAAAGTATTATAAAAAATTCTAGTTCATGCAATAGTAGTTATATTTGCAAGATTGCTGAAGGATGTCTGCATCAATTTTGATATTGAAACCTTGCTCCAACAGAAACAATAGCGTTTCACTTGATTCAGGAAATGTTAAATTGATGAATAATTTTGTAATACTAGACAATTGATGAAAGATATGTGAATTGACACCAAAACAAATGTCACCAAAAAAATGGTGACAATCGATACAATAGCATTTCTGAACATGCACAAAATTCTCGAAACTCTGCCTCTACTGGTGTCTTACCGGCCACCAACTCCTTATGAGAGGATGAATATTTAACTGAGCCTATGCATAAAGTTCTTTAAGTGCTGATGATTTCGAGCAAATTGTTTCTCTGGATTCAGTTGATATAAAGATTCGTAGTGTCACTGCAGCAAATTACAATACTATCTAGATTGTTTGGGTACACTTACCAACAAATTGGGTGTTAACTATTAAGCAGTCATTAGAACTATGAAAAAATAGATAATAATAACCACAATTATAATGTATACTACAATTGTGTTAGATGAATGTCTATTTATTATTTCATGGAAGAGATTATGTTGTCAATTCTATGGTCACAAAAAAATCTAGCTCATGCAATACTAGGTATATATACAAAGTACATGCCTGTACTTCTTGCTGTCTGTGTTTACTTGACTTTTGAATTAGTTATTTGAGCAGACTGACTTTCTTCTTTTCTCTCACCAGATTGGTATCTGTTTTCTTCAGAAAAAAAAAAATTGGTTCTGTTTTTTCGTCTTTAATATAATTAGGTCAGCCAAAACTATTTTTGCCTCTCTGATAGACAGTCTAGCCCATTTTTCGTGTTCTTTGGAAACTTCAAACTTCTAGAGCTAGATTAATAGTTACTCTATGTGATCATTGGTGAAGACAAACCAAGAGTTTTTTTTTACATATGGCAAATACTATATAGTCTATATTGCATGATAGAAGACTGTCACTGTCAAATATTTACTATTTTTTCAGTCTTAAGGACATCAAACGTTTCAAACTTTGTCTTGGCCTTGAAGTGTTATGATTTGAAATAATTTTATGCCTCTACATCTTAAGTAATATGAGATTTCAAGCTTAATGCACATAGTTGGGTACCTAGAAAAATATTTACTACCAGCCACCAGGTCATATCTGCATAATTTAATCACATGCCTTCATTATTCTTTAGCCATAAGAAAATGAGGAAAGTAAATCCCTCATAAATCTGCTCCTAGTAGATAGTCATCATCTGATGTTCTTCAATCTTCACAGTTGGCTTTGTGTTGTTTTCCATTCTTTAATAGTGCACTGTTCCTGTTACCCTCTGAAATTCAAGAATTCAATGTGGCACTACTCTCATTTTTTGGTGGAGTATTCCATTATATTCTAATATATATGACCATTTACACTTCAAAAACTAGTATAAATTCCCCAAAGCCCCATAAATCAAGTTTTTTAGGACTGAACTTTTTCTGCCACTGTAACAAGAAATTACATGTTAAATTTGAATCTGTGATCGAAAATATTGAATCATAAATGTACTCAAATCATGTTGGTGAAGGTTTCTGAAAAAATTCATGCTACATTTCAAATTTGATGCTATTTATAGATTTGTTTCTTAAATGAAATAGTATGCTTCCATATGAGTAAGTTATCTTCTTTTTTTTTGAAGATTTACTAGGAACTAAGAATGGCAGCAGCAACACCAACTACATATTCAGTCCAATCATCTGCCTTTGTTGGTCCAAAGGTTGGGTTACTTCATCAGTCAAAATGTACGAGTCTGAAATTTGCTTGCCAGAACCCTCTCAGGGGATTCAGTGGCCTCAAGGCTACGACATCTGTGACTTTTGAGTCAGAGTCCTCCTTTTTGGGCAGGGACAGTTCCGCTACTCTTAGAAAACAGTTTCACAGTGACTGCGCAAAAGCCAAACCAGATCTTAACCTATCGTCTGAATCCTCAGGCATCTGCATCCTTCAAGGTAGCTGTTCTTGGGTGCTGCTGGTGGAATAGGTCAACCACTGTCACTTTGATAAAAATGTCCCCCTTAGTATCAGATTTGCATCTCTACGATATTGCAAATGTGAAGGGAGTTGCAGCTGATCTCAGTCATTGTAACACTCCCTCTCGTGTTGTGGATTTCACTGGGGCATCTGAGTTAGCCGACTGCCTTAAAGGAGTCGATGTTGTTGTCATCCCTGCTGGAGTTCCTAGAAAACCTGGAATGACCCGTGATGATCTATTCAACATAAACGCCGGCATAGTCAAGACTCTGATTGAAGCTGTTGCTGATAACTGCCCCGAAGCATTTATTCACATCATCAGTAACCCTGTTAACTCCACTGTCCCTATTGCAGCTGCTGTCCTCAAGGCGAAGGGAGTTTATGATCCAAAGAAGCTTTTCGGTGTTACCACATTAGATGTCGTTAGGGCAAACACATTTGTTGCCCAAAAGAAGAATCTGAAGCTCATTGATGTAGATGTGCCCGTTATTGGTGGCCATGCTGGAATTACCATTCTACCCATCCTGTCAAAGACTAAGCCGTCTGTCACATTCACAGACGAGGAAATAGAAGAGCTGACTGTTAGGATCCAAAATGCAGGAACTGAAGTTGTGGAGGCTAAGGCAGGAGCAGGCTCTGCTACCCTGTCAATGGCATATGCTGCAGCTCGATTTGTCGAATCATCTCTTCGAGCTCTGGACGGTGATAGTGATGTCTATGAATGCGCTTTCATTCAATCCGAGTTGACTGATCTTCCATTCTTCGCATCAAGAGTTAAACTCGGTAAGAAAGGTGTCGAGGCTGTGATCTCTTCTGACCTTGAAAATTTGACCGAGTACGAATCAAAGGCCTTGGAAGCACTTAAACCCGAGTTGGAGGCAAGTATTGAGAAGGGTGTTGCATTTGCAAACAAGCCACCGCAAGCTGCCTAGGCTTCCTTGTTCCAGGTTTGCAATTTCCTGAGATATTAGTAGAAAATAAGCTACTTTTTTTGGATAAAAGAAAATAATCACCGGAGATTGGAAGTTTTCGTATTTGGCTTATTCATGCCCAGGTTTTGATAATCAGATAGGCACTGATGATTTTGTAAGATTAGAGTGGTTGTTTCGTGGGGTTAATTCTTGTTAAGCTTGAATTTTACAGCGTGAGATATAGAGTCAAAGCACGTTTGCATTAGTGTTATAATATGCCAGCTGTTTCTGAAATATAGAGTCAAAGCACGTTTGCATCGATAATAGATTGAAATACAAAAAACATATATGTTCCATAAACATCGAGCATTTTATTATCCAAAAGCAGAAAACTAGAGCCGAATCCGAAATGGAAACTTCTCATTTTATAGATGATATCTGTTCATCTTCATCCTTGGGCATGGAAATTGTCTCAACTTAGAAGCTGCCACCATCTGAGTTACTAACGGGCTGAACCCTAGCCATGAGCTTTCTTTTTTTGTAGTTAGCCTTGAAACATGCTTGCCTTAGCCTCTTAGTCTTGTCTTCAAGCTGAAGATCAGGCCTTTCCTCCATTTAACCTCTGCTCATAGGCTAATAACTCTATGGCTTCCCGCGCTTTCTTCGAATTCATCTCTTCCTTCCCCATTGCCTAACACACAAAAAACATGTCAATAGTTAAATAAAAACAATCACCCCATTATAACCCAACTTAACTCTAAAAAGATTAACCCCATTTGAAACCTGAACATTCTTGATGAGGGTTTCGAGGCTCTTGAGCTTTCTATGAGGCCAGCGACGAATCCCCAATTCTCGCACCTCTTCTTCAAAAGGGTAAGTCCAACATTGAGCTCCTTAGCCGCAATTGTGATCGGCATGTAGAAGTAAGGGCTAATCTCCTCCCTCGAAATAGTCATCTTTGAGTTGTTGATAATGTTCGCCGTGTAGTTGTTTTTGATCTCCATAACACTTGTGATCTTTCCTTCCTTTTCTTCCTCTTATCCTCTTCATTGCATTGATCAATCTCTGTTAACTCCCCAAACTTCATCTCTTGATCGAAACCACTCTCAGTACTCTCTGTGTTGCTCGAAAACATGGTATCCGGAGCAACATCAAAACCTGGTTTTTTAACATTAAAAAAAATCATTAACAAGTGAAAACACATATCACATACAAAAAATCAAAGTACACTAACGTAAACAACCTTGAGACAGAAAATGAGTAGGAAAGCTCGGTCCAAGATCGTTCAATGGCCAAAACAAAGGATCATAAGCCAAGTAACCGGTTGCCAAAGGCACAGCAGAATCAATGGTGCTACAACTACTACCACTGCCTTCGAAGGAAAACTCATCTTGCCAACCAAATGAAGGATTATAGGCGCTTCAAATATAAAAAAGAAGCAATTTAAGTTAATTAACTAGAAAAATCAAAAGTAAATTAAATTAATAAAGTATTTACCTGAAGTCAAAAGGAGCAATAGGAGGAGATTGAGGTCCTGGGATGGAGAAAAAATCTTCATCCTTTGTAATGGACCAAAATGGAAGTGCATTACCCTTCTTGTTCCACATCATTCAAAGTACCATGATCAATAATGCAGATTAGTGGGTAATTTTTAGAGGGTAAGATCAAAACAGAGGAATTGGGAAGTGGTTTATATACTACAATGAGATTCATAGTATGGGAGATGAGGGGTAATTAATATTGGGGAAAATGAACAGTCAAAAGTATCATTACCGAGGTGCCGCCAATTATTTATTTTTATTTATCCGTGTGTAAAAAAGTTTGTAACTGCATGCTTATTATGACAAGTTATTATTGGCCAATAAATGTTGGTTTAACTGGTAAATGTTAATTACAATCAATTGATGGGTGTAATTAATTCTTTTGTGGTTTATAAAAAAAAATTGCTACTTGATTTTTTTTTGTTGTCAATTTGAAAAATAATAAATATTATTACGGTAATCCAAAAATTAGTAGGTATATGGCTCGGTCATGAGTTTTTCTGACCTAGGTTAATCGAAAAACTGAATGTATATAGATATGTTTTGGAAGATAATTCGATAAGTATTATATTTTGATGTAAAAAGTGTTTATAATCGAGGATATAGTATTTTCATAAAACTTTTTTTTATAAATTTCATTCGCTTTCGCTCTCATATAAGCGTACAAGTTGTTAATTAATATTACATTTTTGTATCATATAGAAAAGAACATCTTTCTCCTCTAAAAGTTAGAGGGTCACTTTTTTTTTAGCGATGGAATAACTTGGAGTGGAGATGTGATCGATGATAGGATCATAGGGTTGATAACAAATGCGTGTAGGAAAATAAAGTGCTAGATATGATAGTGTTGACAAGGACGGAATAGATGGTTTGGTTTGGTTTGGTTAGGATTCGATGAAATATTAGAAATTATAATGTCTATATAGTTTAGGGAAATTCTAAAAATGTACAGAGGGGTGTACAGCCGGTCCAATCCGGACTATTCAGTTCTGGTCCGACCGGAGGACTAGAACCGGATCCAATCAAGGTGTGAACCGGATTCGTTCCGCTCTGAATATGCATTGTCCTAGTTTCACCTCTTAAAATTTCATCTTCATCCTCTCCGTCGTCAGATATCCAAAATTAAGCGAACTATTTTTTTAAAAATAGTTGAAAATTTGCTATTTTGTGAACTTTAGATAACTAGAAACCCAAACTGGAATTTTGATTAATCAACACTAATTTCACCGAATTTTACGGTATGATTATGAAAAAGTAACTAAAAATTTTGGTTGATAGTAAACCAATAATATTAGCAGAGTTGGGTATGATCAATATGGGTTAGATTATGGTATCGTGGAAATATTAAATTGAGTATTATTTTTACATTTTCTCGTTCACCTCGCCCAAATAATCCCACTCGTGATATGAATTATAGAATCAATACTAAATTATAGGATCAATAATAATATTGTGAGACTATATCTCCCATATAATCCCACACATGTTATTGTCCGTCCCTAGATATAATTATAATTCACAATATTGACATTTAGGTGTATTTTCAGTTTAAGATTCATATAATTCGAAATAAATTGTTTAATATTATACTTAATTTGAAATGAAAATAATCAGTAAAATATAATATATTTTGAAATAAGATCAGACTTTCACAAGTCCTTGAACAAGTGTCAACAAAACAATATAGATGGTCTTAACAAAGCTTGCTCAAACGTTTTATATAACCTATAATATTTTGCATGCTTTTGAAATGTAATTGACATTCACTATAACATAGACTGTCAGGCAACAATTTTTGACATTCTGCATTATGTGTGCGCCAAATATTATCACTGATGATCAGGCGGTACAAAAACTTTCAAATTTAATAAGTAGGGTGTCAAACTGTCAATAGAAAACACTAAAAAATGATACCCAAAATTTAGCATTACATTAATGGTCGTAAACATCGATTTCGGATCATAGAACTGCAAAGAGCAACAACAATCACCTTCTGGAGAATCCCCTTCCACGGCCTCTACCACGACCACCGCCGAACCTGCCACCACCGCCTCCTCCCAACACTTTGTTCACATCACGGTTGCTTTTCATGTTTTCAGGCAAAGGGAGAATTTGATCAACACACTTCCTGAAGCTGAAATCGTCAACAGAATTATCGCTTCTGATGATGAAGAAACAACGGCTTTTGTATTCTGGATGGTAACGAATCTGGAATGCTTTCACTCCAGGGCCAATCTTCTTTTCCGGATCTGTGACCCTTTTTGATCAAACTCCAACAAAACCATCTGCTCGTACTGCACACCAATCATAAAACTTTAGTACTGTAACAGCAGAATCTAAAGATCATACAAACTGTAATAGCATCAACAACAAAAATAGAAAGGGCATATCAAGTTAATTGTTCAATTACTAACCATGTGATGATTAGATTTTAGGAGGGTTCACCAAAACTTTAGACAAATTTCTAACTTTTACAGTTCTCAGCCATCAAGCTATCAGAAGATAGGGACATTGGGTCAAGTTGTGGTGCAGTTAAGAAATATCTAAACAAATGCATGAACCGTACAAAAGTAAATTACAAATATAAAGATATGGAGAGGGATGAATGAAATATTAACATCAATTTATTCATAAATGGCTCAAGATTGTGTGATCTTCAAAGCGAAGTTTATCACAGCCAAACACATATTCATAAATGTCTAAGATTTTCTCAACTTCAGGGTGAAGTTTATCCCAATACAAACAATTAGAAGATGCCTCTCAAAGTTGTTGAAAAGGCCCACAAAATGAAGCTGAACCAGAAGCACGGTGAACATAAAGAGGAACCCAACCTTGAGGAGTGATCCGGAAAACATTAACGTAGTTTTAATTCTACAAATTTATAAATCTGCAAGCATAATCTACAAATTTATAAATCTGCAAACATAATTGCCTCCACGAACACCTACTCAATACTAGGTATACACCATCAACAGCATGACAATATCAATTTTCCACCCAAAATCATACTCCGTGAAATCAAATTCCAAAACAAGTTTTATAATGAAAAAACAATAACATCATATCTATGATGATGGAGAGTACCTTCTGTTACCTCAGACAGAGCACCTATCAAAACTAAGTACAAGTGTATGACTCACTACACAGATTACTAATCAATAATACATATTACGCCAACAGTTTTCAAAATGGAAACCTAATATAAAAGGAGAATGATGATGAATCATCTGCACACGCAAAAGCAAGTAGCAAATCCAATACTAAAGATAAAACATATATATAGAAGAAACCTGAACATGCAAGCACGCAACAAAATAAGCATATTCAAGCTTCAAACAAAAAAAGAAACGTAAATTAGTACCTGGTTAACATCGAAATTGGGTTCCAGTAATGAAGAAACTTGAAGAAGTAATCATACATATCCACAGAAGACTTAAAAGTCTTCGGACCGACAGCAACCGGACCCGATTTCTTCTCGTCGGATCCATCTCCTTCCTTCAAGTTATCGAGCCTCTCTTCCTCCACAGACTTATCCACCTTCTGCTTCTTAGCAGCGCCATCCTCATCCTTGTCCTCCGCCTCCTCATCCCCTCTTCCTCCCTCTCTCGCTTTGCTTTGGAGTCTCCATTGGCGCCATTTGCGGCGGCCTCCTCTGCTACACCGGAGCATTCGGTTGGGTTCTTCGATCTCCATCTCAACTGCGACCACCGGGGCTTCGCTCTGGTCGACCGTCTCAGACACCATGGCTATCGAATTAGGGTTTATCGATCTCTCTGTACGCTAACCTGAAATCTTGTATTGAAGTCGTGGGTTTTGCGAATCGTGGGGAAATTAAGGAGAGTGGAAGAACCTTTAATTGTAGGGTTTGGGCCTGGGCCTGCTTAATTAACCTCCATGGGCCGCTTATCAGAAGAATCACTGTAACCGCCCAAATATAAACGAAAATGTGAATTTGAAACTTGTTTGTTAAACTAAAAAATCACTGTAACCGGCCCAAATATAAACGAAAATGTGAATTTGAAACTTGTTTGTTAAACTAAAAATATAATTGGTGGGTCTGTACTGTTTAAACCGAAGATTATCTTGACAATGAAAAATTAGGCATAAAATTGTGAAATAATATTAGGATTTTTTTAATAAATTAAGGTAATGAGTACGGAGAAGTCTTTCGTAATGAAATCTCATAAGTTATTTTTATACTCGTCTTTTATAACATGTTATTTTTTAATGTTTTATGATAATGAGAGTAATAAAAATAAATTCATAAGAAGTCTCTAGATTTGGATGATGTCACATGAAAATGTTGTGGCTTTCATCCAGACATTGCTAAAAATAGAGTATCTTCTTTGATCACATTACACACTTTTAGAAAATTTTTATACTACACTCGATGGATGTTCATTGTCATGATTTTCGAAAGTTTCACATTCAGACAAAGTCAAATAATTTTTATAAATCCTTTTGAATTCTTTGAAACTATTATAATTAAGAAAAAACAAATCGCTTCCACAAAGATAAATTCATACGGATGTTTAAGAATCCAAAACAGCATGACCATATGGATAAGTGATGATGGTAGAGAATCAAAAGTGTGTGATCAATGGATTGACACAAGTAATTGGTCTAGCGGATAGAAATATAGCCCATCTCAAGGGTCTGTTTGGCTCGTCGGAGCTGAAGCTGAAGCTGAAGCTGATTGTAGCTGAAACTGAAGATGAAGTTGAAGCTGAAGATGAAGCTGAAGCTGATTGAAGTAGCTGGTGTATTTTTTTAAAGCTTGTTGAGTGTTTGAGAATTTCGAGCTGATCGTAGCTGATGGAAATGTAAATTGACAAAAACACCCTTCATATTATAATATTAATGTTTTTTGGGCCATTACCTATTATTGTTTGTTACATATAAATAAACTTGTTATCCAACATTGTGTTATATAATATATAAATATCAAATTAGTTTAGTATTTTTTTTTTATAATTACAAACCCTAATATATATGTCATTTGATAAAAAAATAAAAATGAACTTGTGAGCAGCTGTTGGTTGTTGTGTAATTTATTGCACCAACCTATCGATACGAGGGTACGAATACGGCTTTCGAACCAGCCCCTCGACATAGTTGTTTCCTCATCTGGCGTGGAGACGAAAGCTGCTTCCTCATCCTAGCTGCGGTTCGTGGTACGTTCGTGGATGGGATATGAACAGCAGAAGGAAATGGCAGTAACAATCTGGGCAAAATGGATGTTCGTTATTGTTTGAATTGGGCGAAATGGTTGTTCGTTATTTAATTGGAATTCGTCCCTCCTTAAATTCCTGATTGTCTTAAGCATTGGGGCTTCAATTTGATTGAAATCGTAATTAGGGTTCTCATACTTGTTTGATAGTTGTTGAGTTGAAAGAAATTACCCTTAATTTTGATATGTATACAAGCTGCTTGTGATTCTTGCCATGGTTGTGAATGCATTTTTTCAGAGTAAGGGTATGTATGTATCTGTACCTGCTTCTGATGCTTCTCACGCTTGTGTGCTTGTGATGCTTGTGTGCAAAAACTGATGTCTCTCTGTTTGGCCGTACCTATATGTAAACTGCTTCTGTGAAATTTATTAGAGGTTGTTTTGTCCATTTAAATTTATAGACGAACATTATATTTGCTATTACATATATGTGGGTGAAACTAGTTTGTTTTTTGTCACATAAGTACGAGTATAGCTTCTAAGTGATTGATCATGGTCCAAGAGAAAAAGTTTAATTGGACTGATGAGTCCACTAGGACGTTGTTGAGGTTTGCATTGAGTATCAAAGGGTCCATGGCGCTGAGCAAAACATTTATATGGGCTGAAATTGCTACTGCTTTAGAGAATCAAATAGGTAGGAAATGCCCACCTCAAAGCTGAAAAATAAATTCGATCATATGAAGAAGCTTTACAAATTATGGAAAGAACTTAGGCACGGTGAGACTGGCATTGGGTGGGACCCTGTGCGAGGTCGAATAACAGCTGATGATAGTTGGTGGGAGAAGAAGATAAAGGTTAGATTCATATTACTGCAGCATACGTAGTTGATCAATGTATTATTTTCATTGTGTTGATTTCTGTTTTCAAATTTGTGTAGGAAAAGGAGGAGTACAAACAGTTCCGAAAGAAGGGTGTTCCAGTCGATCTGGAAGAGTTGTGGGAGACCGTCTTCAGTGGCATTGTTGCGACGGGGCAACATTGTGTTACACCCTCTATGGACCCTCCCCTTCTTCTTCTTCAAGGCGGAGAAACCCAGAAGGAGGACGTTGATGATGACCTTGATAATGAGGATGCATTTAACAGTGACAGTGATTATGCCCGACAGCACAATCTTGACCAACTACACAACATTGACTTTAATGCTCCCGATGAAGACCTCCTGACCAACATCCGAGAACAACTTACTGCAACCACTCCTTCTACCCAGAACAAGAAATCAACAAAGACAACAACCAATGTGTGTAAGACTGCGGGAAAACAAGCACCATCCGGGGTTGGTCCAAAAAGGCGTAAGAAAATGACACAGGCGCACAAATGTATAATGATCACCTCGCCCTTAGAACAAACAAGCCAGAAAATGCTGAATATGTTCGAGGCCGAAGCTGCTAGTTCTGCTGCACCGCGTGAGAAGTGTACAGTAAAACAAGTTGTGGACATACTCGAAGAAATGGTTAAGGAGGGGTTATTGGAAGAGGACTCCACTCTCTGGTGCTTCGCCACAATTCAGCTGATGAACGACTCCTTCAGGCACATGTTTGTGACAATTCCGCGTCATAAAGGCCGACTAGCTTCTCTGAAATATCAATACCGTGAAATGAAGGGTGTCGAACCTTGATTGTTGCTTTTAGTTTTGGGTATTTGGTTTGAGAACATATTCAGATTCTGCAGTTGTGTTTATTTTTCCTTAGTGCTTTGGAACCTTCATTGTTTGCTTGTACTGATCGAGTTATGTTGTTGGATTTGGGAAATTTCAGATAATGTGTTATGCTGTGTTAATGATGTGTTAATGATGATATTCTACCAGCTTTTGTGTTGAAACATATTTTGCGCCTTCTTGCAGAAGGCGACACAAGAAGAAGGAAGCTCAAAAAACTGAGGTTGATCATGAACTTATGGCTGAAGATGAATTGTTCTCTCTCGTCCGCTTACTACTTCAAGCATATACACAAACAACCTTGCTACGACTCCAAATTTACGGGGTACAAGTGGATGCGGCAACTGATGGATGCAGACTCGGGGATCAGGTGTCTAAGAGCCGTTCGGATGGAGCCGCAAGTGCTGCAGAGGTTATGTATCGAACTAGAGACACATTACGGACTTCAACCGGGGCGTGACATGACAATTCTGGAGAAAGTTGGTATTTTATTGTACACTTTAGCTTTGGGGATATCGAATAGAGATGTTTGTGAGAGATTTCAACGTTCCGGGGAAACAATAAGTCGAACTATACATGAGGCTCTTGATGCTATCATAGGTAGGTCACGGGGTACTCAGGACTAGCACGGGATCTTCTAAGACCACGTGACCCCCGTGTTCTCGACAATCAATAACAAACTATTGGAAAACGAGAAGTACAGTTACTTCAAGGTATTACATTGTTTGATTACCAATATATTATGTGTCGTTGCACTTCCAATAAGTGAAAGTTGTACCAATGCTTATAGTTATCGGTATGTGCAGGGATGCATTGGTTGCATTGATGGAACTCACATAGATGCCACGATCCCTGCTAAAGAACAATTGCCTTATCGAGGCGGAAGGGCACCTGTACCTTCAATGTAATGGTTTTATGTGACCTTGATATGTACTTCACGTTTGTTTCAGCTGGATGGGAGGGTTCCGCTCATGATGCCCGTGTTTTCGAACATGCCCTGAAGACTAGTTCCTTCCACTTTCCACATCCACCGGAAGGTTTGGCCTGTTGAGACACTTTTTATGAATAACTCTCCTCGTGAACTAATTTTTTTTTTTGGTTATCCACCATTGTAAACCATGTAGGTAAATATTACTTGGTCGACAAAGGATATCCGGACAAACATGGGTATATGGTACCGTACTCTAAGTTAAGTACCACCAATCACAATTTGAAGGGGTTGCCCCGACGAATTATAAAGAGGGTTTCAATCGAGTGCACTCAAGTATCCGAAGCACAATTGAACGGGCGTTCGGTGTTCTAAAGAAACGATGGAAGATACTAAAGGTGATTCCAAGCTATAAATTGAGACACAGATCGACATTATATTAGCATGCTTTGCTCTTCATAATTTCTGCCTACTCCACAAAGAGAGTGATGAATACTTTGACACGCTGGATTCCAATCCTCGAGCTTACGAGGGTCTATTCGAGAGGGAACCACGAGGAGAAGGTGATGACGCTAGTGTTGGCGGGATGGGTAGCTTGAGAGACCAAATAGCACACCAAATGTGGGAGAATGGATGTTTTCCTAGGTAAACAATTGTCAAATATATGATGTATTTTCCCATATGTGGAGTAACATAAAAATTATGTACTGATATTGTAATTTTTTGGTGAAGGTGTCGTTTGTATTATTTCCTACCTTGGTCATGGCTCAATTTTTGGGAACTCATCTGTAATTGTAAAGTATGAATATTTTCATACTTTAATGTATGTAGCTTGCAGTGTTGTGTTTTATTTTGTGTGCTGAATAGCATAGAATTTGCAAAAATATGTGCCCTTTGTACATAAACAATAAAATGAAGGCACAACAGCAGACCATGCACATGCTCAATTACGGCCAATGAGGCTATGCTGCCTCTATTCCATTGCACAACATAAAATTGAATAGCATACAAACGGGAACATTGAGGTCACTGTTGCCTACTCCATTGAACATCACAACGCACTTCTGCATAGACAATACACAAGCTATTCCAGTTTTTACAGTCTACCATCACAGAAATGTGTAGTCCCTTTTTACAGCATCACAGAAATAGTCAAAGTTGTAAGAGGGTTTTATCTTCATAAATAACACTGTCAGCTAGTGTTAAAGCTTGTACACCACATATACACCTCTGCATAAAAAATAAAAAATCATTCACAGTTTTTTCTTCAGAACAACAATCTGTTCACTTATCTACCATCTAGCTAGTTCATAAATAACACTGCCGGCTAGTGTTATAGCTTTCTACACCCCATATAAACCTCTATATAGACAACACTTCTGCATAGACAATAAGAAGCCACTTTGAACATAACAACAGGGTATTTACAAGTCTACCATAATAGTAGTGAGGAAAAAATAATATTCACAGTTTTCTACACCCCATATACACCTCTGCATTCATAGCACTTCTACATAGACAATAAGAAGCCACTTTCAATATAACAGCAGGGTATTTACAAGTTAACAACACAATAGTGAGGCAAAAAAAATATTCACAGTTTTATCTTCATAAGTAACACTTCTGCATAGACAACACTTCTGCATAGACAATACACTTCTGCATAGACAATAAAAAGCCACTTTCAATATTACAGCAGGGTTTTTACAAGTTCACAGCAAAAAAAATGATAAAAAGAAACTCACTTTTTACAGGCTAGTCACAAGCTATTCACGAGTTAACAGCAGGCTACTCATATGTGTAGTAATCTGAATCACATTACACTAGAAATACTCTGAATCAAGATTCGCATCTGCATCACATTGGTAATCTACACCATTACAGAAATAGTCACACAATTGATAAGAAAACTCACTTTTGATAGTCAAAACTCTTACCACAAGCTTATGTTACTGTGTACTTTGAATCACATTTGTAATCTGTAGTGACAGCTCTAAGACCACGTGACAACACACAATTCAGTAGCTCAGAAGTGATGCTACCGAGACAAAGCATCCATGACAGGAGATGACTAGTTTGGTGGCACTATAAATGTCCCTACCAACACTTTGGTAGTGACACTATAAATATCACTACTTCTTTCTCATTCATCAATCTGAAACAAAGCATCAATGACTTCTCCGACTAGTTTTCAATGGAATAGCGAGAACACAGTTGTTTTGCTGCAGATATGTGCAAGAAAATGGAGGATGATGATTTCCAGAAAGGTTGTTATCAATGGGATGCATAACAGCTGAATTTCATAGGAGAACGGAGAATTTATCTTCCACCAGCTAAACTTCGTAACAGGTTCTGTTTGGTGAAAAGAGAGTATCAAATATGGAGAACACTTCTTCATGCATCCGGCGTATGTCGTGATCCTATAACAGGAGATGTCCAAATCCCGGACTCTTGGTTTATGGAGAATATTACGGTTAGTGAATACTTATTTTCAGTCACTTCTATTCATAACTATATATATATATATATATATATATATATATATATATATATATATATATATATATATATATATATATATATGTACAAATATTACTCAAATTCAGATAACTATTTACACTTGTACCGTGTAGACCTACCCGCAATGTCGTCTTTTCCGTCACAAAATAATGAATGTCACTGTGGAAGCTTGGTGTGCCCTGCTGTTTCCTTAGGTCTTAATTAAATTCAAAGGGACCAATCTTCCTTACTCCTTGTACTAGTTCTCTTTGTGTGTTGTTCTTAGATGTAGAATGTGATGTGTCTTTCCTGAAGTACCTTGTTATCAGTTTAAGTAACTAATGACTATATGTAAGATGTTAACGTATGTTGTTATATATATGTATGGTGTTTTGTTAAATCAAGAGCAGTGATAGCAAGAATCTAGTGAACTGTTATGTAAGAGCATTGACAAGAGATCAGTCGAGTTCATAACACCAAACCAAGTGTTATATTGACAAGATTAGTCGTCACATACAGATGCAGTACAAACATTGACACTGGAACAAACATAACAGTTGATCACTTATCTAACATCTAATTTAGTTCATAACACAAAAAAAGTCGAGTACATCAGACAACGACTAACAACAGAACATGATAGCATGAGCCAAGCAGACTAAAACCAAGATACAAGCCGCATACAGGTATTTGCGTAGGCGCTTCGCAGAAAGAGCGTATTTCGTACCAATTATCTTGCAGTGGTCGAGTTCGTCGGACATATTACTGTTGCCCAGTCGCAGAGCATTGTTAAGCTCAGTCAAACGGTTGATCTCTCTGTTGGTGTTTTGCCTATCCTCTCTTGATGTCTGTAGAATGCTCGAACGTGTCGATGAGCAGAGTCAAGGTCATCCTGTAATGCTGCAACTCGATCCCTAAGACCACGTGTTATCTCTTAAATGGCTCTCACGTCGGGATTAGTTGAATGCTCGTCTATCAACTCATTCTCAAAGTCTTGAACAAGCTCCTGCAATAATATGCACAACAATGTACACTTTAAAATGCTCTGCGTGTTAAAGAAATGTTCAAACTTATTATCAGCAGCTTACGCGATATTCGGGATCTGTTGATCTGCTAGTAGACGAACTATCAGAACCCCAACCACGGGATATGTAATGGTTCGCCATCACTACATACCTGCTTGGAGAGGGATACATGGGTATATATATATATATGTGGACTGTGCACTAGAGCCAACTCCTTTGTTTAAAAATGAATATGAGCATTAGTTACTATCAGCAATACACATCATAGATACAGAACACAATTTCATGATTATTATGACCACACAAGAGCCACGGAAACAATAACTTTGCATTTACTTGTTTCCATGAAAACTCATCTCATATTGATAATGCTTGACATTCAGGTCAAGTTTTTCCATGTAAGCACAACTTAAACCACTAAAATGATTATCAACAGCAGAAAAAAAGCTACAACATATGAAACATAACAGATTAGTCATCTCACTTTGGTAAATAATTCAGTAGTATTAATTTTGCCTCACCAAATGTCTGTCCAATATTTCAGTACTATAAATTTTGCAAGAAGCATAACAGAGTAGTCATCAAAGATTGAGAACTTCAAAAAAAACCAACTTCAAGAATTGGAAGCTTCAAGTACAGAACCTCAAGGTAAAATGATTATCATCAGCAGGAAAAAAGCTACAACATAAGAAACAACTTCATGGTCTAAAATTCTAGGCCTGAAGGTATATGATTAAAGCCAAGGGAGAAAATTACTAAATTCAGCCATAAACATTTTTAGTTTGTTCAAGGGAGAAAATACTGTTTAATTGAATGGATACATATATTATAGTTGACTAGCAATGACAGTACAAATTTGTTATTGAGCATACACTACTTATCAGCCCTGCATATTTAGTGCATGATTGTGCCCTAGGTTTTAGTTCATGATTGAAGAACCCTAGTTTCATTATCAGCCCTGCAGTTTCCATTATCGGATGTTCAATTTCAGTTTGTTCAATGGAGAAACTTGTCAATTTCATTATCAGCCCACCAGTTTCCCTTATCGGATGTTCAATTTGTTATTCAACATAAACTAGTGTTCGATTTTGCCCTAGGTTTTAGTTCATGATTGAAGAACCCTAAATTAACTTGAACTAGTGTTCAATTCATACCAAAGAGATGCTCCCTAAATGCCCGATTTTAAGAAGCAATTCGAAGAACCCTAAATTGACAACACTTACATATTATAGAACATAGAAATCAAAATTAATTCCATAAAGCTTCCCCAAATCAGCGACTAAGGGTTGTATCCACGATTACGCGCTGAGTGTTGACGAAGATAAATAGTATAATACCTGAGTATCGACGACGACAAGGGGCCAAATGAAAGTCGTGACTATGGCAAGAGCAAGGTTGTATCGACGATTAGTGGAGTATCGACGAAAGAAGAGGTATGAGAGAAGAGAAGAAGAGGCGACTGATAACATGATTTATCGACCTGTTACACTCATGCATTTAGTTAGATTCCCCTTTCCGCATTCATGTTTTGGCCTTAGTTTGTGCCATTTATGCTTGTTTAGTTCTACTTTGCAAGAATAGATGTCTACACACACTATTTGTGGCTTTGTAGGTGATTTGGCACATTTTGGAGCTAAAACGACGTATTTGAGGATCAAGCCTCGAAGTGGACGCATTGGAGCGAACGTACGTGAACGGAAAAGGGCTAGAAATCGAGCTAAAGACACGAAGGAACGAAGGGATGGCATCTCGGCCTTGATCTCGGTCTGACCAGACCGAGATGGCCTGATCTCGGCCGAGATCCATTGATCTCGGGCCGAGATCCATAATTTCGGTCGATTTGGAAAGTTTCTGTTGTGAAATCTCGGTCCCGATCTCGGCCGAGATTTTTGACCGAGATTTTTTTGCCCGAGATTTTCTGTTCGGCAATTTTATCTTATTTTTGGATCGGTTTTGGCCCAGCCCATCCTTTGTAAGATTGTTGCCTATAAAAGGGAAGCTCTAGGTTATTTCTAAGTGTCCGATTTAGTCCGTTTCTTTTAGGGTTAGGTTACCCCATAGGGGGAGCCACCTATCTTCCTTTACCTTCCTCTTCTTCATTGATTCTTCATAGTTTACATTAAAGTTCAAGACTTTTAATTCAGTTTTGTTGGGAATACGTTGTTGAGAGATTGTTGATTCGAGTTTGTCAAGATTGAAGGTTTTCATTTATTGAAGTTAAGTTCCTTTTATTTCCTTTTGTTATCTATTTATTTGTCTTTCTTTGATATGATTGTTATTGGCTAGAACCTTGTGGTTCCAAGGTTGACACGGATTTGTTTATGCCTTTGATTATGATGGTTTAGATTGTGCTTGTTTTGGCTTTGACTTTGACTTTGAATCCTATGGTTGGCTTGAACTTGAACCTAGTTAGAATCCTTTTAGCTAGTAACCTAAGTTGGAATTGAGACTTACCCGGTGATAATCCTTTTAGCTAGTAACCTAAGGTTTATCCTTTATTGGTTGAATGTGCTTAGATTTCTTGCTAAGTAGGGTAATACCTGAGACTTACCCGGTGATGGTTTACCTTTCCCTTAGTTTGTAGTCTGGTTTGTTTAGAATTTCCTACCTCTCTACCTTGAGACTTACCCGGTAATAGGTAGTTGGTTTGGAACTAGATAGTCTTGAGACTTACCCGGTAATAGACTGTCAGCCTAGAAACGTTCATCCCTGTGGCTTTTCTACCATATATCTTTATGAGTCTTCCTGAATCTATATGTATAAACAATGATCTCGAATCCTTGGAATCCATTTTCTTTCCTTTAATTTGATTATCTTTGTTTTCCTTTTTTTTTTGTTTGTTTTGACTTTCAATCAATAGTGACAACTGATTGCGAGTCCTTAAAACCATTTTAAAAACTCTTTTGATTTCTTTCACTTATCTTTTCCAAACCCCTGTCTTTGATTGAGATCTATTCTATTTATAATCACTATTGCAAATTAATCCTCCCAGTCCCTGAGATCGGCCCTGGAATACTTACCTTTACTGTGATTGACCCATACACTGTGGGTTCGTTGCTATTTAGGGAATTATTACAGGTTTATAACTATAAAACTATCCCTTCCTTGTTTTACTAACTTATAGGTCTTTATCATTATTGATAAAGGTTTATAGGGGTGTAAAAACAGCGAACAACGACGAAGTTCGTACCTGGAGTATCGAAGAGAAGTGAAAAAGGGTTGAACATCGTGAACTAGAAACACGTGAAAGTGAGAGGGTATTGTTGTCCGAAATTCACTTTCATCTAGCTTCAGCTTCCATACCGTTGCCCTGAGCAGCTTATGGAAATGGCAAAATTTCAGCTCCCTACATCTACCATCATCTCCCTTCATCTAGTTTCATCTAACACTGCCAAACACCACTCAACGGGAACAGTTCCTAATTTTAGCTACTTTAAGCTCCATCAGCTACTTTAAGCTACAATAAGTTGGGTGACAAACGGGCACCAAATCCTTTGAAGATTAATGATTAGTTCTGATGGTTTATAATCAAAACCGCTTGTTAATACATAAATTAAGGATTTCCGATTACACAATCCCAAGTCGAGATATACATTTGGATTAATGTAGGAGTTACACAAGCTCAATTTAGTTACAAAGCCCGATCGAGTTACACAACTCCAAAATGGGCCAATAAATATAGTTATAAATGTTGGGACCTTTTTTTAACTATAAACTTGGGCCAATTTATATAATTATACTTATAAGGACATATTTGCAAAATTAAAAAAATTGTAGATCATTAACGGAATAACAAAGTATAGGTTCCCTTTGCAATTAATCCAAATTACACCGTTTCAACCGTTAAGGTTTCCTGAGTTCGATGCAGAACTGTTCGTGTGGTGGTAACCTGCTTCCGGTGATGACGTCGGCGTTGTGCAGACGACGGGAACGGCGTACACTGTGCACAGGGCCGTCCAATGAACTTTGGAGGCCCTGTGCTAAGATTTAAATTTTATTTCGATTTATTAATTTATTGATGATAAAATGATAAACTATTTAGTATTAATTATATATTTATTTTTATGATACCACTAATATTTTAAATAAAATAAATATTAATTATAAAAGTAAAAATAATTATAATAAGAAAACTAGAATTATTAACTAAAATTATAAAATGATGATAAAAATATGTATTTATAATTATATGTGTCAACATATATAGAAAGTACTTATATAAAATTATAAGTTTTTTTTTGTTAAGAAATCAATATAGTTGAAGCAAAATTAAATAAAAAATACGTAGAAAATAAGATAAGTGAAAAAGCGTAAAAATAAAAGTGAAAAAAGACTAGAAAATGAAAAAAAAAGAAGCAAAATTAAATTAAAAATACGTAGAAAATAAGATAAGTAAAAAACGTAAAAATGAAAGTGAAAAAAGACAGAAAAATAAAAAAGAAAAAAAAGGATTGGGTGAGATTTGAACCCTACACTCCACAAATAAACACTTTCGTATCAACCATTGAGGCAAGCAAGTAACTATAAATTTTTATATGAACTTAATATATATGGGCCCCGTTCCGTTGGACTTTTTGAACAGCCCATTGGACGTCCCTGACTGTGCAGGCGAGGAGGGCACTGGAGGGATCCGGCAATCAGTTGCAGGCGAGGAGGCCACTGGAGGCATCCAGCGAGCAGTTGTAGGCAAGGAAGCCACTAGAGGCATCCGGCGAGCATTTGCAGGCAAGGAGGCCGTTGGAGGGGAGGAGTCCACTGGAGGGATCCGCGAGCAATTGCAGGCGAGGAGGCCACTAGAGGCGAGGAGGCCATTGGTGGGATCCGGCGAACACCCCGAGCAAACACGGACTCCAGAGTCGTCTTCTTCGACGGTAGTAGGTGGTGGTTACTAGTTCCTCTGACCGAGCGTTCTTCTTCGACGGTTGAAGGCAGTATCGGATAAGGTTTTGGAATGGGTTAGAAAATCCTGTAAAAAAATATATTAAGGTATTTATATGCCTTTTATTTTAACCTTCTTAATAAATTCAATTTTTATTCCTTTTATTAATTATTTTTTTATTTAAAAATTTACCAAATAATTAAAGAGGCCTAAATTATTTTTGTTAAACAAAAAAAAATTTCTAGCTCATTCTTCTCAATTTTCTTCGAAAGCATAATGATCCATCCTTAACAATTGACCCCATAATTTTATTATTTTATAACTTGAACCATTAGTTCCTGTATTATAAACTTCTAACTAATGAATTGATAGTCTTGTGGTTATAGTTTCCTTCCTTTTCTCCGGTAGTCTTCGTGATTCGCTTTCTATATCGGGCTGTTTTGGTGTAATATATTTGGTGCTTGGTTTTCTTTCCTCGTCTTGTTCTCTGACGATTTTTCATCTACCGTTTCTATAGGATTTTTGGAACCATTGAGACTATTAGTATTTAGTGTCTCAAATCTATTTCCTCTTACAAACAAATAGAATGAATGAATAAAGGAGAGAAGTCTTGCTTAAGTGTAAGTTGGCATAGTAAATAGAACTAAAATCTAAAACGAGTAGTGACATTGATTGTCATGGAAAATGGGATGTGTTTTGCATCCATTGTAATCAAATAAAAAGATGATTTCGATAAACTATTTCTTTTATTTTTATTTGACTTACGATGATTTCTATCAAACGACTAGTATATTGTGTTCGGACCAAATGTACATATGTAAAATTTCGCATATCTTTATCTCATTGAAATGTTTAAAACCTCTTTTTTTGAAGAAAAAGAATCAGAATAAACACTCTTGAATTAGTTATTCTTTCTTTTTTATGGACAAGAACCCACAATTCAAGCTCACAAACACCTAGATTTGTTGGTGAGTGTCATAGTTAAATTAATTCGCTACACAAATAAATTAATTTTTAAACCATATTTGACTCGATTATTATGCAGTTTCCAATATTATAAACACATATTGAAGTAAAGGCACTTCAATCTCTTATAAACGACTCTAAAAAGTAAAAACAACTAGAATTTGTATCTATATCATAATTTTCAAATACATAATTATCTTTATTTTTAAAAAATTTGTGTCACAACCGAGTTAAAATTAAACCATTATTCCCTATAAATCTATAATACAAGTATAGCTTTTGTGATAATTTAAGCATGTAATGCATTTCAACTAGACAGAAACAAATCAACATCCATATATTCAATTGCCATGCTTATTTATTGAAAAGTATGTATACTCACTCGTTTTTATTAAAGCTTTTCCTTTCATTCTCCTCCTTTTGGTTTATTTTACACTTCATCTTGAAAAGGTCAAATTAGTGCTTAAAGCTTGTTCAGACCTTAACATGATATTAAACTTATTTCCTACGTTCTTCCTCTCCTTATCAAACTTTATTTGCAATCAAAAATATTGCTCAAAAGTGACTACGAAATATACCATACACAATTTTGGTAGAGCTTTCAGCTTTGCACTCAAAACTAAACTCATAAACTGATTGTTATTTAAAACATTTTAAAAAAATTTTGTCTTTAAAAATAAGTTAAAAGTCAAAGTTTTATCGTTTTAAATTCGATTTAAGAAGAAAAAAATCGGAAATTTTAATTTATGTCTTGTAGGAAAAACTGGTTTTGAAAATTCTCAAAATAAAAAATGTTGAGATAATTTCATAAAACTACTATTGATGTAATTTACAATTTACTAGCCTAATAATATCTAAAATTAATCGTCAATGAGATAATTTCTAGAAGGTGGATTCATTACAGGCCTAATGACCACCAACATTCCATTTTCAATTTCAAACAAATCTAGAAATAAACCAAGCGAACCCTACAAATGAATAATAGTGTATACATATTTAGGTCTTGTTTGGTTAAACATAGGATATAATTTATATAAAAAATATTTTTTTAATAAAAAATTCATAGTATAAAAACCTTTTTATCTAAACACAATCGTCTAAAAATTTTAATTCTTTATTTTGTGATAAAATGATAATATTTGATAATCATTAAGAAAGTATTAGAAGATAATCATATTTAACCTATTAAAATAAGTGTAATACATATATAATTTGTAAGAAATGGGGTTGAATTGATTGTTAATACCGTGCCGAACACTACCCAGTCTTCACCAAACTCTTGTCCCCTTTTCGTGTCTTCAAAATCCCATAATACTATAATAATCGACATGGACCCAACTCTAACGTCATTACGAACGAAATCAATCCCGTGTTTTGATATTAGTTAATTTGCTTAGGATCAACGATATCAATAATCACAATTGGTTACCCATTGATTCATCGTCTAATTTCACAGGAGCCCTTTTAATTTGGGTCAAGTCAAACCAGAGGAGCCTTTGTGGTGTGGCTTTGCTAGTTGCCGCGATTGAACTTTCCTCTCTTGTGATCCTATATTCTTATCCCCATCCCTCAAGAAATAGACCAAATCTTCTCTTTCTTTCTTGGTATTTTCTTTCCCTATATATTCCTCTCTCTCTATTTCAATTTGCAACTATCTGTCCATCTACATCCATTTCCGATACACGTTTGTGACAAAAACACAGTGTTCTAAGATCATTTCAGGTAAATTCATGTCCTTCATGATGCGATTCTTGATGGGTTTTTGTTTTCTCTTCGTTTTTGTTATTTTTGTGATTTGATTCTATGGGTGTTGGTTATGTCGGGAGAACATTTCCATGGGTATCTCACTTTCTTTCGGGTTCTAGGGTTTTTGATGTTGTTGAACTGTTCATTTGATGACATTTTCTAGGGTTGATTTTGCGCATTTTGGAGTCAACTTTGTTTCATTTCTATGGTTTGGAGATTAATTGCTAAATTGTGGAACGGTTACTGCGTTTTTCTTTGTATCTTCCTGGTAATCTTTGGTTTGGGTCAAACCCTCCTGTATTCATTGTTTGGAAAAGGTGAGAAGGATATGGTAGTGGGGGCACTGAGAAGCAGTATATATCCATGCTTTTTAGGGATATAATATGATTATATGTTCCATTGAGGCAATACATTTGAGTACTCTAAACAATATCACATGATTGCACTTTTGTAGGTTGTTTTTTTGGGGCTAAAGAGGATCTGATGTGCATTTTTCTACATTGTGAAACCTGATTTTTTTTTTTTTTTAATCAGGCTTTTGATCTGACGAGGAATGGGAGATCATCTAGTTGTGTGTGTGGATACTGTCACCGAGCCAGAAACCTTACAGTCCAAGCAAGGGGATGTAATCTCTAGAAGTTCAGGTGGTATTCCTTGCAATCATGTTGCCGAGTCTTCCAATGTGGTTGTTGAAGAGGGTGCGTTTGAAGAGTCAGGGGTCCCTGACGAAGAGCAACCACTTATTCAGGCGTTAGAATGCCGTATTTGCCAGGAGGAGGACAGCATAAAAAATTTGGAGGCCCTTGTGCTTGTAGTGGAAGTTTAAAGGTGAACATTTCATCATCTTTTTGGCACCATCATGCTTGAATCGAATAAGTGCTGTCAAGTGGGTTATATAGAGCTCAATTTGTGATTTTGATTGAATTAGGCTGCTCCGGTGACACAAACTACATTCTATACCCTTGAATGTGCTGAAGTTTTTAGCACAAACAATGTTAAATTGTTACCGGTGTGGGTCTGATATCTTTACATTTTCCATCTTTTTCTTCTTTCATATTTCCAGGGATGTTGAGTTAAGTAACATGCTCTTTGTAGGATCATGTATTTCTGTACTAGTGTATGTTCATCTCTGCTAACGGCCTTCCTTCTTTCATTTTTGAATCCAGTTTGCTCACAGAAAGTGTGTACAAAGATGGTGCAATGAGAAAGGAGACATAATTTGTGAAATCTGTCATCAGGTATGTTACTGTTTTAATTTCTGACCTTGGCTATTTCTTTCTAATGAAATAATTATATTGTCCTGAATGTGTGTGTAGATTCTTCAATGTTACTTATAAATCCATGCTTTCAGATGCTCTTTCATTTCCTAGTTTTTTGCTGAGCACTAGAATGTTAGGGTTTCATTCTACATTGGTACTTTCAAGAGGGATAAAAAAAATGCATGGCAGGCGAAGAAACACTCAAAGATGGCATAATTTTGTTCTGGTTTTCCTCTTGTGTTTCTTATACACATAACATTAATCGTTCATAAGCTGATGACGGTTTTGACTCTTCTCTCTGTGGTTACTATGCCCTCCGGGCTCCAGCCCTCCCTTGGGCATTTTAATGCAGTCCTTCTTTGCTAATTTGAAACACCCAGTGTCATTGATAAATTTTATCATCTTACAATTGATGAAGCAACTAGATTAACTATCCGTCAAGCTAATATTCTTGAGCTATACTTGCATTCAATTCTACACTAATCAACTGAACTAATCTTTAAATGGCCTCTTTCCTGCAGCCTTTACCAACCTGGCTATACTGCTCCCCACCAAGTTCTAATGACACCGCGATTGACATCAGGCAAGTTTTTTTTTTGTTAACGTTTCACGACTCTTGTAGTTTCATAGTATTTCTTGAAGTAGTATGATGCTTTGTTTGCTTTGGAAAATAAACTGAATGGTGTTTGCTCTCATCTGCTTCACCTGGTATTAAATTTGTTACTATCATTGAGGTAGCACGCATAAATAAAAACTTGCATTCATCAGTTGCCTAACATTCTTTTACTGTTTGGATTAGGTAAATCAAATAGATTTTGAGCTCATGCAATTTCGTTGCAAACACTTTATACTGAATAAGTGATCAGGATTTTCTGCCTAATGCTGGATGACCCAATGCTAGATATTCTTGTAGAGGGAGAATTCGTTTAAAGATTTTTATCTTATCTGTCCCTTCCATTCTGTATGCATTTTATGAGTTGTGTTATCACCCCTCCTCCTCCCCCAAACACACACATTTAAAGTATAATTTTCCTTAGAGGTGCGTGACTGATCATCAGGAAGGAAATGGCTTTACCCAATGGCATGCTAAACCAGAATAATTTTTTCTACATATAAGTCAAGCAAATCTCAAGATTTTAATTAATGCGCTAATGATTTGTGCCAAAGTGACAAAAGGAAGGAGGGATACAAATTCTGGTCTTAAATTACCCAACACACACTACTGTGTTTTTGTTTAAGTGGCAATTATAACACTTTTTTAACCTATGAGTTATGATCCTTTTATGTTATGAATTTTCTATTATGTATTGTTAATTATGTATGATAACTTTGATTCTATGTTTTGCTGCTTCTATCCTAATAGTTTAATCGTGTTTACAGTGGAAGTTGGGCTGTTGCTGGTGCACCTTTGGACTTGAACGATCCTCGTCTTTTAGCCATGGCAGCTGCTGAAAGGCATTTACTGGAGACTGAATATGATGAATATGCTGACAATAATGCGAACGGAGCTGCATTTTGCCGATCTGCTGCTCTGATTGTAAGTTTACTTTCAATTTTGGTCTGTGGATACTATCCTTCTGTCATTGTTAGAGCTTTTGTGTGTCCTTTCACGTGTTGCAAATAATAGCTCAGGGTGTGGTACCATACATTCTTAAACTTATCTGTATCAAGTGTGATACACAAATGCTATTCAAATGGGAAATTTCTTTCTTCTTGCCTGTCTCTTTCAATTGCCCTGCATTGACTCCTCTAATCTAGTTGGCTTTTCTGAATGAAGTTGGTCTTATCCAAGTTTGTTGGCCATTTAAAGCTTGTCGTTTGCAGTGTCATCAATCAAGATGAAGCTTCCTTCACCTTTTTTCTTGTTTTCAGTTAACTTTTACATTTCTATGGTGCCAAAAGATTCCAGTCCTGTATATCTTACTTCTCATTAATGCCTTCAATCCTTCATTCAAGGTTTTGGCTACGTAAAAACAAGGTTTACAGAGTATTTTGGGAAGTTAGACATGGCTGCGTTAAAAAGAAAATAATATGAAAAATCATATTAAGTTCCAGACCATTTTGGGTCAACTTGAGGACAATTGCCTAATTGTGGAAGCCTATTGAAATGCTACATTGTGCGGTGCTTATGTTGTTTTGCCTGCCATTTGAGATCATAGTTTGGTTTGACCTGATCATAGATATCATGATTGCTACCTTACAACAATTTTGTCTTCATATTTGTTTGGTTGAGGCATTGAAGTTTTTTAATTGAATGGGTTTCACCTGAATGTGTTACAGTTCTGACTTACTTATAATTTGGCAGTTAATGGCTTTGTTGCTCTTGAGGCATGCTCTTACAATTACCAATCCCAACGGGGATGAAGATGATGTTTCAACATTTTTCTCAGTGAGTCCTGCAATTCTTGTTGCCCTCACTTAAGTGAATATATTTTTGTTATTGCGTGCATTTGACAAGTTATTTATCTTTCTGTGTGCAGCTTTTCTTGCTTCGTGCTGCTGGGTTTCTCCTCCTTGCTACATCATGGCATGGGCAATTAGTATACTCCAACGCCGAAGACAAAGACAGGTTAGTCACTGCACTAATGCTGAAGACTGTATAGAAAACTCGTCCTTAAGGCATTTTTAACAACAAAGGGAAAACTAGTTTCTTTTTATGACACTGATACATGGACCAAGCTGTTCACTTCTTTTATTGCAATAAAAAAAAAGAAGCAAAATAAGCTATTTTTGAATGTTTGAAGAAGCGTTGCTTCTCTTTTAATTTTTAATCATATACTACAGCCACTTATCTATTTTTCTTTCGAAATGCACTTGTCTGCATAAACTAAAAAAAAATATTGTTTTGCTTTTTCAATTTATTTATAGGATCTTAATTCACTTCCAAGTATGTATTCTTAAATTTTATTCTGTAATTATTAAATCACCAGGAAGCAGCAGCTCTAGCAGCAAGTGAAGTGGCATATATGTTTCAGGCAGGGCAGCACAGAGGCCTGCAAGTTACAATAGCGCCTGGTCCTTCGGTTGTAACTACACATCACCAAGAGGCACAACCTCAATGATCTATATTGTATTAGTAGGCACAAGTAAGTTTGCAGTGGAATCAATATGCCTATATCATTGGTTATAACCGGATATTTGAGCTCTATATCCTTCTCTTCAGCATTTCCCGTCTTTACGAGTTAAACGAGTCCTATCGTTGTGAATTTTGATGTATCTCCTTCAAAAATAGCTCTACTTATCCATTTTTACCACCATCTCTGTATGTACATTAGATGTCACTTTTCGTAACACACCGGATGCGCCTGTTTGAAAATGATGTAATGACTGTAACTTGTATTGTAGGCAATGGTACTCGTTGCTATATTTGCGTTGTAATGTGTTTCCATTCGATGTCAAAACAGGCTATCACCATGGCTATCCAATACAGTACCTAAATAACCTTATATTGATGTATGTTGTTTTCTCAAAAATGAGCTTAAAATGATGCCTCGGTTCACTTTGTGACCAAACAAACATATTTTGGTAGTTTGCAATATGTTTCCTTTTAGTAACGTTCAACATTGTTAGTGATCCTATAAAAGAAAACACATTGATAGTGATGGTTGGTCTTGAAAGTTACAATGTAACTCTTCTTTCACTTTAATTCTTGGCTTAGCTGCAACAAAAGCAGTGACCCACATCAATTGCAACGTTTATTGTTATTAGACAAGTGCTTCTATTGGCCCATGACCACTCTCTCAAATTGAGGTGCGTAGTTCTTTGTTCTTTTGTCCTTTTAATGAGTGTATTGGTTTTCAATTCATCCATTTTTTTTTGGTAATGTAAGTAATTCAATGCATCGAAAGACCGAGTAAATGACAGACAAAACAAATACGATAAAACCGAATAACAACACATGACATGGAAAAATGTTAATCTTGTCAAATTCCATGTTAAAAAAAAGAAGAAGAAACCAAGGTTGTTTTGTTTGATAGTTTGATTCTTATGTTTGAAGGGTGGTAAAATGATAGAGTTGGAAGGGAGAAAAGAAAAGCATAAAGGGAACCCATTAAGCACAAAGAAACCAAGGTTGCAATTTTATTTTTTATTTATTTCTTATCTTTTGCATTGGATTTGCATTACATAGAGGGGAGAGCTTTGAATTCTAAAGTGAAATCAAGCACATTGTAACACCAAAAAAGGTCTTACTTACAAGGCTTAATCTTCATACAACCCAACTTGATTTCAAATCTAAAAAGAACGAACCCTATACTATATTATGATTATTAGTAATCCAAATTTTCAAAGATTTGTAGAAAATGTTTGATATGAGCTATATACTAGATAAGCATAGGAGAGGCGGTTAAGAATTGAAGAAGCTTGGTCCCAAAAGAGAAATGATAGGAATGTAGGGAACAATTGAAAAGATACTTGTCTTCCCTAGGATGGTGTTCTTCTTCTAAACCTTAACTTTATGTTCAAACTTAACTTATGAAACATCCCTTTTTCTCATGACAGGTACAGCTCATGATTGGGATGAAGATAGGTGAATCTTGTAATCTCCCTAGCCCAGCTTTGCTCTCTTTGGGTCCCTCAAACTTGCTTCTTTACTTTTGTTTACCTCCATACCTTTTTAACCCTTCTTATTCACATAAAATCTCATCCCTTCACACCTTCACTACTACAGCTTCAGACTAATAGAGCCTAAGGCAAGCAAAACACCTAAAAATTTCCCCTTCTTCATCTTCTTCAACAACATGGGCTGCTTTGGCCACAATGTGGCCTTGTTGCTCATCTGTGTCGGGTTTCTAGCCGTTCAGCCAGAGAAGGCATCCGGAGCACTTACAAGCGTAGACATAGCTCTAAGAGGCCACTTTCCTAAGTTGAATGATTTGCAGCTTAGGAAAAGTCTTGCTCCTGTCCCGTGTGTGTCGTTTGATCCCAGCCAGTCGAGTGAAAGAAGAGCCGGAAAGGGTGGATCAGACCCGATTCACAATAGAAGCCTACCAAAGCACTGAGAGGGACAGCAAACACAAATATATATTCTTTCCTCCTCAGAAGTCCCTTCATTTGGCTTGCTTGCCTTTCTCTTTTCGGTTCTTTAGTAGCTTTCATTGTTCTGCAACACAATAGGAGCCATGTATGAAAGACCTATTAGATCATCTCCGTTTTGTAGAATCATAGAACCTAGATAAGTAGCCAAAACATATAAATATAGAGCATGCATGATAGTTCTGGTCAGTACACACAATCATCATATATATATAGTCTGTAATGTATGTTTACTGCACTAGCAATTTGCTCATCTAATACAAATTACAATTTTGCAATCCCATCAAACTTGAAGAAAGGCAACTGTCTCTTCCTGCATAAAAGCCTCAAGACATAAACATCAGAAAGTGCTTAATGCATTTTCGAAAAAATGTATTTCCTGAACCTTGAATACATTGTCTGTGCTTGCGCCTGTACATGCTCAACATAACAGAACAATGGAAAATAAAACCTAGTACAAAACCCCGCATTACACACTCTGGGGTCTTCGGTATTTTCTCTTCCTGTGATTATTACTAACAGACGAAAGCTTACGTGCGACTGCCTGCCAAATCATGTCTAAAGCATCATCAGGTTGTGATGGAAACTGGTACTCAAAGTGATGAGCCACTTCCTTTAGTCTTTTCCACATCTTGGTCCATTCATTCTTTTGAATTCCCCTAAGCAGGTTTACTAAAAATCCCTTCTTTATTGCGTCGGATGAGAGGACAAACACGAGAACTCTGAGTAGTCGAGTGCATCCTCATAGGGGAGCTCAATGTCATCACTGATTATGACAGGGACGCAATGGCTGACAATTGCATCAAAGAGGCGGTTGGAGGAAGGAGTGTCTCCTGCAATGTTCAAACAGAACTTGGAAGATTCCATTCCTTGGCTTGCCTGTCGGGCTCCGTTTCTTTGAGAGAGGCTCCCAAAGGTGAAGTGGACATCCTTTTCATCTTTCATAAGGTAGTATAGCTCTTGCCGGATTGTTCCTCCCTAAAAACAAGAAAAAGAAGTTGATTTTTTAGAAACGTGAATACAAAAATTGAGAATAAATAACTAAGGGCTTGTTTGGATACAAAAAAAGCACGTTTATACACATGTTTTATGGCCTGTAATATTGACAAAGCAATAGATGTATCAGAAAGGAGGGTGGGATTATGTAGCAATACCCATCTAAACAAGTTCTTAGAAGCTAGCAAAGTGAAAATTGAGAGGTGAAGCTCAATTAAGATCACATTGACATGATATCTATTATTAAAAAGCCCAAATCAGGGAAGGCAATCTCACAAAAGCAAGCATCAGATCAATATGAAGGAAGTTACTGCAGTAACGAAAGGAAGGTCACTGTCGGTTCTAGTATTTTTTGCATTGATATATATTTTTACTACAAGTGACATATTCTCAAGTATTTTGTAAGGTTTAAGTTGTATGTAACGTAGGAAAGACGGAATTTATTTTGAACCTTTGGTGTATTACTGGTGCACAGTGAGGTTTTTCCGAGATCACAACCATCATCATTATGATGTTGTGACAGATCAACAGAAGTAATTAAACATTTACATTCAATCTTTTTCCTAGTTTGGAAGGAGTAATTTCAAGTAAAAGGATATATATCCAACTCTATATATGATAGTATGTACTGTGAACTTTTCTTCTTATATGAATTTTCAATTATCAGAAAATTTCCATCAGAACATAAAAAAAAAAGCAGAAATACTTATCAAACGCAACTTAAATGTCCTGAACATTTTATACAAAAAATGGAACATAATAGAGAGATGATAACTCACATCTTTCCTGTAGATAGCCCCTTGGAAATACGCTAATATAGGACGTTGTTCAAACGGGTCCAAACTTTTTCCGTTGTTGGTTGAGACTACATGCTTGTATGGGGCAATGACATCCTTATCCAGATTAGCAATCTCGGTCGGATACCTTCCAAAGTCAGCAAGTATAAATTTAGCAGATCCAAGTCTTGTCCTAGCATACAACATGCTGTTAGGATGATGAGCTACAATCACATGGTCTTCTCCACCTGAGCGTCTCCACTCACTTCTACCAATCAGAAACTCCACCAATCGATCTTGCAACTCCTTATCCAAACTAGGCTTACTCCCACGGGGTTTTGAGTGACGGTTGTAGCTCAAAGAAGCAAAGAACGGCACAAAGACAACATCAGCCTCGCTTGAATTCGAAACTCGAATAGCAGTACACGGCCTTGGAATGTTATTGTTGTTGGATGACAGAAGATCAAGAGTGAGCCAATACTCTATACTATGTTGCTTGTTTAAACCGCCTGGGTATGATGGAACTGCACTAATGTTGCTAACATCAGGCCATTTGTTGTTTACTTTCGTCTTCCAACCCAATAGCCCGAAATGAAATTCAGGTGGCATGTCATACATGTAAACCTTAAGCCGAGCTTGGCTTGAATCGCAAACGTCGGGTTCTGGATTAGAAAGTCTGTTATCAAGTGGTACTAATTCTGTTTCTATATCATTTGCATGTTCCAAAGGATCCAATGTGTCATCCGAAGAGATTAACTTAAAAACTGAATTGGGTGTGTGATTACTGTCATCTGAACGAAAGAGGAGCATAATAGAGGAGATCAAAAGCAACATGGAGATCGAAATTAGGGCAATAAGAAACCTTGTCGACGACACTGATTTCTCCCCCATTGCTGAAACCCTTGCTCACACAAATCATCGAAGGGAAGAACAGTTTCTTAATTGTTGTTCATACTAAATGCTCCTAAATAGACATTCAAGACTCGTTCGCTTCAGGTGTTCAACCAACAAGAACACAAATCATTGAGCTTGATTCCAACACAAATGAGCTGTACAAACACAAAATCCCAAATCATGAACACAAATGTCATAGCTTGTAACCCTAGACACAAATTTAGGATTCTTGATATCTGTAATCAAGCTAACAAAAGGGGCAATAACATGAAAAAAGTGAACAAGAACAAGAAATCATGCTATTCATAGAGAGAGAAAAAATCAAAAAAAGTAGATATGCATGGAAGAACTTACAAAGAACAGAGCATATCATTCGTCTGATCAAAACAGAAGAGAAACTTACTCGTTTTGTTATTTGTTTATCTTCGACGGGATGAATATGCCTTCCCAGAAACCTCGAAACCAACAGGAACTACGTTACTCAATTGAAGTTGCAAGTAAAGAGAAATTAGTATATTAATGGAGACTAATTACTGGTAGACTCGATGTTAGAATAGAAAGGTGGGACCCTTTCCCTTTGCCACTTTCTCTTCCCCCTGTTTATGAGAAAAAAGCTGCATGCTTTATTATTTTATCAAGCATAAAGCGCGAAACAAGAAAAGGAGATCCAAATTAAAACATCAAAACGTCGGTGATATGGTGGTTCAGCTGCGTAGAAGGCTGGCAATTTTGAATTTGAGGAATCCATTGGCGACCGAATGGGGTTGATCGGAGAAAGATGATAAATCAGTTTGTTAGGATTTTCTTCTAAGAAATCGATTGAATTACATAGTCAAAATAAACGGGTGAAAATGGTAACGTGGAGCAAATGAGTGGGACCCATCTACCGACACACCAACGGCAGACGTTATTGGGTATTCGGGTTTTCGTCAAACTTTGGCAGAAGTGTCTGCAGACCGACGATTTTTGCGTGTACTCTATATTCAATTTTGAGATTAAAAATATATAGTGATCAGAGAAATGGTCATTACTGTTTACAGTACTGTGAAAAAACTCAGTCAACATCTACCAATCTACCATTTCTCTATTATAGATCGATGCCGGAGTAGAACTGTCAAACACGCAAACAAGCCACGTGAACCGGGTTTAACCGGCTCATCTTGAATCTATAAGTCAGACCATCACATGGTTATAGTTTATGGATCACAAAAACTATTAATTGCATATTCATCACATATATTAAGATTTTTTTTCAATTTAAGAAAATATAAAATTGAAATGTGTCATATTTAGAGTGAGAATCAAAGGACAAGCAAAGAGAAGGTCCTCTAACATAAGGTCATGTATATTAATAAAAAGTTAATTATAAGAAAAAGAAAATGTACTTAGTAAAATGTTTCAAAAGTAAAGTTCATTGGTGAAAGAGAAAATCTACTCTTAGATCTTTATTGATATGGCAAAAAACTACTCTATAATTTATAAAAATAGTCCAATATATTGTATTTAAGATGCTTTGATAAACATTTTTTTGAGAAATTAGGAGAAACAAAGTTGTTCTAAAATCATACATAATAGTATTAAAATTTACATGAGTTGTTTGATAAATAGAGTCAACTTAAAGTCTTGATAAATTAGGAAAGTACTTGATAAATAAAACTTAAATTTGAGTGAACTTATTAAAAACTGTTAAATGAAAAATAGTAGCGTGAGATATTTATAATTATCATCATAATGTACTTTTTTATTTTCTTGTAACCCTCATCAATAGTTTACCAAACAAGTCCTAATAATAATAAACCCAGCTATGGTAGAGCTGTTGGGCTATAACACCTATTGTTGGATTGGGCTATATAGCCTATAAGCCTCTAATACAATTAATGACATTTCCTAAATAAGTACTCAAATTAGTCATACTAATTACTAATTAGGTTGTACAAGTTGAATAATAATGTAGGCAGACGCACATGGGCTTTCGAATTGCAATCCCAACCGTAGTCTTTGTACGTTGATATTTCGTACATTATTCTACTCCGTATACTATATAGTATATCGGTGAGTTACTTTAATTATAAAATGATTTTACAATAAAATAAAATAAAAATAAAGATCTTGGATCTACTTATATATAGTATAGCTAGCGGGGCCCAGCAAACAAGATGAAAACAGAAAAGAAGGGCATTAAAAAGAAAATACCAACAATAAATCACCTTAAATTACGGTGTAAATGGTCATCCTACTGAAATTACGCGCTTTATCTTTACAAACTGTGATGTCTGTGACAGACAAATTTGTGGGCCGACAAGAATAATGCTTCTTATCGTTGCACTTCAATGTTACACACAACTTAAACGTATAATATCAAAATGCGTGCATGTGAACGAATAATATCAATTACTCTCAAGCAGACCAAATTATAATGAATACTGCGGTAAAAATAATATAACTCTCAAATGAGGGGTTACAAATCGAGGGTTTGGAGTTGTGGATGTCAAATAATTCTCCAAATTACAATAATAATAATAATAATAATTGTGCTATAGCCCAAACGAGGAATTTGGGCCTACGAGGGTAGTAAATAGTAATACTAGTACTGGGTGGTAGATAAGATGGGAAATCAAGGGCATTTTGGTCCACCTTCCTTGGTCTTCCAGTTGTTGTAGCAAGGACAGACTTGCTTGTTGCCATAGTAACCAGGAGGAACGCACTGGCATTTGTTGCAGCACTTTTGACAGAAGAACATGCATGGCTTGTGGTACTGTGTTCTACTGCATCTTCTCGTGCATTGCCCCAGACATTCTGTTTTTTTTTCAAATTTTAGCCTTTTTTTTATTTTCAAATTATATATCCAATTATTCATATTCAACTTATAATAAATCTTACGAGATGGGGGCACGCTGCCGGGTCCGTAATGGCTTCGCCGCGGGCCAAAGCCTGTATACAAAATTCAAATATTTAGAAACAAAATGACATAATTTGGAAAATTACGGTTACAAAATGAGAATGTAGAAAGTACCTCAGAAGCGAGCATAGAGAAGGCTAGAAAGGCGACGAGGAGAAGAGCGGAGAGCTTGGTCGAATTCGCCATGGCTGCCTTCTGATCTGCTTAATTTGGGTTTGGGTTTGAGTTTGTTGGTTTCAGGGTTGAGGATGAATGTCTTTTTTATAGGGAGGATCTTCTACAAATTGTGCAACTCGCCCACAAACTTTTCATTATTTAATTTATTAGCACTTTAAAACAACGGTGGTTTTTTTGGACACCTTTTTTTCCCGTTCTCTCACACTTGCTCGTGTGGGTCCCACTCCTTACTTTATCTACACTATTATAGTCTATTATTTTTAGGGTAAATCTGTAAATTACGGTGTTTAGGTTTCCCATAAATCAACCACCACAACATTATTTTTATTCTTATAAATTTAGGAAATGTTAAAAGTATTGTTGCATTTATTAAACATTTTAGTAAAGTAAAATTTTTAATGATTTTTAAATACTTTTATAAATAGAAAAAAAGATTGTTCGTGATTGTCTAAAAGACAAACAAATTATGAACATAAAAAAAAACTAATTAAAAATTAATTTTGAGGCATAATTGTGTGGTGTGTCAGTATGACAATAATGACACTTACGGCTTACCAGTTAGCCAGTCTTCACATGGATGATTATTAGCAATTTGTTGTTCCTTTTTGAGAATTCACACAAGTTGTGGTTCTTTAAAATATCTAATAAACTCGGAATAAAATAATTCTTACTCATCTACATATGCGTACAATTCATTTAACTTACTAGAAATCATACATTTACATCCTTGTATCATTATATGATCACCGTTAATATTTTCTTCCTTTAATATAGAAAATACGTCTAATAAATTTAAGAACAAACAATTTAGATTTAAATCTATGTAAATATAACGTCAGAATTGTAAAAATCTTATAAAACAAACAAGAAGAACTCAATATCTAAAAACTCATATGTTCAACTTGGTGAAAATGACAAGTCTTCTTAACAAAAATTAAAACAATGAATTAGTGATAAGTTTGGAAACATAAATAAACAATTAAAAATAGCTGATGAAAAAAATTAAATCTCTAAAAAACATACATTTCAAAGCTTTAATCAAAGCTTTAATCAACTGTAAAATGATAAGATTAATAGACTTATCAAAAGAGGAAATGAATACTAGACTATCAACATAAATATTAGGTGCAAGTGCAATGAGGTAAAACCAATAATTTAAGACTTGGTGATAAAAACACGAATTTTCACCATATAAAAGCTATTGGGCGGAGGAATCAAAGAAGACGACATCAACGAAGAATTTTTTGAACGAGTTTCATTGTCGTTTTAAAACTTCGGTAATGGATAATCACAACCTTTAGAAATAGGTAGAAGTAATCCAACCAAAAATAAATGAAAATGAGAACCATTAGCTAATTAAACACTTTTTTACGAGAGAAATAAAAAGCGCAATCTTTGACGTTGAATGTGAGAAATCACTAGGTCCGGTTGACATGACAGCTGGTTTTTCCAAAGATATTGGACAAACGGTAAATATGGCTGTAAAATGCTTTTATAGAACTGGCAAGATCCTCAAACAAATTAATCACACATTAATAACTCTTATCCCAAAAATTGATAATCCAACCACTATAGACTAATTAGTCTATGCTCGATAGTCTATAAAATCATTGCTAAAATACTAGCAAAGAGGCTAAGCTCAGTCCTCCTAAAATTAATTCATCTACTACAAGACGCTTTTACTCATAATGGAGCAATACATGATAAAGTTCTCATTGTCCATGAAATTTTTAATGGCTTTAGAACTAATAAAGGAACAGAAGGTTTCATGGCAATCAAACTAGAGATACGGAAAAGGATTATGATAAAGTAGAATGACAATTTTTGAAGGCGATCCTTGAGAAATTTGGTTTTAGTGAAAGATTTAAAATATGATTGAAGAATACATTTCTACGATTTCATATTCAATATAATTAATGTCTCTCCAACAACAATATTTTCTCCGTAAAGAGGTCTACGTCAAGAAAACTCATCACTGCCGCTACTATTTAACTTGAGAGGGAGGTATTGACAAACAACATAAAAAAAATATAGCAATTGTCTTCCGATTACGAAAAGCGGAACAATAATTCCGTTTTTAGCCTTTGTGAACGATATCAATAGCTATTTATAATTTTTGATAATTATAGATTTTTTTATTTTATAATTATTATTTAAAAAGTGTATATTTTAGGGTATCACGAAAACGGAATAACTCAGTACACTCAACAAAAACTATAAAAACCTCATGTATTCATAAATTAGACTTATGGACTTGTGTAGATTTGGGTTAAGCCTTTAAGGTGGGCAGAGAACCTATAATTATCCGACATGTAATATGTTATAAAAAACAAGAAATGGAGAATTATGATTTAAATTGTCAATGGTGTGCGCGGTGACACGGACTTCATTTTTTGGGTGAGACGTCAAAGTGTGATATAAGTAAATATTTATTATATGGGCTCCTTTTAAAACAATAATATTTTATGCATACACTTGTTTTAAATTTGTGAAAAATTTCTATTGAAATTATATAGTCGAATTATACACTAGGTGTGTATCAAGGTCTATATGAAAATTATGAGATTATTACATTGGGCCGGAACTGAATTAAAACTATGAATTAAGAGTTTTGATAGGCTAAATGTATCACAAGTAATAAATTAAAATATATTTTAATTTCTGTATACAAGAAAAGGGTAAAATGAAGAGGAACAAATTCAAAGGTTCATAATATAGACGTGGTTCGATTTGGGGCAAATCATCAAACCGACGGTGGTTATTCTTTCACTTTTATCCTTGATTTTTTTTCTTCATATTTGATCTTTAACAATTTTTGAATAAATTGATTTAATCAATTAACATTGTACCCAAGTGTCGTCCTTCATGTGATCTAATTAGGTGATTGGAACTTAGGGTCCGTTTGATGTTATATTATTGTTTTGGAGGCTTATAATCCCAAAATAATATAATAATACATGCTATTTTGGGATGAAAAAAAACTCTATAACTTAATCTCCCTTAACATAATCCCTCAATAATCCCAAATGCCGTACACACGGTTAACTTTTCAATGTTTTTGATTAATCTTTTAAGTTTCTCTATGAAATTATGATATCCAATGAATATTTAAATATTAATTATTTTTATGGTATCGTAACTAATGAATCATTTAGTTTGAGTTTAAATATATAAATATTATAGTAGAGTTTCTAGCAGAGTAATATATTATTAAATATAAAAAACTAAAAAGTAATATGAAGATTTTTTTCGTGGTTTTTTAAACGTACCGGTGGAAATTGCTATTTGACACCGTAACTACGCACTTCGCGTGCGTAGTTGAGAACTTACTCAACTACGCACTTGGGTGCGTAGTCGTATTATATATATTATAATATATATATATATATATATATATATATATATATATATATATATTGCTTACTACGACTACGCACCTTCAATTTTTTCAATTTTTTATATTTTTTCTCCGACTCCAACTACGCACACCATATGTATAGTTGGAAACCCGTAAACTACGCACGCGAAGTGCGTAATTACGATGACAAATAGTAATTTTCACCGGTACGTCTAATAATCCTTCCTTTTTTTTTTGTGCAAGACATTAATAATTAAAGATGGTTAATATATAAAAGAAGAAGCAGAAATAGAAAGGGAAAATGTAATAATTGAAGGGCATGTGCAAGTCCCCAACTGCCCAACCTCTTTCCTGAAGCAACTCACATGACAACATCACCTCAAAGATCCACACTACAAAAGCAACTTTCTTTTTTTTTTTTTTTTTTTGGGTGTTAAGGACACGACGTGAAAATTACTAACATCAAATACAAACGCTCGGCGATGTCTAGCGACAAGACCGGCGCCGTTAGAAGGCGCTGGCGCCAATATTTTTAAAAAAATCGGAAAAATTTGGGGCCGCCGTCGGATGGAGCCGGCGCCCAGTTTTTTTTGTTTTCTTTTGAAAAAAAAATAAAAAAAATTGGGTGTTGGTTGTTGATGCACGAAGTTTATTAGTAAATGATTTTGGCAATGAAAAAAAATACATAACTACCTTTTTCAATTTATAAATTTCTCTTTTTCTATACAGTACGACTTAAACCGTGATAGATGAAGTTTATGGGGTTGAAAACGATCACTATGGATGAACATTGAGCTTTATACAAAAGATAAAATCGAATTGAAATAGATTATGGTGCCGGAGCCAAACATTTGTTTCCATCCGGGTGCTGCGCTAAATTATTTTATTTTATTTTTTTCTATAATTTTTTTAAATAAAAAAGAGGGTGTCGGATTGTACAAAATAATGTAAGTTACTTTGAATTCATTCAATTCATATATTTCTCTTTTTCCTGTATAAAATAATGTAAGTCACTTTGGATTCATTCGTAGAGGAAATTTATAGGGTTGAATAGTATTATTGGGATGAGATTTTTTAAAAAAATGGAGATAAATTTTGGTTAATAAGTTTACTACAAGACTTTAATTTAAAAAAAATATTGGAAAAAAAAAACTCAATATGGGCGCCGGCGCCGTCACCCGGCGGCCAATTTTTAATTTTTTTAAATTTTTTTTCCCTGAAAAAAATAAAATAAAAAATAAAAAAATTTAAGCGCCGGCGCCCGCTGAGCGCTATCACATTGCGCTCGAATTTTACGTTAGTAAAACGAACTTCGTGGATATAGCTTTTTCGTTTTTCTTACACCTTTCGAACATAACTAGTTTTATAATAGATCTCTGTGTAGTTATTTTTAAATACAATTATAAAATAATTATAAGTTACGACTTAACCGGTGGTAGTGTGAGGACAAATAACTATAGAGTTATGATTAACATGAGAACAACGTACCTAAGACCTCAGATTTTATAGATGGTTGACGTTGGCGTCAAGAGTTTAAGTGGGGGAGATTGTAACATTCCGCATCATTTGAATGAGGAGTTGTGATTGACTTATGAGGATGGGTTGCTACTCATATCAACAAGAATTCTTCTTTTTCAGGGAGGGATAGAGTGATGACAAATAACTCTAGAGTTAAGCGTGATCGTCCAGGAGCAATTTCGATCAATGGTGACCTCCTGGAAAGTTTTTGTGCGTGCATGGTTGTCATAGAGACAAACTCCTTAAGACCTCGGGTCTTACAAATACCTACACTTGGAGGTCTTATAAATACTTACACGTGGAGGACATTGTGACCTCGGGTCTTACTAAGTTTTTAGAGATAACCCTGAGTTACGACATGGACGTCAGGAGTTTTAGCGGGGAGATTGTAACATCCGGAAAATTGTCATCACATATCGTTTGATTGAGAATTTGTGATTAACTAATAAGAATGAGTTGCTACCTATACCAACAAGAATTCGACCTCCATGAAAATTTATGCGCGTACATGATTGACATGGGTGGAGACAATGTCCTTACGACCTCGATCGGGTCTTACAAATACCACTTGGAAATGTCAATTCTTTATCCTTCGAACCCAAGTCATGACTTAATCTCTCTCGATTTCTAATTGAATTTTATATAACATTTTAGAAAGATTACACATTTTTCACAACGATAGTCTTAAGTAATTATACGAACCCTCTGATAATTAAACTATTGTTATCATAAAACATGAAACATTACATATACTGTACAGTCTGTATATGATAATATGACATGTGTTGGTTAATGAAGTTGGTTTATGCCACTAATATCCACTCTTTGATTATATGCATGCATCATTAGTCCCTAAGTTCATCTGTTTCACTAAAAAAGTGTTATTTTCTCGACAAATGGACCACCCATTACTGCTCGCATTATTGTTCTTCATAAAGTATTGATTAGACTATGCTATTATTTCATGTCATAAGATAATAATAAAGGATAATATCCATTTAAATATCTATTCCAATTCCAACCATTTTTTCTACAGGATTTAGATTCAGTTAAATCGAGTCTTTTATCCTCAAACTAATATACTTTTATTCTAAAAAATACCAGCTTTTTTTGTTTTTGTTTTGCATGTTAATTGAAAATGTTATCTTTCTTTTACACTTATAAATGAGGAGATAAAGGAATTGAATGATGCAAATAATAAGGAGATATTGAGATGGATGAATGAGTGATTGAGCTTTGGCGGCTTTTGTACTTTATATATACTTTTGAGATTGACAACTAACACATATTGCACATCGACGTAACATGGCACTTGACTTATAGGACTTATTGATATATATTTTTTTTTTGAGGAAAACGTAGGGTTTGAGTTAATGGGTAGCCATGTGATTGAATGTTGTAACTTGTAACGATTGACTGGCTGTGATACTAACATTAAAGAGGATTGCAGCGGAGGTGCGCCCATGCTTTTACATCATACAATACAACTTGTAGGTACCATATAGTATAAAACTATCAACTCCAATTTCTTTATTCATAATCCATAAACACATAGACCAATGTTATTTATGTTTGGTATAGATTCCCTGCTTATTTTCTTGATCATTAAAGAGGATTGCAGCGGAAGTTTCGTCTTTTAGATCCCGGGAAATAAAGTCTTGTTGTACTTGTTTCTCGACGGTGCTATTTTGATAGTCCTTAACTTGTTCCTCACCATTGTCATATTCGGAAGAACTTTTATCTTTGTGCTTTGACTTTTTCATGTAATCATCACCTCGGCTCCTTATCTTGTTTTTTTGATGTAATGCTTTGTTTTGGTTGTTGGTTTGATTCTTTACGATTATTTCAATTGCCGGCGTGTTGTTCTCTTGAGCCATCAAAATTGCCAGGTGCTTCAAACTTCTTTTCTTTTACGAAAAAAATCTAAGTAAATCATATCAAATACTAGAATAGAAGAAAAAACCATAAAACAACATAAATAATTTAAATCAACATGTATAAAATACTAAAATTATACCAGGTAAAACAATATATACTTAGTTGAGGGTTAAAAATTAAAATGTGATCGAAATTAGTGTCACTAGAAGATGTTAAGCGCAATAAGTAGAAAGCCCAATATAATATCGATCCAGTTGTACTTCTATAATGTTCGACTTCTTCCGTAGCTAATAAGTACAAAGCCCAATCTCGTTCTTAGTTGGGCTTATTCGTAAATCTCATACAGCCCACACTTTCAATACAGGCCTTGTTTATGGGATGTTGCTGAAGATCTTTACTCATATATATAAAACTATATAAAATGACTCATGTTCTCTACTTATTTTATTTCACATGTATCAAAAATAAAAATTCGTATGCACAAAAAAAAAAAAAAAACTCAGTTGAGGGTCATGCATCAGGGTTGAGATGATGAATAAGTCTCAACAAATTATAAATACGTTTGTATATACGAATTTCTACTTTGCTATCCACGTAATTACATGTAAATATTTTTTTTTATGTTGGTAATTTTATATATTTGATCTTCTTGTTCTTTGTTCCAAATTTCACGTTTTACACATTTATTTTATGTAAGTATGATATGCTGGCCGAAACGTGTGTATCGAATCTCAAAAATAATATTAAAAACTCAATAGTAGTAAAAAAAATTATGTAATGTTTAGATCATTCATTACAAATTCAAATGCAAAATATATAACCAGAAGTATATATGTGAGAACATGAAAAAACAATACACAATAGATCAATCGACCAACAAGTGTAGGTAAACCGATCTCCATAGGCAATAATATGATATATGGTAGATCGAAGAATAGTGAGGGAGATGAATATATATTTTATAGGTTGATCCATTCACGAACAATCAAGAAGAGAAACATTCACATATATATGTGATTATTAATAAAGGCATCCTAGAATCCGAATTACAACAACAATACATCATATAATCTCAATTCATATTGTATCCAAGTAATATAGTCATGCTATGAAATAGTCACTCATACACAACTCTCGCATCTAGTAGGGAATTAAGGTATAAATTTATGCAACTCACACATCTTACAAACAAACACTCCAAAGAACAAATAAAACCAATAATCATCCCCGCACAACTCTCGCATCTTGTGACGAATGATCATTTAACTACCATAACGAGAAATTGGAAAGACATACTTATAAAACTTCTTCCATTATTGACTCTAATAAAGACAAGACAAGTCGGCCGGATCACAAACTAATCAACCGACTACCTTGGACTGATCGACCTATCTCTTAGAGCTCGACCGATCGGTAGTATTATTATCCTACGGTTCCGAAACTGAAACATAAAAACTAGATAAAGAAAAATAATTGTTGAATAGTCTTATTTATACGGAAGAAGTCCAACCAAATCCTCCTAGGGCTTGAGGCTAATCCTATTAAACCCTATCTTTGAGGTTAAAAGATAAAAACGTTTAAACGGATGAGATGAAAGATAACAAACCAAAACAAAAGGGCAAAAAGGGAAAGAAAGATAAGATAGATCGTCCAAGACGGATGCGACAATGTACAAATAGGCCGATGTCCAAGGCCATATCGACTAATTCCTTCAGTAATGGTTGATTTAAAGGAAAACGCATTTTCTTGAGAATAGGTTATCTACTTGGACTTTGGCACAAATCGGCCATTCCGGATTGGCAAATAAACCGATTGGCTCATCTTCCTCGGTTGGTCTTCATTTCTTCACTCTCGGATCTGCATCATTTCATTCATGACCTCAACTTCTTATGGTTACGACCCTACTCGCAAGTATAACGAGATTAGTCGTAGTATCGAGTGTCTAATCACAAAGACTGCGTATGAATTGGATGAAAAGATAGGCAATTATACTAAGTAAAGAGATTGGAGAAAGAGTAAGAGAAGAAATATATCGTTTTGATTTGTCGAAAGAACAAAATAACAAGCAATCTCAATGATAAAAACTATAAAGAAAAAGCAAGCGATCTAAGGAAACGTGCATCACAACTCTAATGAGTTAAGATATAACCAAGTATATTAATGTTATGAACATCAATCAATGGAATATGTAGATAGCTGTCTAAGGAAACGTTTATCACCACTCTAATGAGTTAAGATATAACCAAGTATATTAATGTTATGAACATCAATCAATGGAATATGTAGGTAGATGTCAAAGGTATCATTTATCACATCTTTGTGTATAAAGACCATGTTCAACCCAAACCCAAAAGACGCTCTCGTAATGGTAGAAGCTAAACCCATTAAGAACATATGTAGAAGACCAAAACAAGTCATGTTCTCTTAGAAAAGCTAGAAAGGTATAACACCGATTAAACTATGACAACAAGGAATTCTCGCAGTAAAGGTAAACGTTACTCCCCAAACCAAGTTCATTCTAGAAGACTCAATAGAATTAGCATGCTCTTGTAGAAAACTAATCTATCTCAATTCCCAAGGAAATGGGTATGGATAAGGTCACTAAAGCAAAACAATTCCAACTGATTTCCATTCAACAATACGTATATAATAATTATAAATCAATACATCATAGGGTTTAACTAATCCTTATATCATAAGAAAGCTAGCAAAACATGGAATAGGAAACAAAGCAAATAACTATATCAAAAAATGAATTCATAACTAATAACTTAAATGCAAACCTTAAGGAATTTGTTTTTGACAAAACCGAGTAGAAAGAAAAATGTGACGGATAACTAGGATTGCGAGTAAATAAAATCGACCTAAAAAGCACTCCACCCCTCCCCACCCCCAACATGAACTTTGTTTTTTTGTTTTTTTTGTAAATCTCACTCAAATTATCCTTTTCAACTCCATAAACTCCCTTTACCGAATGGATCCGAAGTCGCTTACATTACTTTGTATGAAAAAGAGAAATATATAAATGGAATGATTCAATTAAGTGGTTTTTCGAGGCCTTCAATAAACTGACAAATCAACCCCGGAAACCACCGGCCATCGCTTTCAAAATTTGTTTTTTCAAAAAAATTGGCGCCAACGCCATCTATCATCACCAAACTAGGCGCCTTGAGATTTTATTGGCAACGGACAAATTGAGCACCATGTATATAACACACCCCTCAATCTTTTACGTATTCAGATTTTACCTTGTCCATTGGGACAATTCCATATCTTAGTTATGAGACATAATTTTATAAGACAGAATTTAGCAAACCATATGAAAATTACAATGACCTAAATCTTGAACGATTACGGTGGTCCTAAATCTTGAACGTTCATTATTTAATCATATCGGTATTAAAGATTTCTACTCTCTATTATAAGATTGATTTTCACTTGAATCTGACTATATATATAGAGAGATAAGATAATATGAGAATAAATTATATTGTAGGGAGTAAGAACATTTTACAACGGCACGATTAAATATTTACGTTCATGATTTTCGCATGTATATGATAAGTAAGGATACGTATTATTGGATATTTATGTCTTACCATTTTAAAATGTTAATTATGTTTAAAAAAATGTTTGTAAAAAATTGAACACTCAAAGTTATAAATTGGTGTCTAAAAAAGGTTAACAATCCTTTAATGGTAGAGGAGAAAAAAAAACGTTCAAAATAAATAAAAAAAAGTTAAAAATAATAAATTAACGTTCTCAAATAAATTAACGATCCTTTAATAGGGGAGGAAAAAATTAATGTTCAAAATAAAAAATTATTGTTCAAAATAAAAATTAATGGTCAAAATAAAAAATAAAGTTCAAAAAAAAAAAATTAACGGTCAAAATAAAAATTAACATTAAAAATTTTTAACGTTCAATTTATTTTAGAGTTATAAAATCATAATACAATATTTTATATCTCCTAAATATTAAAATTGCATCAAATTTAGTTATCGTATCTATATATATACTTTTTTATTTACAGAAGGTGTATATTTTAGTTTTTATCGAGAAACACGTTCATAAATATTTAAGTGGTTAGATATCGTGAACATTCATTAAATAATATAATAGAGTTCTTACCCCTTAGTCCTTACAGTAAGAAAAGTTCACACACAACATTTGTGAAAATCGTTGTTATCATATTGAGATTGAAAACCTATTGTGTGGTGATTGGATTTTAGAATGTCTTTATCATTAATATTATTAAATTACAATTTATCCCCTTGATATCAAATAATCTTAGAGTCCTTAGAAGCTAGTTCAAATCTCCTTATCATCTTGTTCTTTTAATTTTATTTTCTATACATGTTTTATAATATTATTTTTTAATACTCTTTTATTTATTTTTATCTCCTAAAATATAATATTTAAAATTAAAAAGGGTATTTTTTTTCTTTTCATTATTTCATTTTTAGTCCTTTTTGTTTTCTTCTTGTAATAATTTTTAAAATAAAAAAAATAGTTTTACATTAGGGCGGGTCCAAAAATTCATTAAAGGACCCGAATTTCTTTTATGAAAGGAACCTAATTATATATGAACTTTTCTTTAGTAACCGGCAAACTGATAATCCTAAAATAATTACAGTCTTCGTTTTTTTACCGTCGAAAAAGCTTGTATTCCGACCCCAACGGGCGTCAAGAGTCAACGTCCCTTTTTTTTATTATAAATATTTGTAGGAAATTTTTTTTTGGTGCCGATTGTGTCGAATCACCGAAACCCTCGCTTTGTCATTAGAGGTCTCTTTTAACATGCTCTAAAGCTTGTGCTTCACAAAGAATTTGAAGAAAATGATGTACAACTTCACATCTACAATCGACATTTTCTCTCTTACAAATTTCAATCTTCCTCTATTAGTTGTTCCCTATCACTATCAATTACGAGATGGATTAGTAGTTCACAAGTTCCACTCCGCTATTCAATTCACTGGAGAGAGTAAATTTTTTGAAACACAACGGCGGATCAATAGCTAAAATCTTCAAAACCATAGTTCAATATTGTCGATTTCGAGGATATTTATCTCACGTTGTTTGATTCGAATTCCTTGTGAATCATAGCCTTTTGAGCATGTTAGAAGAGACCTCCAAGAGCAAAAGTGAGGATTATGTGTTTCGACTCAACTGGCTCTTGGTGCTGGCGTTCATAGGACACCGTCGAAATACGAATTTTTTCGACGTTTGTAAATCGAGCGCCCTGTATATAACATTTCCCTTCTAAAATCAACGGTTTAGGTAGAACCAACTACTTTCGAATCCACTGCTAATCCATTGTATACACATCACCCATCACTATCTTTTGATGGCAAACCAGATTAGATATATGTGGGGCCCATGTAAACTGTTAGAGACAATCAAATTAACAAAGTTTACCGCAAGTATTTCAAAGTGATATTAATATAGTGTCAATTCATTAGACATCAATCTAATCACGTACATAATGCACCAACGTTTACGCTTCAACAAATTGACAAGAAAAAGAGCGTTAAAAACTTAAATTATGCACATCTTTGAATTCTACTCGTGGGACTTTCTTTGCCACTATCTCACGTATCAAATCATATACGTGTTGGACAAGAACAAATTGGTTAAACAACCCTTTTGTCGTGTCGAGTACATATATTATTATTTTACATAATATACTTATATTAACTATTATATAACACCATTACCAAAAAATTAACAATCAAGTCGCATGCAAAATTTAAGAAAACTACCCATATTTTATACAATTTTCATAAAATCACTATACTTTTTTCTTTTTCCACAAAATACCTTCTAACTTCCTGGAAAATTTCACTCTACATCCCATATGTAATCACAAAAATTGTCCACTTGATCTTATCATCATATTTTTACTATTGAGACTGATACCTTTCACTAAGTAAATACTTTTAGTTCGACGGAGGTAGGTTAATTTTTATGAATTGTGGGCTTTAGAAGAAAACAATATATGAGGAAGATGAATGATGGCTTGGTGAAAAAGGTACAATTATATTTAAAAAAAAATATACAATACGGTTAGTTTTTTTTTTTTATTATTATTATTATTTTATAAGTTACTATAGTATATAACCATAACATGTATATCTATGTATATGTAGGTTGAAGTATATGTAGAGCACCTTACTAGTTGGGGGTATTTTCTTTGCACCCCTCATAAAAGTTGGTATTTTCATTTAACTTCCCATAATTTTATGATTTAATCCATGATACTTGTATGAACAAACAAAAGAGCATTCAAATGTTCAATTTAGTTGTATCAATAACCAGAACAACCAATTCACACATTGTAACAATCCATTTGTCAAACTTATACACTACATCAGATCATTCACAATCAACACAAAGAAAAGAAATGAAAAAAGCTACCACAATGAACCCTTGAACTCAACCGATCTTACAATTCCAATTATACAATCACCAATCATGAAATATATTGATCGACTCCAATCTCGTATCTAAATTTACATCAAACCCATATGAACTATCATACTATTGAGTCAAATTGATTCATATACTATAGTACAAGATCAATCAACCATTGCGTTGAAGAATGAAGGATATATGTATATATCCTAGGGAGAAGAACACTCACATGAAGCATCTACAATTTCCTCTTCTTTCCTATGGAAATTCTGTGACACCCACAAGCTGCACATACAAACGCATCTCCAGTTCCTTCCACTGGGCATGATTCTCTGCAACCATCCACAGCGTATCCCCTACACTCGCGGCGTGATTCTTACTCTCCATATCTGACCGTTCGTACAGCTGAAACGTTGCTGTGGCTTGACCGGCGAGACAAATCTGATCTCTTGACGACGACTTGCCTCTTCTTCATCTCAATTTTCGATTAATGGTTAAATTAAGAATGTTGTTATATATATACAGATAGAAATAGGTAAGTGGAGGCTAGAAGAATGAAGTGATTGAATAATTCGTAAAAGAAAGACAAGATAAGTGGGTGGGTGAGTGGTTGTGTTGATGTGAAAAACCTAACCCTAGCTTGGTGGCTATTTATACAGTCTTATAAATAGTCACTACTGAGCCTTTACAGGTTATCGATATTTAAGCGATTGTGACAAGTCGGTCTTATGATTGCTCTGCCCACGTTAAACCCGCGCCTTTACGATCATCATGGTCCATTAAACAACGATGCTGTACCAGAATCAGTCAATAATAAATCGGCATATGTTTTCTGGCTGACTTTATACATTATTCAAAAGTTTTTTTGATTGTAAATACTAAGTAGATGATATAATGAGCTCTTAATGGCGATAAGGTAGCTAAATCGTGTAGGGAATTAAGCATATATAGCGTGCAAGAAAGAAGTATGTATTATTAACCCTACAAAAATGGGTTATGGGGAGTTGTTGGAAATGATTAACAGACCTACATAAAATGAAAGACAGGAAACGATGGAAGATGAAAGAAATTGGTACGTAGGCCATCACTTTTTATGGCCAACCAAGCATTCATATTATCATTAATATGCCATGGTGATTGGTGGAACCAAAGCTTTTTTTTGGTGTTGTGGCCAAAGATCATCTCTACTTTTGATAGGACCATGTCACCGGCGAAAACCGTGAAGTTGAGAATATGTCACGTCGATAAGAAACAAATCTATAAACTATTATACAACTTTGAAGATAATACGATCTCTCTTGTTATTGTCGATTGGTTTTAGACCGGAACACTATTTATATATATATATATATATATATCTTCATTGTGTTGGTTGTTTATTGCCCATGACTATACGTCCAAGTTGAGTGCATACATGATTGGTATTATAAAAACATTACTCTTATAAGCAGAAGCTGATGCATGGTACCTACCTCCATGTGCTAGCTACCCTACTGGTAATCCATAGAGAAAAGACTTTGTCAAGAACCTATATGTATGTATGAGAGGAAAGGAAAGGAAAAAGAAAGAGAGAATAAAATCTAACATATTGAGAATTGTCTTGACATGAATGGTAAAAAATTACATTCTATTGAAGAAGTTACGGTATGGGTCCTAGTTGTAGCGTAAAGAGTGATCACGATGGGGTGTGTCAACTAACCATTGTCGAAAATATGGTGGTCAATATTGGATATTGCAAGATTGACCTAATTTGATTAGCCTCCACTTTAACATGCCCCTACACTATTCTCTTTACTCTTTCCCCACGCAATTTACTTCTAAATTAATTCATTCACCAACGTGTCACTCTTCGCTTTTTTTTTTCCTATTATTTATGGCGCGTTTGATATTGCAAGGAATCATTTCCAATAACAGAATGATTATCTAACGGAACGGAAGATATCTAAGCTAGTAATGCTTAAATACAATAGGTCAAGGTTTTATTAAATAGATAATCGTGAATCAAATAGATAGAGATCGAAGACTCGACCGAAATAGGCAATATAAGGTGCGTGTCGATTTCCACTAATACATTATATTGCATTATACGTTAAGCTTATATTGTGTTTGCCACCACAACCAACGTAGCCTTCGTTTGGTTTTAAACGCAATAGTTAACTTGGTGGGAAGTTTAGTACAACCATGGAAAGTGTTTCGATGAGGATAAGTAAGATTTTCTTCTCATTATTGCTTAGTGATAATTTATTAATTACCTGTTATTTTTTCTGTCGAAATTTATTATTAACTGTCTAGGTAATTGGTTTGACCAAACACGTCAGATTATATTACTTCCTATGAATTTTTAATATCGACGTGGATTACTTTCTGCTTGTTTACTTTCTATGAATTCGACTTCAAACATTTGATCAAATGAACACTTAGTAGTATTACTAGTATCATATACATATTGTGGAGAGTATGCATGAAATAATAGAAATAAGGTGTACTTGTGTAAATAAGCAATAATATGCGAGCATTCTCTCAGTATTCAATACAATTCTATTTCTCTTATACATACATATTCTTCATCTTGAAATGGTATAAGAGGCTAATACACCTTCTCAATTCGAATCAACCAAAACTTGAAAGATTCAATGGAGGCAATTCGAACGATCCAATTCATCTTTTCAATTCTGATAATCCTGATATGCAACTAGTATACACTCTCTTTGATAGGTCTACTTCCGATAATCCTGATATGCAACTAGTATAAAAACTGGGATTTATTGATGGTACATGCAAACTACCTGATTATGATGATAATTAGATAACTAGATGGACGATAGCGGATTATATGCGATAATGGATCTAGAGGTAGCTAGGGTTTGTTCTAACCCACCTCAAGTTTTTTTAAATAGGAGTGAGCATTTTCGGATGTCCGACCCGAAGGTCCGGATATCCAATCTAATTGTTTTGTAAAAGTCAGATTTGAATCCGGGGAGTATCCGGATATCGAAACTTTTATCTGGATGGGTTACCGATCCGAGTATTTATAAGTAGATTAGTCGGATATATCCGATTCGACCTTTTTTTTTTTAAAACATATATCCGTATCGATCCGAAGATCCGAAGTATTCCTGGATGGGACTCGGATCACCAAACACTACCGGATACTTTCGGATTCACGGATCGACTTTTTTGCTCACTCCAATTTTTAAGGTCCATATATTTTAGAATGAGTTATTGTTATATAAAAGTTTGCTTGCACAATGGTTTTGACATAGTTAAATTAAATATGTGGAGAGTATAAATGATCCAAGGTTCACATCCCCTATCTTACAACACTTTTTTTTTTCTTTTATTCTTAAATATCAATTCATTGGAAATAATTATAATTATAGTTTTTATCCTACCTAAAATTTAGCCTACCCAACAATTCAATCTTGGATCCGTCCTTGGTTGTTGGTTAGTCCATTCTATGAAACAAGAAATTGATGAGGATTTTTCTTATGTCGAATCTTCTATGGAACTATGGGGAGGAATTACTCGATTGATTTGAGATTTCTAACGCTCCTCTAGTGTATTGACTTGGCCTAAATGTCGGTGTGTTTATGCCAATCAAAGTAATTATCTTAACCAATTCACTAAAACAAGTATATTGGTCAAGTAAGGTCGAACCCAAGAGAGAAGAGATTATTGAATAATTCCAAGCTAGCAATTTCCTAAGTAACCACAAAGGGGGGTTGATGAATGAAAGGGACAATAAAGTAAAGTAATAAAAAGGATTTACATCAAATATAGAACGATGTTGCACTTGACAACTATCCATTTCAACAACGGTAAGGATTGGTCATTGTCTTCATGAAGTTTATCCTATAGTTTGTTCTCATCTCGATCATATATAAATACCAGTTCAACCGCTCCCGATATTACTTACTATTAAATTCAACTTCTTAAACCTACTTACTCAAATAAAATAATAGCACTCAAATAAAGATTAGCGAGACACATGCATTAGAAACAACCCGTTACTAAAGACATATGACTAAACCACTCACGAAGAACACTCGTAACCCGCTTATGCAAACCATGTTAGCCCTAGAAGAGTGACCCAAACCCGGAACCGACAATTCCTAGCAGTTTGTATAAGACCCTAGAATCTAGTTGTTCAAACTAAATAAAAGGGTGAAACACAATGAGAAGTTAAGCACAAGGAAGCAACACAAACTTTATATGGAATAACAATACTTCATTATAAGAAACGTACAATCAAACAATGTCGAGAGCTTCAAGTGTCAATTGCACACTAAGTGTTTAGCTCTCCATGGAGAACAAAACAAAACAAGAAATTGTGTACATGGAGTGAAAGAAAGATGAAAACGAGAGAATGAGAGGTATAAGATGAGATAGAAGGAGGTGATGAGAGATGAGAGGTGTTTTTTAACACAACCCATCACCTCTAGTTATACTAGAAAGTACATTAAACTAGAGAAAACAAAGAGACATAACAACGTAATGAGCCTTGAAACCCACGTTTTGAAACCGTTGTCTCTATTCAGGGTAAATGGCAGCAGATGTGTGTGTCGCGGGTGCGGGCACGTGAGAAATGATGGCATACGCTTTAACTTCGCCAACCGTCGCAGGTGCAAATGGAACTAGCCGTAGGTGCAGGATAGGTGGATAGACTTGAAAACGGCTATGACTCTTCCGCTTCAGACAAAGAAATGCTCGAGTGCGGCTTGGATGTTCCGCAGGTGCGTGAGACGAAGCATCGTGCTAGCTGGCTGAGGCTGCGGGTGCGGGTGTGATGAGCTGCGAGTGCGGCTGTAATGATGGGAAGTGATGTTGCGACAGGTGTAGTAAGGCAATGACGCGGGCGCGGTGATGCTTCTAGGAGTGCTCTTACTTGATCTTTCCTTTGATTCCTTCACTTTCTAGATCTCTACTAAATTCCTTTATTTCTTCAATGTTTGCTCCTTCAGCTTGATTCATAGAGATAACACCAATACACAATAATATGATTAGAAAAACATGCTAAGACGACGTCTTTGTGATAGTGATTTCATCGCCTATCATGTATCAATATAACAGAGATTTCAACAACCTAAAACAAGAAACCTCGGTGTTTCTATTTACTTCAACAAGATTAAGAAGTTATGGACGAGTTACAGTTTGTTGATGCTCTACCTATGTGTACCTACAAAGGTATTACTAACTACAAGTGTGAAAGCCTTAAGCAACTCTTTGAAATAGAAGCTAAGATACGGATCTTGTAGTTCTCGATGGGCCTTCGGGAGCAGTTTGATCATATTAGATCTAACATTCTTGCTATTGATTCATTACCGACCATAAGTCGAGCATACCATATGGTCTTGCAAGTTGAGAAGCAGGAGGAGATTCCTATGCCTAATGTCACACACAATGCTCTTGCAGTTGAGCGTCCAGTTCCCTCAAGACAAGAAGGTGGTAGTAGAACGGATTATCGAAAGGAGAAACAAGATAAACATTTCACACATCGTAAAGAAAAAGGTCATCTAAGGGAGGTTTGTTTCTAGCTCACTAGAACCTCTAAATAGTACAAAAGGCACAAAAGGGAAGGCATTTGATAGTGTGGTTGGCTCTAAAGATCGGGACATTTTGTTACAAATCTTCAAGACGCTCTTGTTGGGAACTGTCCTCTTGATTCTTCACCAAGAAGCTCTGTTGATACTTCTCTGTCAACTCAATATTTCAAGAAGTTATGAAGTTGATGCAACATCATGCACATACTACAACTATTTCTCCCACACGGTCCATCTATTTCGCAGGGTAATCTGAGTATCATACCTTCTCACATCAACAATAATTATTATACTTAGATAATTGATTCTAGAGCTATTGACCACATCTCTCATTGTAGAGAGTTATTTCTTTATTTAAAGCCTATTTCTGAAACAATTTTCATAGGACTTCTAGATGGTTCAGTAACAGGTAATGCATAGTGGCACTATTATTTTGTCTTATTCTCTAACATTAAAGAACATGTTGTTTATGTCAGGATTTAAGAATACTCTTTTATCATTTTCAAGGATTGTGAACAATTTTGATATTGAGACTTATTTTAAGTCTTCTATTTGCACATTTCAGGACCTTATCAGTAATTCAATCATTGCCTCAGGCTACATGGAAGGAGGACTTTACAGGCTTTTGTATACTACTACTTCAACTCAGAACACATTATCTTCTGCAAAAGGCATTACTAAACAATTTGATCATGTTCATTATGTTTTTTTCTATTAAAAATAAGAATGTTCACTTGTTTCATCTGAGTTAAGACATACATCTCTCTTCAAGTTGCAACACCTATCCTATTGTAATCTCCCACACAATGTTGATAATCATTGTGATACTTGTATTCATGCTAATTACTATAAATTTTATTTTCCATATAGTGTTTCTTATGCTAAAAAAACCCTTTTTTATTAACTCATATGGATATATGAGGCCCTTATCAACTGCTTCTGTTTGTGGTGTCAAGTATTTCTCACCTTGGTTGATGATACAAAGTGTAGTTGGACTTATCTCATAACTGATAAACATGTTTATCATATTATCCCCACATTTTTAGCTTATGTGCACACTCAATTTTAAACTTCTGTTCAGATCTTTCAAATTGATAATGGTGCAAAATTTCTCCAAAAGAGATTACAACAACTCTTTCTTGACAAAGGTATCACAAGTTTGTAGCTTTTGTGCCTCAAAAAAATATTGCAGAAAGAAAGTATATACATCTTGTAGAGACTACAAGGGTATTAGATTACATGTCAATCTTCCCATTCAATTATGGGGTTGAGTGTATATTGACATTTACATACCTCATTAACAACATGCCCTCCTTTGTCTTAAATCGACATATTTATTTTAAAGTTTTTCATAAAAATTTAGCTACATATGAACATCTTGGAGTTATTGGATGTCTATGCTAATCCTTGCTCCATTTCAAGGACAAACTTGAAGCGGTTAGCCAACCCTATTTTTGCTTGGCTATCCACCTTGACAAAAGGACTATAAACTTTTCCATTTACTATCTCACAAAGTCTTTGTCTCTTGTCATGTTACATTTGATGAGACTCAATTTTTCTTCACAAAGACTGCCATCCTCTAAATCTACTTCGACCTCTTCAAGATTCCCTTTAGTTTCACCTGTTCCAAATGATGTTCCTTTACCATTATATCTTAGTTCACCTTCTAATCCACCTCGGTCTTATCTGTCTTCGAACCCATCTCAATCATCCCTCCTTTTTCATATGTTCCTTCACAACCTTCCTTTGTTAATCCCTTCTAGTTCCCTTTCTCGAGGAATCGTCTCTTTCCCTTATCTTAGACCCCTAATATCTACACTTCTTTTCATTCCAAAATCATCGCTAAACCATCCTTGTTCCAAGACTATGTGTAATCATGTTTACTCTCCTTTCTTATTTTTACCCCGTCTAATCCTTTATCATCTTCCTAATGAATACAAAATGTCATTATACACTGTCTTGTTCACTGTGGAGCTTACTCATTATGGCCAAGACAAGGATCAACGTGTTTGGATTGAAACTATGCATAAAAAGATTCTTGCATTTGAATCTAATAACACTTGGGACTTAACTTATCTTCTTCTTGGACACAAAGCTATTGACTCAAATTGGGTGTACAAAATCAAGTATCATTCTAATGTCTCTATTTGAAATATGCAAGACAACACTTGTGACTAAAGGCTATAATCAACTCAAGGACAAGGATAATGAGCTTACCTTTTCTCTTGTGGCAAAGTTCACAACTGTGAGAGTCCTTTTAGCACTAGCCACAACTAGTGGCCTTTACACCAACTTGGTATTAATAATGTATTTATTCATGATTTCTTAGATGAAGAAGTATGTTTTTTTATTTATCATCAAGAATATACTAAATCACTCCCTAGTCAAAATTTTCGTTTAAAAGATCTCTTTATGGTCTTAAACAAGCTAGTCCTCAATGGAATGTTGAGCTCACTAAACTCCTTCTCAAGCTTGGATTTGTGCAACTCAAACAATATCATTACTTGTTTGTCAAGATCACTCCTTCTGGCATTACCATTCCTTGTTTACGTGGATGATATTTTGATCATTGGTGATGCATCCAATGAAATTGCTCAATTGAAAACTACCCTTGATTCTGCATTCACAATAAAGAACTTAGGTCTTGCTCATTTATTTTTAGGCACGGAAATTGCCAAAACATGAAAATTACTTACTCAAATAAAAGGTATAAACTTGATATTCTCCATGGCAACAATATGCTTGACAACAAGACATCATCGTTTCAAATGCAAAGAATACACAACTTACTCAAAACTGTGGTGAGGCTTTTGTTGATCCTGAGCTATTCACACGACTTGTTGGATGCCTTATATATCTTACTCTTACCAGATCGACATAACTTATTGTGTTCAGCAATTAAGCCAGTTCTCGGCTTCCCCTTGGGTTCCCCATTGTTAGGTTGGTATGTATCTGCTTCGTTACCTCAAGGGATCTATTAATATTGGTTTGCCATACTTGTCTCAATTTGCTCTATCACTTACGGCCTATAGTGATGCAAATTGGGGTTCTTTTGCTTATACATGTCGATCTATCACAGATTACTATGGTTTTTCTTGGTTAATCTCTTTGTATCATGGAACAACAAAAAAACAAGAAACAATTTCTAAGTCATCAACATAAAGCGAATATAGGGCTATGTCTTCCACAACTAGTGAACTTGTTTGGTTAGATGGTTTAATGCAGAATTTGCACGTTAACATTCATCTTCCTCTAGATGAGGAGAATGAGGGAGGTTCATAAGAAACGAACTAAAACCGTAATTTTTTGTCCAAAACGAACCGCAAAACCGCACATATAGGTTTGGTTTGCGGTTCGGTTGATGAACCGAATTAAAATTTTACGGTTTGAACGATTTTTAAAAAAACGAACGGGCCAAGCACTCGTGTGTGTGTATATATATATATAGAGTTAGTATCATGTAGGAACAATTCTTAGAGTAGGGAATAAGAACTCATAAGATCCGTTAGATTAAAGTTCATGAACGTACATGATTGAAAGTTTTATATGGTAGTAAATTAAAATAGGTACATCTATTTCTCTCAATAGAATTTTAGTTTTTTTTTTTTTAATTTCTAACAAAAAATATTCAACAATCAATGTTCATTCCTTAATAAAATATACATTCATCAATTTTTTGACTAAAATATACGGAATCAATGTTCATAAAATTTTAACGACCAAAATAAAATTTAACATTCTTTCCATATTACATATTTTAACGACCAAAACAAAATTTAACGACCAAAATTTAACCACCAATTTAACGACCAAAAACAATAAATTAACGACCAATCCTAACAAATTTAACCAGCATAAAATTTAACGAACAATTTTTAACGACAAAAATTTTGCCACCAAATTTAACGACCAAAAAAAAATATTAACGACAAATCCTAACAAATTTAACCAGAATAAAATTTAACGACCAATTTTAACGACCAAAATTTTATCCACAAATTTAACTACCAAAAAAATAAAATGAACGACCAATCCTAAAAAATTTAACTAGCATAAAATTTAACGACCAAATTTAACGAAATTCTAACTACCAAATTTAACGACCTATATTTTAACGACCAAAAAAATTTAACGATTGGTATACTATATTTTAACGACCAAACAAAATTTAACGATTGATATACTATATTTTAACGACCAAAATAAAATTTAACGACGGTTATATTATATTTTTAACGACCGACATACTATATTTCTACGTTATTTTAATGGTCGTTAATTTTTTTAACGTTCGTTAATATATAATTATACCAATTTGAAGATTTGTTCAGCCAAAAATAAGATATCGACTTTCCTTCTCTAAAGATATATTAATGGCTAGTGAATTAAATTAGAACAATCATATGAAACTCTCCTATTTAACCTTATCATGTACCTTCCATCATGGACGTTCATTATTTAATCTAACGGATCTTAGAGGTTCCTACTCCCACTCTAAGGGAGGTTCCTACCGGATATATATATATATATATATTATATATATATATATATATATATATATATATATTGATATTAGGATTTTTAAGCCTTTCAACACTTTAGTTTTAGACTTTTGGTCTTCCACACTCAAAACTCAAAGAAAGAGAGCACGACGACAATTGCCGTTGGTGAGGGTCTTAGGGGCGAGGGCGACATTGCTATAGACTGGGTGAGGGGCGAGGGTGATGTTGCTAGTTGATGGCGCGACGGGAGTGAGGCGACGACCGTTTGTTAATTCTAGGGCAAAGACGAGCGAGGTGAGGTGATGACTTTGAGGTCTGAGGGTCGCCTGAGCGCAGCCGTGAGGGCAACACTACGAGTTGACGATCGTTGTTCTAGGGCAAGGTGAGCGAGGCAACGACCGACGGGATCTTCATTTCTTCTTCCTCTTTTCTGATTTTCTCGATTGGTCCTTTGGATCTGTTACTTACTATTATCTATTGTTAACGATTTGGATCTATTTGTTGTATTATGTTCTTTGTTGGATTTGTTATCTCTTTTTCGATTTGTCATGTTTCGAATTTGATTCTGGATCTGGATCTATTTTAGCATTTAGATTGTAAGAGCCTTAGTCTTTCGGACCGAGATTGGACTTTAGCCGAGTTTAGCTTTGGCCGAGATTGGCCTAGCCGCCCCCCGCGGGCATGTGTGCCGCCCCAGCGGGTTCCCGCCCCTGCGGCTCATGGAACCGCCCCTGCGGTTTCCGGCGGCTGCAGCCGGCTTTGTTGACTCTCTGACCGTGCTTTACCTTCCTTCCTTACTTCTTCCGTTTTACCTTGCTGAGCAAGGGTTCCATTTCATTTCCCATTCCATACCTTAAGTCCTCCTTGCTTCTCCTTTCCTCCATCTTGATCTTGTGTTGTTCTCCCTTGGTTTTGGAAGAGAGTTGTTGTGGCTTTGATGACGATGATGCTAGTGATATGTGTTGTTGTGCTTGGAAGCCAGTAAGGTTGTTGGTGATCAGTTCCTTAGCTAACCACAGCTGTGGTAAGCTTCTTGCTCTTTGTTCTTCTTCTCTTTCTTTGATTCTTCCTTCCTTAGCTTAGGATTAGTTGTATTGATCATAGATTAATGTTGGAATGTGTACGTATATGTATGTGTGTGAATTTGGATGAGAGAAGACGTGATTTGATAACGTGAAGAGCCGAAGAAAAGCCGCGAGATCGCTTTCTGCATCGTCGCCGCCCCCGCGCCTGGAAGCCGCCGCCCCTGCGGAAGCCGTGCCGCAGCGCCCGCGCCAGTGCCCGCACCAGTGCCCGTACCTTGCGTGCGTTCCTTGTCACCGCGCCTGCGGCTGCTCCCTGCCGCGCCTGCGGGTTGTCTTCCGCCCCTACGCCCCTTGATCACGCAGGTGCGTCTTGTCCCGAGACTACCTATAGTTGGGTAGCTCCTTTCCTTTCTTAGTACGAGGGACTTAGTACCATGCTAGGTATCGGATGTTGATAAGTATGATATAGATATGCGGTTACGGCTTTGAGGTTTACGAGTTGGATATGATCCTTATGGATCCCTTGGGTCTAGGTGTGACCCCTTCGTGTGATAGGAGTTTGATATATATATGTATGCCTTGTATAGGCTGTGTTGTCCTCCAGTTTGGAGTGGACCTGAGTGAGAGCTGATCGTACTGATACTACTTCTGAGATTGAGGTAAGTCCATAGGACTTACTTAGCTATTATCCTTATATTGGATGTATGCTTGAGTGGTGTTTGTTATATGCTTTATAGCATGCGATATGGTTCATTACCGACCTATGTTATATTGACCGTCCATTGTAGTGGCTGTGATAACTTACCTTTCATCCCATAGTGGAGTCTGGGAAGTTCTCTGTAAGCTAGTTAGACGTAGTATACGGGAAGGGCACCTACCACTCCATATGGTATACGGGAAAGTGCGTTGATACCACTCCAGCTAGCTATTGCACACGCAGAGGCGAGGGTTATATACATTCCTCGTGTCACATATATTTATATACATCTATTTATACGATTGAGTGTGTGGACTTATTAAAGATAATAAACCGGGTAAATGTGTGAAAGCATGTTAATATGTTATAATTTCTGATGTGTGTTTGTGCTCTAGCATCTTCTTATATATGTGTATGGTTAGCTAACGGTTTTATACCGTGTTGTAGATCCTTTGCAGGTTAGGAGAGCTGCAGAGTGATCCAGAGGGGTGATCTGCTGAGGGTTCCGTACACTGGGCGATATCGTGGGATTTTGGTTATTATGTTGTACGGATTTCTGTTTGATTTTGTACTCAGCAGTCTTCTGTATCATCTTTTTGATATGTATATATATATATACATATATATATATATATATATATATATATATATATATATATATATATATATATATATATATATATATATATATATATATATATATCGGTTTTATGTTTTGTTTTAATCTGTTGGTGCCTTGTTGTAAGATTCAGTGAACTTGTTGTCAGGCTAGGGTCAGAATCCATTGTGAGATCCTAGCCCAGTAGCACCTCGAGTCATTCGAATTTGGGGTGTTACATAGATATGGTTTAGTTCTTGCTTACGCAACTACTATAGGGCACTCTCACCATTGCTGATGAAACTCGTGAGTGCCATAACGCTGAAAGGAGCTTCCATTAGCATTAGTCGTTTTAGTTGACACTCATCACACTCTTGCTTTCTCGAGCATCGATGCAACAAGGATTTCATTGATTGAAGTTGCCAATGCTCTCGAAGACCGATTCGCCCTTGCCCAATCGAGTGAAGTCGATCGGGTTCGGGGACTCTAGGGGGCTCGGGCAGTTAGAATTTTCCCAACTTACCTAACTTTCCTTCAGGGTTGAGGCACAACAAAGCAGCGGGGGTAAAGCGGCGTCATCGCCTGACACCATTCTTTGACCTAGCAGTAGACGGGCGGGCCGGCCGTGCATGAATTCAGATCGGAGTTGCAGATGAACTAGGCTTCTGGCCACATTAACAACCCTTGCTACACCTTATTTGGAAGCTTTTCTCATGCCCCTTGAACACGAAGCAACTTGTTGAGATCAAATGAGTCATTGGGGTTTCAGTTGTTTTCGGTTCAACCGAAGAAAGTGGACGTTATATGTGTAACTCTATATGTAAGATCGCTGAAAAATAGCTAAATGAAATTAGGCGGTGGAGAAATTAAAGAAGGAAAATATAACAAGAGGAAAGAACAAAAGTAGGGTCGGGTATAGCACGAGATTAATCCTACGTTTTGTTCTGGCTATATACATGGATGCATTAGAATATGTTTTATAGTTTTTAAATTAAACCGATGACCTTATTTTGGTTGCGATCGGAATGGGATGGGACATGATCAAATTTCAGCTAGTACGATTATGCATAATTGTTGAAGGCGAAAATTATAAAATCGCTCAAACCTTGTTTGAGAAGCGGGGTTAAAATTAAGAGTAGGAAAAGTGATGAAATCGCCGGTGAGAGTAAAACTGAGAACATGATGAAGAAGTATATAATCAAGTACTTGCAATTCAATTACAAAAATAAATAATCATATAAGTAAGACTATAAAAGTGAATAACAATAAAGTCGTTGTAACCCTAATATTACAAGGTAAAATAAGAGTTTGAGATTTGATTTCTAGTGTTATTATTAGGGTTACAAAAGATTACTTAAATTTTTTCTACCGACATAGAATTACAATTTTGGATAAAATCCTTTCAAATTCGAAACAAAATCAGGAGGAGGGAGGGAGAATTTGTGTCCACCCTAGACCCAAAGAATGAAAGAATGAAAGAAAACAAAAGCATTGAGTTGGAATTTGTAAGATGAGGAACAAAGCTAAATGGAATTAGGTAGCTTGGAAATTAAAGAAGGAAAAGATAGCAAGTGGGCCGTTGGCGACCTGACCCGACCCTCTTTGAGATTCGAAGTGTAATCATATTTGCTTTATTCATAAATAATGTGTAATAAATTAATCATTAAAAGGCACTTCCCTTTCGCAACATTTGTTTGCTTGCGAACGTTAGAAACGATAAAATTGTAGTCTACTTATTAACATACGTCAAAGTCTTTTTTTTTCCTCCTCAAATGTGCCACCGCCATAGCTGATTCGAACGTAGAGCGATTTGGACCTATCGAACCAAACTAAAAGCAAAAACAAAAAAAGTTTTTCTTTTCTTCCTTTTAAAAAAAAATCTTGTTAACAACATTATAGAAAATTTTGATATCCATTTCTTCATTTCTCTTCTCTCTTTTCCACCCAACTCCAAATCTTAGATCACAAAATTTTTGACTTAAGTTTTCTACAAATTCGATAATTAAGGATCAATAACAATTTACATACAATGAATTGTGTATTAGAAGGTAAAATTATCCATGTTAAAAAATCATATTCATTTATTTAATAACACTTTTTCTAAAAGCTTACTATTATAAAAGTTTGTGCTATTTTCAAGGTGGGTTGTTAATATGTACTTTTTATATAAAATTTGTAAAATGCATATAATGTCAACAAAAAAAGAAAATTAAGATATTGTAATCTCTATTCTAGAACTAGATTGAATGTACACAAAAAAGAAAATTTCACCATTCTCCCTACCTCATAAACATAATATAACAACCCTAAATTATGAGAATTCAGAATGTCACTGGCTAGGACCTCACATTGGGTTCCGGCTTTAGTTTGTCAACAATAACACTAGACCTTACAACAAGACACAAATAATAAAACAATAAAAAATTTTAAACTGTAGAATTTTCAATAAAAGACATGTTCAACAACCGTGCATAATTAATGAAAGACTCTACTGAAAGAACCATAGTCCCGATACTAAAAATATAAGAAACTCCAACCTTAAATACTGATATGAAAACTCGGCTAATCACTCCACTCTAGATTACTCGGCAGTCACCTAACTTGCAAGATCTATCAACGCGACATAAACCGTTAGCTAACAATTTCAATATTAAGGTATACTAAAGGCACAAACACACATAAGAAACTGTAAACACATCAACATGCTCAAACAATGTCCCGGTTATTATTTTTATATTAGGTGATTCTAATCTAATTAGTTCAACTTAATCATGTGACACGAAGATCCTCCAACCTTCGCCCCCGTCCCTGTATACCAACAAGACTAGTTATATACATATCCTATCCAAAGGTATCATCTTTCGAACTTAGGTATCATCTTTCGATTGGTCCACTAATTAGTTCCACTCTAATACATGTACTTTAATCGATTGGTCCACTAATTTCAAAAGGTTCCAAGGTATCATCTTTCGAACTTAGGTCCTGCCATGATGTGCCCTACATTTATATTGCGCAAAACTAATTAAACATCAACCTTACTTAACGGATAGATTAGCTAGCCTTAGCATCAAATTTCCCAAAACATGTATATACTCTAATCCTACTGAACATAACATATACTCTTTCAATTCTTTAGCAACTTTGACATTGGATCGTTTCCTCTTAATCTATAAATCGACTAAGCGTATAAGTCCTATAGTTTTACCTCCCTAAACTTCTGATTTCTCTTCAGATTAAACGAGGAGGTGAGTATCGGAGCTTACCGAGAATACTTGAAACCCGATCGAGATCCGTTAGATGCTAGAAGCTTGTTCACACATGAACCGCAATTAAGCGGTACTTGCCAAGGTTGAGTTCACAAAAGAGGTAAGGAGATTGGGTGATACCCATTGTCGACGTTTAAAACCAAAAGAAAGGTGTAAATTGTTGTTTACCTCGTCGGTGAGGACGTAAAGAAGGTACAACTCATCGCCGGCAGGTTTGGAAGGAGAGAGGAAGACCCGCTTTGACTGTTGCATTCTGACAAAGACGAGAAAGGTGACGAGGTTGTCGGTGTCTTTTGATCTGGGGCTACCACATATGTCGGCTAGGGACGAGGGTGGTCCATGTTTAGAATTCTATTTTCCTTTGAATGGACGGTCATCATGCTTTCATTGTTACCTTCAACATCCACTATAATTCCGGCTAACTCCTGTCTTCAATGTCCTCTTTAATGCCCGCTAATTCTTGTCTTTAATGTCCGTTGATCGACACCCGTGAGTAACGGTACCAGAGACGACGAAGAGGAAGACGGGTGAAGGAGAGGTGCAAGGCGACTAGGCTCGTCCTTGCTCACAAGCAAAGTCCGGTTGGACCAGAGGAAGAAAAATAGAGATTTGGGCCCAAGAAGAAAAGGAAAAGAGTTGGGCCAGAGAAGAGGAATAAAAGACTTGTTCTCCGAAAAAATCCGTAAAGCCATCACATCATCATCAACGTCGCTATAGACAATGAATTGATTCTATCAATTATGCATGTATGTAGATCATAAAATTAGATCAATCATGTCCCTATGGACAATGAATTGATTCTATCAATTATGCATGTAGATCATAAATTAAATTAGATCTTAAAATTAGAACTATATACATCTAGTTTTCCTTCGATTTATCATATCCTTAGTATATATATGATTATATATGTACATTCTCCATGCACAAAATAACGCATATAATTTGAACCTTCAAAATCTGTTTCACGTGTGAGAATACTTGTTCAAGATGGAGTATGCCAAAAAATAATGCAAGATTAGGTCATCTTGTATCTCAACAACCGTACCTTCAATGGTGGGTGTTGACGTCCATCATCAAACGAATGAAAGATGATCGATCCTTATCACAATTTTGTGTGTTTTCCTTTCATTTCAATTTCTATTTTGTAAAGTAGTGATGCAGCCACAATAAATTTGATTGTGATGGCTTAGCTTAAAGACATATATGACATAGGTAGGTCTATCGTCTATGTGGATTTAAACTTTGGTTCCATGAACCGACCCTTCATCCCCTTTGATCGTTGTTTTCATGATATATGTTCGTTATCTTTGTACGTGGAAATATATATATATATTATATATATATATTAATATATATATATATATATATATATATATATATATATATATATATATATAAATAAACAAATAAATAATTTAATACAAAAACTAGGGTTTTTTTTTTTAATTCTCAAATTTTAATTTCAAGTATTACAATGTTAAAATAGTACCACCAAAACTCGATTGATAATTTTTATACCTGAATCGTTATGATTTTAAATAATATCACAAACTTGAACCGATTGATAGCTCATATTCAAGTAAAAAATTTAGAATAGCAAGTTATAACATTTTCTTTTCTCTATTTCAAAATAGTAAGGTTTTTTCTATCGAAATACTTACTTAAAAACTCAAAGAGTTTATAATTAATTGTGTATTTTGTTGATTATTTTTTTATGATTTGTTGTACTATGATAGTATCAAATGTTCTTGCAACTTGTTTGATTTTTTTAAGCCATGTTTAACGTACAACTCTTCGACTTTTAGATCTAAATTTATAATAGGAAAAATGGTATAGCTTGAGATGATAAACTAGTTTAGTACGTACTTTTGAACGAAATTTGTAAAAGTTTAAACTCGATTTTTTAATCATCGTAAATAATGTTTGATATCACACAAAAAATAAATTTGGACAGTAACTCTAATCTAAAATATAGAATAAATACGTATAAAATTAAAAATTGAGGATTTAGAATGACATCATTACGCATATTTAAGGATAACCAATGTAAAAAAATACACATTGCTCTGAAATTAAAAGAAATTTGACAATAGAATAAATGTTAAATGACAAATATGCTTGAAAATAGAAAATTTATACTAATTTAGACAAATGATATAAAAGACTAATAATGGAGATTAACTATGTTAAAATGAATAGAATATGAAAAAGAAAATATATAATTTATCAATATTATTTATTATAATTTAAAAAATATAAAATTTGATAATATATCCGAGAGTTGGTTGAATTAGTTTATTTTTGGTTACAATACAAATAAAAAAAATGGTTATAAGAATATTACATAGTATAAATAAAGAATATGCTAGTTAAAATTAAAAATAATTATTTAAAATCAACATAGGTGTCACAATGTGAGATCACGTGTGGAAAAAATGTGAGGTGAAGTAATACGGTGTTATCAAGTGATAAAAGATGAGGTGGCTGGTCCTCGTTATATTTGTGTGTATATATATGGGAGTCATCAGCCTGTTATCCCCGGCGTACCTTTGATCCGTTGAGCGAAAGCCCTTCCACACGGGACTCTCGGATCACTATGGCCGACTTTCGTCTTTGTTCGACATATATATATATATATATATATATATATATATATATATATATATATATATATATATATCAACAATTCAAGTTGTGAATTGATAATATTATTTTAACATTGTTAAGGTTTTAATATTAATATTACCAATAGTTTCTATTTACTGATATTATATTAACATAGTAAAAATTGGGGTATTATAATAGTAATTCTCAAAGATTGTGATTATATGGAATGAAGATTAAATTTAAATTTTAAAAATTTATTTTGCTTTTACTTTTAAAACATGAATATGAAAATTGTTTAAATATTTATGATCTTCAAGTGTATTTTGCTCATTATAGTTGAAGAACTGCTCTCCTATACTTTTCAGAATAAAAAGATTAATCTTTTTGAAAAACGAAACAATAATTAGAATAAGCAATTTACAACAATATGTAACCATTTATATATTTTAAGGCTTCACTATTCACTTTAAAAAAAAGACTTTATAATCCGGGATTGGATTATTGATCTAGATATGTTTATTGAGAAGTTAATATGGATGCTCTTGCCAACTTGACCTTCTCTTTTGGAGACATTTGATAGGTGATCCTCGCCATTGTTCTAGGGCTTTTATTTCAGACGATGCTAGAGGAGTGTGTATAACTCGTATGTTCTCGTTTTCTTTTATAAATGCTTGTATGCCGGAGAGTTTCCACCCTCCTTCCCACACCCAAATAAAAACAAATTAACAAGTAACCATTTAGCATAAAGATATATTACTACGGTAAATATGAGAGTTGACCCAATAGACGATGTCCTTAAAAAGGTCGAACGGGGTGGTAAAAAAAAAAGAAAAAAGAAGTTAAATTGAAGTCCAAAATCTTCTCATTTTTAGGCATAAAATCTTTTATGTTTGGTGACCCTCGATAATGATAAGTTTACATATGGGTGATTGTTGTGTCAACTCCTTCGTATGCCATCGATTCTCAAATTTGAAAACGTGTGTCAATGCCCCGATTCTAATCAGTTTCATTATATCTACTTCACCTAGATATATCTTTCTCTATTTCATTCTAATTTCTAATCAATTTATTCCTTCTTAATAAATTCAATTTCACTTTCATATTTTTCCTTTCCATGGACAAGTTCACTATTTATCCAACTTATTTTCTCGTTGATGGATTTGGAAGAGAAAATAAAGATGCAGGGTTTCGGAAGTGGAATTACGACTTCTTTTTTCCCAACGATGATCTCGGTAGGGGTATTTTCTTTGTTTCATCGTGAAAAAGTTTTGAAAGCAAAGCTTTGATGAGGGTTGAGACGAGCGTCAAGTCTCGCAAATAATTACAAGATTTGATAGTAGTAAAGGGGTGAGGATAGAAATTAGGGAAGTCGATCAATCGATGTTACTGTCGATCGGTCCTAGACACCACACTCTACCAAAAAATTAATATACGAAACACAAGCAAAAGGAAATCAAAACATAGAGGTGGTTGAGTGGCCTAGAGGGACTCAATCGATATGCCCCTTGTATAAAATCTTGTAAAACGGCAGTAAGACATTTGCTTGTGTTACGTTGAATGGGATTCTCAGTCTTACTTATTGTCACGTACACAAGACTTTCATTTACTATACATCGAACGAAGTCTTTTGGGCATGAGTGACTCGGCTTTCACATGTTCCCATCAACACCTTGAAACACATATATATAGTAAAGGAAGAGTTCAAACTCGGCTCTTGCATTTTGCAAGGAACAATCCAGAGACTACCAACTCTCATAGATAAACATTCAAACAATTCATAGATTCATATTAATTATCATAAATCAATGTAGTCGGACTCTCTAGACCCTAGAAAAGAATGAATGTATCCAGACATACGTACCTTGGATAAGTGCAAAAGCTTTATTAATCAAAGAAATATAATGAATCTAGTCGATCGGCCAAAGGAAACCTTGTCAATCGGTCGGAGCTACAATATCAACGACGGGAATCTCGAATGTGAAAATTGAATAAATAATGGATGAAAGGTTGAATGTTTTTATTAATAGGAAGGATATCTAACCTAATCCTCATAGGATTTGCTAAGATATATCAAATCTATCAAGTCTATATTCTAAAAGGATAAATTTCATCATATTGGATAGCTACAAGAAAAAATGTCCAATTGGATGGACTGAAATATAGCCCAAAGTAAAAGGAAAGGAAGATAGACGTCAAGAAGAATTCTTCGTCTTCACTCTTGATTAGTGATCATGTGCGAGTCATATGACGGATAAACAGAGCTTAGTCGGTTTGCCAGGTGGTTCGCAATTGATGGGCTGACACCTTTCTGAGGAATTCTTCGTCTTCACTCTTGGATCTCATTCATTTTCGTCTTGACTTTGACTTATTTGACTGCATGGAGTCCCTTAGTGTGTATAAGGTCATTCCGTTGCAAAATAGTTTTATTTACGCTCTGCAAATGAATGAGATACACATGCAATGTCATAAACTAACCGGTAGATCTGCAAAACTCAAAGAGAAAAGTAATAAGCCGATAAATTGTACAATTATGCCCAAAAACTAGATGGTTTGATAAAAAAAAATGATGGCAGAAAAAGATGTCAAAATAAATGCTACGAAGCTCCAATTTTTACTTTGATTTTGTAGATGATCACCAACACATTTAATTTGTCTAAGTAATAATTCCAAAGGTATTTTACTCAATATTTTAGTTTTTGAGATTACTATTCACAAAAGCTTTTTTTTTACCACCTGCATAGAGCTGTCAAAAGTTGGCCCGACCCGCGAACCCGAATTCGAACCCGACCTGGCCCCAAAAATTTTGAAAAAGAGAATCCCCGGAACCGACCCGCTTGAAACCGATTTAACCGAAGGAATTTATGACCCGAAGTAACCCGATAGCCCGAATGACCCGACCCGATAGCCCGAAGTAACCGACCGAAATAACCCGACCCGAAGCCGATAATACCCGACCCGAAGTAACCCGACCCGAATGACCCGGTAGCCCAAAGTAACCCGACCTTAAATAACTCAATAACCCCGTAAATTTATACAAATAGGGTATTTTAGATTACATTGATACTTTTGAGTTAAATTGATAATTATTTACATGATTTATTAAGAGAATAAATAGATAAAATTTTACCTAGAAATATGATAATTTAAAAAATAAGTTAATCATACACCGACTATTTTTGATGCATACATCGATTATACAAATTCAACCTAAATAACACATCACTCTTTATCATCTCATTAGATTGTTAACTCCAATTACTTTGAGTAAATCCGGAAATTCGGGTATCCGGATATTTTAGACACAGATATCCGAAAATTCGGGTATCCAGATATATAAGAGTTATGAATATCCGACTATTTTGAGTAAATCCGGATGTTTAAAAATTATAATGTGTGTGGATATCCGATTATTTTGTACAATATAACAAATTATTAATATAAATTTTAAGAATATATACTTTTTGAAATTATAATGTTTTCGGGTATCAGGATGTTTAATATTATACTTTTTGAAATTTAACTACGAGTCGGTGTCGCGTAATAACTATAATTTTTAGGAATAGATATTTTATAGATAATTTTTTTTTATTTACTGTATTGTCTATATATACATAAATAAATAATATATTAAATAATCCATATCCATACAATAACTATAAGTATATGATGGCATTTTCAACTCCCACACGATAAATGTAATGTAACGACGATTTTAACTCATTAGAATAACTTTTGATTTTAACTTACGGTTTACTAATAACTCATTAACCCATAATATAAATTTATAATATAAGTATATAATTACATATTACATAATACGTACATATTACATAATCCTTAATATAAGTCGGATATCCAGATCCAGTTAAAGTCATTTCAATCAAACGAAAGTCGGTTAATCTAATCAAACGAAATATCTAATCATTAGATATTTCGATCAAACGGATCAGTCGGATATCCATATCCGGTTAAATTCATACAATCAAACAGATCGGCTAAAACCATTCCGATCAAGCATATATGTGGATCATTAGATATTTTGATCAGTCGGATATCCATATCCGGTTTAAATTCATATGCAATCAAACAGATCGGGCTAAAACCATTCCGATCAATTGATTAAACATCTATGTGGATAATTAGCCAATCTGACTAAAATTGTTTTTAGATACCATTTTTTCGAATATGGATCAAATAGATCGACCAAATTCCACTGATTATTATCCGATTCAGCAAAAATGATAGATTTAATTTTACATTTGATAACAAACAAAATAGGAAAAGCATATATGGATCAAATGGATTGATTAGTCGGTCATATTATATATTTTGATCAGACGGATCATTCGGATATCCATATCCGGTTAAATTCATTCAATCAATCAGATCGGGTTAAAATCATTCCGATCAGACATATATGGATCAAGCATTGTCGTGCAGGTGACCTGCACGACAATGCGGACTTCGCATGCGCCCCATGGTTGAAGCGCATGCGGAGTCAACTAGGGCATCAGAGCCAAAAGGTTGAGGCGCATGCGGTTTCCGCATGTTCCCGGGACCAGACGCAGAGCGCATTCAATGGGCCGTGCGTCCGAACTGCGTATGCACCATACCTAAATAGGATTTGTGGAGCCCAACTTGAGCTTTGCGTATTCGGATTGCGCATACACAACCCGATTTGACCGTGCCCTTTGCGTTTTTGGATTGATCAAGTGAGATTACTCTTTAAGTTTTTTTTTTTAACGTGTGACTCATTTTTTTCCAAAAATACATGAGGATCCTAAATGATACCCGTCAATTTCATATTTTTTTTAGTCATGCATATAAAGAGTTTCTTTACAAAAATAAATAAATAATAATCATACATTTACATATGTATGATCTCGAGCCACATTCTTATTGTAGTCTCCTAAAGAAATGGATAATAATAACTTAAAAAGCAGCAATGATATCGGGCCCCATGTTCAAATTCTCCAACTTCAATGGCAATTATTAGTGTCGATGGAGAAAGCGGCCTTTGGTGGGCTCAATTTGGGCCACTGGCCGGCCCAATATAAGGCCCAATTATCTGCGACCAAAAACAATCGACGCTCCTCGCCATCATTCCATGTGGAAAGACGCTCCTCGATCATTCCATGTGAAAGTCTCGAAAGGCCCTACGGCTACGTAGATACCTTGTCTTCCACTTGCAGCATATTCGATGAATCAGTATCGTTTTACGTCCAAATCAATTATTTTGTATAAGTCGTTATAATTAATAAATATTCCAACTCAAAGGAAGATGTCTGGTTTCGTTTGCATCATTTTATTTTATTCAAATTTTTAAATAATTTTAGGTTGACTAATGTTATGGGCTGTAAAATAAAACCACGTAAGTTTATAAAGTCATCACATATATACAAGATTAATAGTCATGTTTGTAGGAACATTTCGACCACCGTATAGGAATTTGGTGTTGATTTTATATTGTCCACCACAAAATTAATAAAAGAATGGACTTGGGCCTATCAAGCCCAATTACCAGTTCAAGCAGTCCAGCCTTTTTTTTAATGAAAAAACCAATAAAGCTGAAAGTTATTATGCAACAAAAATTATTCATTGATTAAACGAGCTTTTTTTTTAAAAGTAAGTTTAATGTTTTTTTGATAACAAAGTTTATTGAAACTATTACTTATATTATTTTTTATTTATTTATTTTTAAATTAATATTGTATAGAGTTGTATTTGTAATATATTATTTGATATACTGTCATAAACATCTTTCACACATGAGATAAATTTAAGCTTTTATAAGCTAACATAAACTCTGTTTGAACTCAACCCATTACTTATGCTTTTTCATAAGCTCCTAGTCAAACCTTTGGTATCTAATGGTTTCTCATACTTCAAGGTCCGTAGCGTAGTGAAATATTGAACAATGTATGCTGGTATAACCGAATATTCAACGAATATCTTATTTTATTACACATAAAATATATTAAAATTAATGAGTTATTAATGTTCTTTTATTAATATGTAGACTAAGCATGTACTTTTGATTTTTAATTATTAGAAGAAAACAAATAAATGTTATTTTATGATCTTATTGTCCTAGCGAGAAATAAAAAGATAATCGGAATATTATCTAATTATCTCATAAAAAGTGAAAAAGGAAGAGATAATTCTAGGAAGAAAAAAAAAATAATTAAGACATTAGTTAATAATCTCATAAAAAGTGAAAAAGGAAAGAGATAATCCTGAAAAGAAGGGGAAAAAAAGTTGGGTAACTGAATAGGTACTGGAAATAGGTCATTGGAATTGCGTATATAGAATCGGGTAATTAATTGAAATCGGATAACTAAATTGAAAATCAATGGTAACTAGAATCGAAAAACTGAATTGGATGCTTGAAATTGGGTAAGTGAATTTTGTAGCAAAAGTTGGGTAGCTAAAGTTATATAACCGAATTTGTGTAATTAAAATTGGGTAAATGAATTGGGTAATTGAAGTTGAGTAAATGAATTTGGGTATACAAAATTAAGTATGAAATTGGATAAGTAAAACAATGTAATTAAAATCGGGTAACCGAAAACGGTAAGTAAAATTGGTTACATGCACTGATGCACATTAGTTATGAGGCTTGTATATTAACATATTGGGTATTACGTTTGTATTAATATATTGAGTATTAACATATTGGGTGGGTGTTACAGTTGGATATTAACATATTGGGCACACACTTGGTTATTAAGATATATATATATCTTAAACGAACCCATATATTTCCTTTAATCATCTCCTTAATTACGCACCCGAAGTGTAGAAATTAGTGTTCAATTAATTATGCATTTGAAGTGCGAAAGCGAAAATGAATTTAATTAATCTCACACTTGGAGTGCGTAAGTATAATTGTGTTTAATTAGTTTTTCACTTAAAGTCCAAATTATGCACTTTTTACCTTCCTATTTCTACTTCTTCAACAAGTTAACAACTTCTTCCAAAACTGAGTTATTAAGAAATTGAGATAAGTCCTTTATGCCTTCCTATTTCTACTTTCTTAGTTCTTACTTCTTAATTTTGGTTTCTTACTTGTACGAATTACTTGTTTGTCGATTGTCATTTGATTACAAGTTACTGATTACTCATTACGGGATTACACTATTATTGAATACATAATACAATAATATATACACTCAATACATATTACTTATTTGGCTTGATTAGAGTTCAATAATGTATGATTAATGATTATAGTTTAATCAATTTAAGTTAATCACCTCTTTATAAAGAAAGTTTCGTTATATTATTTTGATATTAACGAGAAATTATTATTTTGATAAAATTTATAAGATTTATGTTCAATTTAACTAATGGTGATCACTTATTCACTTGGGCTAAAATTTGACAATGAAGCAACAAAAAATATGAGTAATTCATTATCGATTAAATTGTCCACAAAATTTCATGCAACATAAGTTGGTGTTGATGTCTAAATTGACGCTTTTTAAATTTTATTACTTTATCTTGTTTTGTTGATAAAGTAAGAACTACTTATTTGTATATTGTCTTCTTTACAAAATATGAAATCTGAGTCTCCTATGAATACCGAGGCGTCTCATTAATACTCTCTCGAACACATTGAGCAAGTTAGTATTGATGATGTAGTGGATACAAAAGCACAATCGATGGGGCGCAAAACATTTGAGAAGAAAAGATCGAAGGCAAGGAAATAGTATTGAGATGGATATGATGAGTTTTTGGATGAGAATAAACATTGAAGGGATAAATGCAATTCAAGCATTGTGGGACAACTTATTCTTTTGACTCGAACTTGAATGGCACAAAAAATGTACGTCAACATTTTTTGTTGTTAAAAGCATAGTGCAAACAAGGGAAAAGGTAAACAAACTCAACTTGTTCTTAAATCCATGGATGATAGTAGTGTGAGAATGAAAGGTTGATCATTTGATGCAAAGTATGTTAGAGATAAAGTGGTGAAAGTGGTAATAAAAGATGAGATGCCATTTAGAGCCATATAGAAGGAAGGCATAAAGGAGATTTTGTATGCTGCTTGTTCTTCGTTTGTTATGCTCTCACACACCACTATTTCTCGTGATTGTTTTCAACTCTTTTACAAAGAAAGAGAAAAGATGAAAGACTTTCAACGTAACTCATCCCAAAATGTTTGTTGGACTACCGACACGTGGACATCTTGTGAAAGAAACATCTATATGTGTGTTACAATCCATTTTGTTGATGAAGAGTGGAAGTTGTTAAAGAGAATTATCAACTTTTGTCTCATTTCTAGTCATAAGGGAGAGACTATTAGTAGGGCACTTGAAGATTGTTTGGGTTATATGGGTTTTGTCAAGCAAGCTTTTAACCGTGACAATTGATAATGTAGCTTCAAATGATGTTGCATGTGCTTACCTTAATGGTGTTTATAAAGTAAATGATTGCATTCTTAAAGGAAAATGTTTGCATGTGAGGTGTGTAGCACATATCATCAACTTGATTGTTCAGGATGAGATCAAGGAATGTGATGCTTATGTGAATAAGATCCTCAATGCGATTAAGCATATTAGAGGTTCACCTCCTATATTACCTTTCGACAACTAGCTACACACAATTGAAGGTTGAGTGTAAGAGTTCTTTGGTTATAGATTGCTCAACTAGATGAAATTATACTTATCTCATGTTGAATAATGTCTTAAAATACAAAATTTCTTTTCTCGAATGGATATTCATAGTGTGGATGAGATGGATTGTTTTCTTAGTGTTGAAGAGTGGAGTAAGATACAACCACTTGTTGATTTTTTGCTGAAATTTTATAGCTTGACAGACCCGTGTTTCGGGTTCTTTGAATGTCACAAGCAACAACATGATCTTTAATGTGTCTAAAACTTTTAAGTTGTTAGACAATTTTCTCTCAAGTGATGACTTTGGTTTGAAGAACATAGCTTATCAAATGAAAGCTAAATGTGAAAAGTATTGGGGTTCAATTAAGTGGATGAACATGTTGGTGTTTTTGCTTGCTATTCTCAATCCTTCTTACATGGTGGAGTGCAAGTTGTTCTCAAAAGAATTTATGGGGAAAATGCTTGTGTAGATGACTTCCTTAAGATGGTTTGAGATTTTGCTTATGAGTTGTTTGATAGGTATAGAAGTCGTTATTCTGAAGTGAAAGGTGACATTGTGTCACATAGAGCTACAACGGTTGTTGATGATGATGAAGGTTCGAGTTGGTTAAAAGAGATAAGTGGAGAAGTTACGAGAGATATGTTAAACCGTGATGAGATTTCAAGATTTGAGTTTGATCAATACTTGCATGAAACACACCTAAGTGATGGGTAATTGATTGATGTTTTAAATTGGTGGAAACTCAATGGTCCTAGGTATACCATTCTTGCACGTATGGCCCGTGATTTGCTTGATATTCCTATAGCCACCGTTCCTTCTAAATCTTCATTTAGCACCGGGGGTCGTACTATTTCAGAATACCGAAGCAGTTTATCTAATCCGGTATATATTCGTTTGTTTTTATTTCAATGCTTATATTAGATGCAACAAATATATTTGCTAACTTATATTGTTTTATTTTATTATTCTTATAAGATGGTACAAGCACTTGTACGCACTCAAGATTGGTTACGCTTGAATAAGAAGAAAGATGACAAGGATGATTGGTTTGATTAAGAAGTTATATTGAAATTGGCAAGATAAAGTTTTTTTTTTGTTTTTGTAGACTATATCATATTTAAGACTTTACCTTATAAAAAAAGTTTTGATTAGTTTTATGATTCAACGTAATTACATAAATTATATATTTTACAAATATGGAGAAAAATTACTCGATCGATGTTAATGAAGGCACATTCTTCGTTTGCTCTTAATATGAAGGTATGACAAAATTAAAAACGCCATAAATATTCCATTTTTAAAGTTAATATTCTTGATTTTGTTTAAGCAAATTTGTAGGAATTGAATTAACGAGGAGATGTCAACTCCCATGGATGGAACTATGGAAGGTTGAAAGATGAAGTTTTGAAGTTTATTTTCAACAAGTAAACAACCTTTTGGTCTTTTTTGGTTATTGAAACTTTTTTGAATGAATTTAATGTTTTTAATGGTTATTATACTTTGAAGCCATTTGTAATGGTATTTTTGCTAAAACTTATTTATGAATTATGATGTGTTTATGAACTTTTTCTATTAGCATTTTTTATTAATTACAAGTACATTTTGATTTCATATATGATATTTCATTATACTAATCTTTACAATATTTAATTACATATGGTCCGGTCCGGTCCGTTCCGATATATACATTCAACATGCAAAACACAAAGGATGTCAAGTTCCGGTCTGAATAGGTACAAACCCGGTCCGGACTGGAATGGACTAGGACAAGAACAGTCCGGTCCATGGTCCAGGTCTCAAAAAAAATCTGGTCCACCATTCCGGACCGGGACCAGAAATAAAGGTCCGGTCCAGATGTACAAACCTAATTAAGAGCATGAAACCATGGACTGCGCGCTCTTGAGATAGATGATGTTTATGTAGACTTCTATCAAAAGTGTTGGTCTATTATTGGCAATGATGTTGTAAACTTTATCCAATCTTGATAGCGAGGATGCTCTTCTTTCGGAGACCTTAATAAGACGATCATAACTCTTGTTCCGAAAGTTCAGAATCCTTCCCGTACGCAAGATCTTCGACCCATTTCTCTAGGAAATGTCTTGTACAAGATAATCACTAAAACTTTTCCTCGTCGCTTGAAACTGTTTCGACCTCATATTATCTCAAATTAAAAATCTGCGTACGTGGATGGGAGACCCGTCTTTGATAATTCCATGATTTCGATTGAATGCTTTCATCATATGAAGCACAAAAGACCGGGATGTTATCTTATGTCCCCAAGCTTGATTTGTTTACAACTTTCGACGTACTGAATGGGGCTTTATGGAGCCTGTTTTCCGCATATTTAATTTTTCATCTAGATGGAGTCAGATATTAATGGAATGTGTCTATTTTGTGAACTTCTCATTCAATATCAACAACACGGTTACTGGCAATACTCTTAAACGCGAGACATTAGGCAAGGTGATCCCATGTCTTTTACCTCTTTATTTTATGCATTGATGTTTTATCTTTGTTGATTAAAAATGCAGTGGTTGTAAGGAATCTTTCTGGGATAAAAATCTCTAGACGTGTACCGGTGATTTCCCACCTCTTGTTTCACGACGACAACCTGCTATTCACTAAGGCTGATCTAAGTAACAACGATGCTATTCTTGATGTTATCCAACATTTTGATAAAAGTTTCTAGATCAAACAATTTTAACAAAAGTTTAATGTGAAGAAGTCTGAAGTATCTTTCAGTAGGAATGTGAGCAGTAGTAAATGCCGAGCCATTGCTAGCCATTTGGGTTTTAGACTTGTTGAGCAACATTCTTCTTATTTGGGTCTTTCTACATCTATTGGCGCTCTAGAAGGAAGGCTTTTAATAGTTTTATAGATAGGGTTCCTAAGAAACTGCAAGACTATAAGAAAAAATCTCTTTCTCAAGCTGGTAAGAAAGTCCTTTTTTAAAATCAGTTGCACAATATTTATGGATTTATACCGAGCATCTATAAGCTCCCTGATTCCGTCATTGACGATTTGCATAACTTAAGCCAATTATGGCGGAATTCCAGTAATCTACGTCACCGTATTCATTGAAAAAATGAAAAGACATTTGCCTTACAAAAACCTAGGAGGTATGGGGTTTCGAGATCTTCGGATCTTCAACAAGGCTTTACTTGCTAAATAGGGATGACGCCTAATGAATTTCCCTGTTCTTTTGTTTCTCATTTATGAAGGCTCGATATTATTATAATACTGATTTTCTACAAGCTCCTTTAGGAAATAATCCAGAGATACTTATGGATCCTTATCATCGACTAGCTTCAGCAGTCTCGTTTTCTATTCTCTTCTTTCCTTTATGCTAGTAGGTTGTCATTGTTAGAGTTTCTTTGTAAGGTTCTTCCTATAACTAAACCTTGTGATTTCTACTCTGTCATGCTTTTAATATATTATTTTCTTGCTTTATATGTTAGCATGAGTGACTAATCTCCTTCCTTGATCTAAGGAATGAGATGAACCCTATAATGCCTTAATTCTATTGTTTGCATATATATATATATATATATATATATATATATATATATATATATATATATATATATATATATATATATATATATATATATATATATATATATATATATGTGAATTGAGACCTTTGATAATCCTTCAATTCAAAGGGCTTAATTCTACGTTTTTCTTATCTTCGTTAAATTAGTGGCGTTTTTAATTGTTTAGATAAAACAAACTGAAAAATCAAATTTAGTTTTATTGGAAAGATTTGAAAAGAGCTTGGCTGAGAAATACTAGTCTATCAATGTCTCGGGGAATCCTAATCATCGTAGATTCACCGGTCTTTGTACATGTTAAATTGAAGGACTTCTAGTGACGGATTTTCTTAGGTCTTTTTTGGGTTTCTAAATGAGAATGGGTTTTGATATGGTCGCCGAACCATTGGATTGTGAGCTACATGACTTGGAAAGCACGATCTTGGTTTGTCTATGCCCAAGGTTACTTTAGATGATTACCTATTTTATGTTTTTATCAATGTTCACAACAATATATATGCATCAATAGTCTTATTACATTATAGTGGAGATTAGATCTCTAATTCCTTTGATCATTCCTCCCTATAATTGTCTCAAATCAAAAAATTGTTTTTGTTCTCTTTCTCTCTACTTTCTCATAATTGCCTATAACTAAATCAACTAATTATTGAGGTTTACTAAATCAGATACAATCCTTATTTCGATAACTCTATACAAAATGATCCAATCCTTGCGGAGATGTAGTTTTCAAACTTTAAGTCATGAAAACATTATCATTTTCATGGTGAAAATTGGCTTTAGAAGGTTGTGTTCTTTCACTCCTGCCTCGAGATCTTCTTCTACTCGCTTTTTTTTCCCTCTAGTTTATTGACCTCCTCTATTAGTCGGTTCCCTTAGGTTTATTACGGATGTAGCTATTCAAGAGCATTGGGCTGGCCTTTGAGCTGTGTGGAGAAACGATTGTGGCCTTTTAGTGCATGTTATGGTGACTAGATCCTTAGAGACGTTTATGGGAGAACTTCTTGCTATCCGTATGGGTCTTCAGGAAGAGACAATATGAGTTGTCGCTCCGATCTATCCATGTGGAGACATATTGACTTCGAGATACTTTTTACTCTATCGTCTAATTAAGCTATTTTGTTTATGCCATTTAATTGTCGAGGATATTATAGTTCTCCCCCGCTCCTTGTCCGCTGTTCTTTTCAGCATATGGACCTTCGAAGCAATGTTGTTGCTCATTCTCTTGCTAGGTTTAGTCCTATTATTTGAAATTCCCAAAAATTTTCATCATAACTTGTTTCTCTTGCCTTACTTGATATGGGATAATAAATTCATTTTAATTTTTTTTTTTTGAGTATGTGATTATTTTTTCTTCTTTCAAAAATTATTTAAAATATTATTTAATTCAATTAATTATTTTTTTCTAAATTATTAAAAAAACATAACTCAGTTATAAAGTGTCTACTTTATACTCATTATTAAAAAACAAATAATTATCACAATCATCCAAACCAAATATACTTTAGGTCAACTGAAATAAATATGTCTATGTTGATACAAACGCATTTGAACAATTTATATATTTTTATTAACATTGGTATTCGTCTTTATAAAATATATATTATATTGTATCATTGTCTCAAAAAAAAAGCAAATAGTGTATTATGTATTTTATTTATTTAATCGACGATCCCTGTACATCTGTAGATTACAAGATATTTTATATACATGAGATGTTTTGGACAGTTTATTTAATTTGCAGGTCATTTTACACCACAAAGACTATTATATGCTATTATATATGAGGTAGATGGGCAACTTGCATGGTTTATGAAGGTATTCGCGCTACACATTATAATTAAAGTGGTCCTCGACTCCTCGTCGGAATTCACACAATATATACATGTACAAATAAGTCATAATTAAGTTGATGTCTTATAAATAGAATAAATATGCTCTTCAGCATTTTAATTTTTTATTATAAAAACATCATAAACTTAAAAATAATTATTTAATGGAAACTGTACGTGGTTATAGACAATAATTTTTTCCATTTTTATTTTACAAAATGGGATGCAAAATTTTGAATAGGTTAGGAATTTCTTGCTGAACGAAAATAATTTTTTTTAATTAATTTAATCTTATTTATTTATTTGAAAATATAATAAAATACAATTTATTAATTGAATTTTTCAATTTTTTATATTTTTATTTGAAAATTCTTATAATTTATTTTTAGCAAAGAGACCTCCATATTTTATGGGCGGGTCTTGCAAACAAACCCAAGTTATTGCATGTTGATGAGCTACATTCACACTAGTATACACTACTAATACACCTAGATTTTGATAATTGCCGACGGAAACTTGTGTTGCCCGCAAACAATCGTTGGTCATGCTTCCGTGCCATCGCCTCACAGAGGCGGAACTACTTATAGTTAAGTAGTATCATGCTAGGATTGTAAGTAGTTTTCTTTTCCTTTCTAGTATAAGGAACTACTTATAGTTAAGTAGTTTCCTTTCCTTTCTAGTATAAGGGAACTAGTATCATGCTAGGATTCGGATGATGATGAGTATGACATAGTTATGCCGGTTACGGCTTTGAGGTTTACGAGTTGGAATTGATCCCTTATGGATCCCTTGGGTCTAGGTGTGACCCTTTGTGTGTGATAGGATTGTGATATATATATGTGTGCCTTGTATAGGCTGTGTTGTCCTCCAGTTGGAGTGGACGTTTCTGGGTTTTGCTCGTAGCGAGATACTTCTGAGATTGAGGTAAGTCCATAGGACTTACTTAGCTGCCATCCTTATATTGGATGTGTGCATGAGTGGTGTTTGTTATATGCTTTATAGCATGCTTCATGTTGGTCACCGACCTATGTTATATTGACCGCCCATTGTAGTGGTTGTGACAACTTACCCTTTCATCCCGTAGTGGAGTCTGGGAAGTTCTCTGTACGCTAGCTAGACTTGGTATACGGGAAAGGTACTGATACCACTCCTATGGTATACGGGAAGGTGCGCTGATACCACTCCAGCTAGCTATTGCACGCAGAGGCGAGGATTATATTCCTCGTGTCACTTATTTTCATATACTGATTTATATACTCCTGTGTGTGTTTAACGTTATAAAGATAATAAACCGGGTAAATGTGTGATATCATGTTGATGTGTTATTGTTTATATGATGTGTGGTTGTGCTCTTGCCTATCTTATATTTGTGTATGGTTAGCTAACGGTTTTATACCGTGTTGTAGATCCTTTGCAGGTTAGGAGAACTGCAGAGTGATCCGGAGGGGTGATCTGCTGAGGGTTCCGTACACAGGGCGTACTCGTGGTTTTGGGTTATTTATATTGTACGGATTTATGGTTGACTTTTGTACTCAGCAGTACTGTGTATTACTTTTATATATATACATCAGTTTTATGTTTTGTTTTAATCTATCAGTGCCTTGTTGTAAGATTCAGTGAAGTTGTTGTCAGGCTAGGGCCAGGATCCATTGTGAGATCCTAGCCCAGTAGCACTCCGAGTCCTACGGATTTGGGGTGTTACAAAGTTGGTATCAGAGCCCAGGTTGACAACAATGGCACTAGTAATCTGCAATAAAGTTCGAATAGATAAATAAACAGAACCCGAAAGGGGTCTGACTTTTCAAAAGGTTTTGGTTTTGAAATGAGTACAAATGTTTTGGGATATCGTGTACGTGAACCATCGCCCCTCTGAAGATCTCGACAGTATAGATATATATAGATATTCTGTTGTGATTGATCTGTGATATATCTATACATATGGCATATATATAGCCTTCTAAGATAGGTTTACGTCTTCTGCAGATGGTTCAGACTAGAGCCTTACCTGCAGCAAGACGAGGTAGAGGTAGACCCCCTCTAGGTAGAGGACGGGGTAGGACTCCTGCTGACGGTTCACATGCGGGAGAGATGCATGAGGAGGTTGCTGAGAGCGTCGTTCCTGAGACTGGAACGGGGCAGCTGGGAGACAGGGGGCACAGAGAGCCCAGTCTGTGAGTCTGATCGGTCTCTATGGGCAGGTCAGAGTTTCATGCTTATATCAGACGAGTAGAGGAGGCTGCAGAGCCGGTAGGTGCCCCAGATTTACAGGCACAGAGGGACCATCTGAGAGGTCCCACACTGTTACTCAGGTACCAGCTGTACAGGTACCTGCTGCTGAGATTGCTAGAGCACCGGAGGAGCATAGAGGGCCTAGACCAGATACCTGGTTGAAGGCATTTCATCAGATGGGTGTACCCCCTTTCACTGGGAAAGTGGGGCTAGAGGTGGAGCTGTGGATAGGACATGTAGACTCAGCTCTGGAGTCTATTAGATGTCCAGCTGACAGCAGATTGAGCTGGTGCAGACCTTGTTCAGAGATCTGGCACAACACTGGTGGAGGTACGAGTCCAGGTTACTAGCTATGAGCAGATGAGGACTCTGATCCGAGAGCGTTTCTGCCCTGCCTCTCTGAGGAGGGAGAAACTGCGAGATTTTGTGGAGGCTGGGTTCGAGGATGTACCAGTCTCTGAGGCTATCAGGAGGTTTCAGGAGGAGCTGGCCTTACTGGGACCAGCTGCACCTGCTGCAGACCAGCACGTTTATCTCTTTTCCCGACGACTGAGGGATACTACCCGACCTACATGGCGGGATTTCACTGTGAGACTCTCACAGATTATCAGGACAGAGCTTCCGATTATGAGAGGGAGCGAGCTGGACAGAGGAGAGCTTCTCAGACCGGAGGGTCTGAGAAGAGGCAGCGTACAGGGCAGACCAGTGGTGCTGGTGGTTCTGCTAGTGGTTGGCGTGGTCAGAGACGCCAGAGTCAGCCTTCATCTGCGCCGGTTGCAGAGAAGGGACGTCAGTGCTTTAACTGTGGAGATCCAGGGCATATGAGGCCAGAGTGTACGAGGCCATTGGTGACTTGCTACACCTGTGGTAGGCAAGGTCACCGAGCTGTTTACTGCCGCCAGGGCGGAGCGTCATCTCAGCAGGGTTCTTCTCCTGCTAGTGCAGCGGGAGGTGGGCAGAGGCCACCTCAGCAGCAGCAGACTCAGGGACAGCAGAGAGTCCCAGATCGCCCTACGACTCAGGATCTGCTCCTGGGCCGAGTAGAGGCAGAGGTCGTGGTGGAGGCACCACTGATACCAGAGGCCCACAGGGTCGTGTTTTGAGTTGAGGAGTGCAGAGGAGCCAGCTGCACCTACTGCTACAGGTACCATTCTGATTCATGGTTTACCTGTTAGAGTTTTTTTGATACTGGTGCTACGCACTCTTTTATTTCTGATGCCTGTGTAGAGCGTCTTGGGTTAGATACAGTTGAGGGTATGCCTTTTATTATAGGGTTACCCGATGGTGGTAGGGTCAGAGGTACCCGTGAGATTCACGGTTGTCCCATTTCTGTAGGGACCCGTGTGTTACTAGTTGACTTCTTTGTCATGCCATTAGAGCATGAAGAAGTCATTCTAGGTATGGACTGGATGGAAGACACTCTGCAGTCTTAGATGTAGGTAGGAGGACTGTTACCCTCTCTACCGAGTTAGGCCAGATAGAGGTTTTCCGAGGTTGGACCTTGGAAAGACAGTACAGTTATCAGCGCATACGAGCAGCTAGATTGATTGCACAAGGTTGAGAGGCCTTCTGGTGTTATGCCATGAAGGAGGGGGAGAGTCCAGCGTTAGAGGATATCAGTTGTTTGTGAGTATACAAATGTTTTTGCTGAGCCGTCCAGTTTGCCACCTCAGAGGAGTGTGGATTTCAGTATCGAGTTGGAGCATGGTACTAGACCCATCTCGAAGGCCCCATGCCGGATGGCGCCTGTCGAGATGCTGGAGCTGAAGAAGCAACTCGAGGAGTTGGCTGAGAAGGGCTTCATTCGCCCTAGCGTGTCCCCTTGGGGAGCACCTGTCCTCTTCGTACGGAAGAAGGACGGATCACTGAGGTTGTGTAAAGACTACAGAGAGCTGAACAAGGTGACCATCAAGAACAAGTATCCACTGCCGCGTATTGATGATTTGTTAGATCAGTTACAAGGAGCTACTGTGTTCTCCAGGATTGACCTGCGTTCCGGGTATCACCAGCTGAGAGTGAGGGAGCAGGATGTGCACAGGACAACATTCCGGACCAGATATGGCCACTACGAGTTTGTAGTGATGCCATTTGGGCTTACGAATGCCCCAACCGTCTTTATGGAGTTGATGAACAATATCTTCATCGACTTCCTGGATCAGTTTTTAGTGGTCTTCATTGATGACATTCTGGTATACTCTCGCAGTGGAGAGGAGCATGCAGGACATCTGAGGACTGTATTGCAGGTTTTGCGGGATAGAGAACTTTATGCTAAGTTCTCTAAGTGTGAGTTATGGATGCCAGAGGTAGCATTCTTAGGTCATGTGGTTTCAGCTGAGGGGATCAAGGTGGATCCAGCGAAGATTGAGGTTGTAGCAGCATGGACGACACCGACGAACGTCAAGGAAGTACGTAGTTTCCTTGGCCTAGCCGGTTATTACAGACGCTTCGTGGAGGGTTTTTCTGTGATTGCCCGTCCACTGACGAGTTTGTTGAGGAAGACTACCAGATTTGTGTGGTCTGATCAGTGTATGCAGAGTTTTGAGGAGCTGAAGAGACGTCTGACTTCTGCTCCTGTTTTGGCACAGCCAGAGGGTACAGAGGATTTTGTAGTATACAGTGATGCATCCAAGCTAGGCTTGGGATGTGTTCTGATGCAGCGGGGCAGAGTTATTGCTTATGCGTCTCGATAGCTGAAGACTTATGAGGAGAACTACCCGCCTCATGATCTGGAGTTGGCAGCAGTAGTTCATGCACTGAAGATTTGGAGACATTACCTGCATGGTGCTACATGTCAAATCTTCACAGACCATAAGAGTCTGAAGTATATCTTCACGCAGCGGGAATTGAATAACCGCCAGCGTAGGTGGCTTGAGCTGATCAAGGATTTTGATCTGGAGATCTTGTATCATCCGGGGAAGGCGAACCTAGTCGCCGACGCCCTGAGCAGGAAGACGCCTCGAGAGCAGGCGATTGCGAGGCTGATAGATCAGCATCAGTTGCAGAGAGATCTGATCTGGTTAGGGTTAGACATCCAGTTTCCTGATGAGGATGTCCAACTACGTACTTTAGAGGTTCTTCCTGATCTGTTGGATGAGATCCGACAGAAACAGGAGACTTGCCCGACTTTACAGAGGATTAGAGATAGGATGTCTCGAGATGAGGCACCCCAGTTTCTGCTTGGAGAAGATGGAGTTTTGAGGCGCCACAGTCGCGTCTGTGTACCTGCTGATACAGAGTTGAGGCAAAGGATTTTACAGGAGGCTCACTGTACACCTTACTCGGTACATCCAGGTACGAGTAAGATGTATCAGGATTTGAGACGTTTATACTGGTGGGGAGGGCTGAAGCCCGATGTAGCCAGATTTGTAGCTCAGTGTGCGACCTGCCAGCAGGTCAAGATCGAGCATTTCCGACCTGGAGGTGAGCTTCATCCCCTTCCTGTTCCACAGAGGAAGTGGGAGGACGTCACCATGGATTTTGTGACCGGACTGAGGCGGAGCCGGAGTTTTGATGCCATCTGGGTCATAGTTGACATGCTGACGAAGACGGAACGTTTCATTCCTATTCGAGAGACGTGGCCGGTTAGCAGATTAACTGAGGAGTACACTAGGCATATAGTGAGACTCCATGGTGTACCGAGGACGATCGTCTCAGACCGAGATGGACGATTTACCTCGAGATTTTGGCAGCAGATTCAGACTGTCTTGGGGACGAGTTTGCACTTCACAACTGCGTTTCATCCTCAGACAGATGGTCAGTCAGAGAGGACCATTCAGACCCTGGAGGATATGCTGCGAGCTTGTGTGTTGGATTGGGGGCAAGTGTGGACAGATCATCTCCCACTTGTTGAGTTCTCCTACAACAATAGTTGGCATGCATCTATTGGGATGGCCCCATATGAGGCACTGTATGGACAGAGATGTCGTACCCCGTTATGCTGGGATGAGCAGAGCAGTGTCAGTGGTTTAGCACCTGATCAGATTCAGGATGATATGGCTCGAGTAGCATTGATCAGAGAGCGTATGCTGATTGCACAGAGCCGTCAGAAGTCTTATGCTGACAGGAGGCGTAGACCTCTAGAGTTCAGGGTTGGAACCCATGTGTGGCTGAGAGTGTCCCCGACACGAGGTGTTAGGCGTTTTGGCATTAAGGGGAAGTTGAGTCCCCGATATGTCGGACCGTTCGAGATTCTGGATCGGGTTGGGAGCGCAGCTTACAGGTTAGCCTTGCTCCGAGATTAGAGGGTGTTCACCCTGTATTTCACGTGTTTCAGCTGAGGGAGTACATACCAGATCCGAGACACATTGTGAGTTATGAGGATTTGGTGGTTGAGCCGGACCACACGTTTGTCGAGCATCCTATTGCAGTCCTAGAGCGAGGTATGAGACGCTTGCGTTCGAAGGACATCCCTATGTTGAGGATACAGTGGTCGAGACGAGGACCTGAGGAGGCTACTTGGGAGACTGAGGATAGTATCCAGAGGAACTATCCAGAGTTTTATGCAGAGATGGGTGCACTAGTAGGATCACCGAGTAGATCTTAGTACTAGCTTGGTGAGTCTTATGTGCTTATATGCTTATATGCTATGATGTGTTTATTTTCATGCTATCCTTGATGTGATTATGATCTTATTAGATCTTGTTATGCTAGTATGATTCTTGTTTATAGCTGGAGATGGTTCTTTCCTCCATGCTATTGTGATACTTGTTTATAGCTGGAGATGGTTCTTTCCTCCATGCTATTTTGATGGACCTAGTAGTGCTGGAGATGTTCTTCCTCCATGCCTTCTGTTATGTTTATGATACGGCTAGAGATGTGCTTCTTCTATGCCTTGTGATGTGTTTATGGTTTGGCTAGAGATGATTTTTCTCTAGGCTCTGGATAGTATAGTTTACTGCTGGAGTTGATGATTTCCTCCATGCTTATGTTTGAGGTTATAGAGAGTGTACCTCGGCTTCTGAGTCCGAGTGTTTTCAGGATCTTGCAAGTTTCGGGACGAAACTTGTTTTTAGGGGGGTGAGATGTGAGAGCCCTTTCTTTCGGACCGAGATCGGACCATAGCCGAGATTGGCTTTGGCCGAGATTGGCCTTACCGCACCCGCGGGCACGTATGCCGCCCCTGCGGCCCTGTGATCCGCCCCTGCGGATTACGGCGGCTGCAGCCGGTTTTGTTGACTTCCTTGACCCGTGCTTTATCTTCCTCTTCTTTTCTTCTCTACCTTGCTGAGCAATGGTTTCTTTCCATTTCTCATTCCACTCCAGCCCTCATTACGTCCTTCTTGCTTCTTCATCCCTTCCCTTGATCTTGCTTGAGTTTCTCTTGAAGTTGTGCTTGAGTTTGGTGTTGTTGGTTGTGGTGTGTATGTTGTTGAGCTTCAAAGGCCAGCTGAGAGTTTGTTCTGTACTTCCTTGGGTGATCACAATAGTGGAGGTGAGCTCCTTGCTTCTCCTTCCTTCCTTTCTTTCTTGTCTTTCTTCCCTTGAGCTTAGGTTTAGATGTATGTTGATCATAGGATGATGTTTGAATGTGTAGTATGTGTATGTGTATGAATTTGGAAGAGTATAAACGTGATTTGATCACGTGAAGAACCGAAGAGAAGCCGCGAAGTTGCCTTCTGCACTGTCGCCGCCCCCGCGGCCAAGAGCCACCGCCCCCGCGGCTACCGTGCCACAGCGCCTGCGTCGTGCCTGCACTTGCCTACGTTCTGTGTCACCGCCGTTGCGGCTTCTACCTTCCGCGCCTACGGGTGACCTCTTCCGCCCCTGCGGTCTTAGTTCACGCAGGTGCGTGTTGTCCCGGAACTACTTATAGTTAAGTAGTTTCCTAGTATAAGGGAACTAGTATCATGCTAGGATTCGGAGGATGATGAGTATGACATAGTTATGCCGGTTACGGCTTTGAGGTTTACGAGTTGGAATTGATCCCTTATGGATCCCTTGGGTCTAGGTGTGACCCTTTGTGTGTGATAGGATTGTGATATATATCTGTGTGCCTTGTATAGGCTGTGTTGTCCTCCAGTTGGAGTGGGCGTTTCTGGGTTTTGCTCGTAGCGAGATACTTCTGAGATTGAGGTAAGTCCATAGGACTTACTTAGTTGTCATCCTTATATTGGATGTGTACATGAGTGGTGTTTGTTATATGCTTTATAGCATGCTTCATGTTGGTCACCGACCTATGTTATATTGACCGCCCATTGTAGTGGTTGTGACAACTTACCCTTTCATCCCGTAGAGGAGTCTGGGAAGTTCTTTGTACGCTAGCTAGACTTTGTATATGGGAAAGGTACTGATACCACTCCTTATGGTATACGGGAAGGTGCGCTGATACCACTCCAGCTAGCTATTGCACGCAGGGGCGAGGATTATATTCCTCGTGTCACTTATTTTGATATACTGATTTATATACTCCTGTCTGTGTGTGTTTAACGTTATAAAGATAATAAACCGGGTAAATGTGTGATATCATGTTGATGTGTTATTGTTTATATGATGTGTGGTTGTGCTCTTGCCTATCTTATATTTGTGTATGGTTAGCTAACGGTTTTATACCGTGTTGTAGATCCTTTGTAGGTTAGGAGAACTGCAGAGTGATCCGGAGGGGTGATCTGGTGAGGGTTCCGTACACAGGGCGTACTCGTGGGTTTTGGGTTATTTATATTGTACGGATTTATGGTTGACTTTTGTACTCAACAGTACTGTGTATTACTTTTGACCAGTATATATATATATACATCAGTTTTATGTTTTGTTTCAATCTATCAGTGCATTGTTGTAAGATTCAGTGGGATTGTTGTCCGGCTAGGATCAGGATCCATTGTGAGATCCTAATCCAGTAGCACTCCGAGTCTTACGAATTTGGGGTGTTACATAATGTATTAATTTTATAAAAATATTGTAAAAAAAAAAGGACTAAAACATTAACACAATCTAGTCACATTCTCACAAAGTATAATTTATATGTACACTTTACTCACACATATACGATACACACTTTACTATGGTAGACATGAACGTCGTCAAAACTTGTTAACTACTATGTTTTTAACATCATCAGAATGCACTGACAACTACGTTTTTAATGTTGTCGAAATGCCTTTGAAGTCGGAATGTTAGAAGACAAGTTATATTATATATTTGAAATTATTTATCTGTAAATTGCAAAATTTTGTTTATTAAGTGAGTTATTCGCAATTTAACATATTTTTGAATTCTAAAATTTGTCGTTTACATGAATCACAAAGTCAATAGATGTCCATTAAAGGCTCGTAGGCTCAATTGCACGTTCCCTAGGCAATACTCCAGCAAGCCTATTGGTGCTGCCAACTATTCTTTCTCAATTTTCCATCTTATCTAATTTAATGAAACCAACATTGGACATTTCAAATTGGGTCTTCAAAAATTATTGATCGAACAAATAATATCTCTAAAAAATCATCTGACCAGTTTTAGTAGTTTATATGTAAAAGTAAAAAGATATATGAAAAAGGATTATATAACTTTTAGAGATATTAAATGGGGGAATAAATGCTATATTAAGTTTTGGACAGACGTAGAGTATTTATTTATTTTAAAGAGTAAGAATATATATACATAAGGCCAATAAGGGTGAGATAGAGATTTCAACCATTTCCAAAATTAAAGGCTCGTTATCTTATCTTATATATATTAAAGCAGAGACCTCTATTGCCTCGTGTCACCTTCAGGATTTTTCTCAGCCCAACGAAAAATTCACAGGTCTCTACTGCCACGTGTCACTCTCAGAATTAACGGCGAAAATTTAAATACATAATTTAGCTTATTAATTTGTAAATCGATTTTTTTTTTAAAATGTAGAAACAAATAAGTTTACATTTTTAAATATGTAATTCAAATAAAGACCAAATCTATAAAGTTGTAATCAGATTGTTTAAAAACAAAACACTTTTTCAAATTTAATTAGGTTTAAACAATATTTTTTTATCATATCAAATCGGGTATTTTTTTTAATTATCTAATTAGGTTTTGAAATATTATTTATCAATAAATATTTGTAAGTAAAATTAGCTATTCTTCATAAATACTATAATCCCATCAATAAATCTCTAATTATAACCATATACATTTTTCAACAATTTTTTTTTCCTGCATTTCAAAGTTAATTAACTAAATAAGTATTTTATACAAATTAATATAAAACACTATTATTTCAATTCACCATTAATCTATGGATGTTGGATCTCCCCAAATTCTTTAATTTAAATAATATTGATATTTTATTTATTTTACCATTATGTGTGAGACTTTACTTAAATCTTTTATAAAATATAATTAAAAGTCGTTATTTTTGATACATAGAAAACAAAACTATCGATTTTTTTTTGAGTAAATCAATTTGTTTTTCAATAAGATATTTCATTAGTTAGAGGATAATAAATCTATTAAATTTTTGAATAACTTTGTTTCCCCGATGGATTAGTTCATCATACTGGATTACATATCTTAACAAAATTTATTATTATCATCTTAGTTTTAAATATTTTTTTTAAACTTTCACAACAAGTTTTATAACATTTCATCTATCTTTTTATTACTATCCAAATTTGAGTATGTTTAGTCGATGCAATTTTTTCGATTATTCGATGGTCGAATTATTGTTTAAATAAACATGTTTAGTTTAGATTATTTTTAATTTATATTTATTAATTAACCAAATTAAATTTAATTAAAATTTAGCAATCATATATTTACTATAATTTATATTTACATATGTATTAGAAACAAACACCCGCACAAGGTGCGGGTAATACACTAGTATATATATTAAAGCGGACGCACTTTTTGCCACGTGTCGCCGCCAGGATTTTCCGTCCGCCAAAAAAAATTTTAAATTCGAAATTTTAATTTATTTGTTTAAAAACAGTATTTATTTTAAATCAATTGTAACCCTTTTTATGTTAGTTTTTTAATCAAGATTTTGTATCACAAAATTAAAATAAAAAATATTTTAATTTCGAATTTTTGAAAACTAAAACAAAAAATATTTTAATTTCGATTTTTTGGTTAAAATTTCAGTTAAAATTTGGATGAGGGATAAAATCAAACCTTTAAAAAAGTTAAAAAAAATAAAACAAAAATTAGTTTTTTTTTTACGTTAGTTTTTTAATCAAGATTTTGTATCACAAAATTAAAATAAAAAACATTTAAATTTTGAAATTTTGAAAATTAAAACAAAAAAATATTTTAATTTTGAATTTTTAGTATTTTCAGTTAAAATTTTAATGAGAGATAAGATCAAGAAAAAGTTAAAAAAAATAAAACAAAAATTAGTTTATAACTCCTTTCTACGTTAGTTGTTTGATCAAGACTTTGTATCACAAAATTAAAATAAAAAAATATTTTAATTTTGAATTTTTGAAAATTAAAAAAAATATTTTAAGAAAATCTTAATCTTTATCATATACAATCTTTTTGCCTAAACTTCTCTTAGAACAATGTCTTTTTTACGTGGAGATGGAGCCCTTCATAGAAATTTAATAAAAAGTTATAGGTAATTTTTTAAATATGCAAAAATAATAAATAGGACGTCATTGAAAAGATATTAACTGAGGGTGGATTAAGTCTTTAATCATATCTAAACAACTTAATTAAAAATTTTAATAAATAATATATCATTTAGATCAATTAATATAATAAAAATAAAATGTTGGTTAACTTTTATATAAAACCTACTCATATTTGGATAATTGGATATTTAACATTAAACAAGCTTTTGAATTTTTTTTTTAACTATTTCTTAAAAGGTAACTTTTTGTAATAAATAATATGAGTGACCGGTTGTATACTCCCTCTTTCAAACTTTTTAAAAATGTATTATCTTTAACATTTTATTTTTAAAAAAAATAAGTTTTTTTTTAATATATATTTGTAAATCGAAATTAAATCCTTAATTTCTAAATCATCGGACACGCAAATGCTAATTCTTACCTTCTATTCGTAACTGAAATTTATGTAGTAAAAGATAATACGGAGCAGTTTATAATTCACATTTATTAGTATTTACCATAATAATATACTATGTAACTGTTTAATAATGAAAATACCGACAATTAATATAGATTATGATATGTGTACATTTATTCTTTTAGTCAAGAAAAGTTATCTGCGTGCATTTTAAAATCTCAATCCAAATATTTCATTACCGATTTTAATACCCGCACCTTGATATTAATATAAAATATCATTTTTATAATATTCCGTATTTTTGTAAAGATTTAAAATGTGTCAAATTAATGTCATACATATTAAAAAGAGACATTTATTATCACGTATTTTAAAACTCAACCCGCACAAGGTGTGGGTAATACACTAGTTGTTTTTAAAAACAGGTTAATTTTAATCGAAGTGTGTTCATCGTCATTCGTTATCGATGGGTGAATGTGGACCAGATTTTTTCGGGTTGTGCACACTTAGAAACTTTTTATTTTTTATTTTATTGAAATAACCTGTGATAAATAAAAATCAAAAAGATAGTAATATTTGTGGAGGATTATGGTTCCCACATCGAAAATATTAGGATAACAAGTCTAATATATAAGGTCGACGGGCTACTCTTCTTGTTACCAATCGATTTTAGGATGGAACCCTGCTGGACTTGAGATAACAAGTCTAATATATAATGTGTAGCCTTTGTAATTGGTAGAAAATTAGAGTATAAGTTCACCGTTCGGTTTTAATTGATCACCTTGAAAATTTCAAAGACTAGCTAGAATCTTGACATTTTTACTGACATTTGTTAACCGGTTAATAATAATGTTGTATTAATATGTGTGGTCTCATTTCATTATACTTTCATTAAAATAATGTTGTGTCTATAAAATAACGGCAAAAAAAATGTTCATACTTTATCAATTTCAGATGAGTATTTTGTCATTATTTTTAAAATATCTTGTAATAAATTTTATTTTGTAAATAATTTTTAAAAATTATTTGTACAAACACCTCATTTTATGTTTTATTTTTTATATTACATTTATTTTTGTTTGTTTATAAAAAATTAAAGTTGATTTTCTTTGAAACAACCTTCAAATTATATCATCAAAAATAATAAATAAATGAAATTACATTGAACTTAACCGCTTAAAAAGATAAAAATGGGTAACATATGTCCAGTTGTAGTGAATAGTATTTGAGTCAATGACATTTAACTTAATGATATTTGACTTTTTAACCCAACGGGTGAACTTGTTCTAATAGATTCTACACTAACAACTATGTAATAAATGTGCACATTGGTTTGCAGGGTCCAGGTCTACTTGTTTTTTATTTTTTATTTTTTTTCCGTAATTCCGCAAGAATCAGGCTACTTGTTAAACTTAGTGATTTGATTTTAAACTATTTGTTGAATGAATAATGATGGTTTTGCTCAAAAAAATGTGACAAATACACTTTCCACTGCAATTCATTTAGTTCTTTCTCTTCTTCATGCTTCGTTCTCTCTTTTACAATGTGATCGTGCTCATGTGATATTATAGGATCATTGAAAATTTATTTTCTCTTTCGTGATCACAATTAGTTTATTTGATTATGAGATCTTCATCATAATTTTAGTGTTTTTTCTGGCACTAAGACATTTACTTTCTTATATTGTTGTCATGGTTTCTAGAGGAAGATAAGATGGATCTTCTGGATATCTTCCTAACAAGACCGTCATCGACAATGCCAACACTCCTCACTTCTTGTCCAACTCCAACAATCCTGGTATGCAATTGATATCTACTCTCTCTGATGGTTCGAACCTTCTCTCCTGAAAACGCAACATTCGATTGGTTCTTGGTGCCAAATTGAAGCTTCAATTCATCGATGGCACTTGTATCAAACATGATAAGGATGATGAGAAGTTATCTAGGTGAATATGTGCCGACTATATGATATATCCAACACTGGATTATACACTCCATGAAATAAGATCTTGAAGAAAACTTCACTTATGTAAATCTGCTCAAGATTTGTGGAATGAAATCATCGAGAATTTTAAAGTGTCTAATACACCGATGATTTACCAAATTTATAAAGATCTTTCTAATCTTAAACAAGATAATGTGAGTGTTGTTGGTCATTTCAACAAACTCAAAAACTTTGGGACACGTTGCATTTTGTTGACAACATTCTTACATGTCCTTGTTAAGGGATATTACATTGCAAATGTGATAATCTCAAGAAGCTAAATGAGTGAAAGACTCGACTCATGTTATGTAGTTCTTGGCTTAATGAGCAATATGAACATACTCGAAGCAACATCTCTTTGGAACAATTTTCTTCCGTTAGTCGTGTTTTTCACATGATCATTCAAGTTGAAAGCATAAACAAATTACATGTCATTCTCCTAATGTTCATAATATATTAGTGTAAGACCCGAAATTCTCCTATCAAGATTAACATCGATGATGATATACAAGCCTTTGTTGTGGACAAACAATGCTCATATATGTAGGTTGGTGGTATTTGGAAAATTTTTAAGAAAGACAAGGTAGATAGGTTATTTGTTTACTACAAGGAGAAAGGTCATCTAAAGGAATCTTGCTTCAAGTTTATTGGCTATCCGGATTGGTACAAAGGTTCCAAAGGCAGGGATGACAAAGGAGAAGCTGCTAACATCCATGATATACCCTTAGGAAATACTCATATTGATAATTTCAAGGGATCCGCTAGTGGATTTGATTCTTCCTTGGTCAATGTTGCTTGCTAGGTGATGATGAAACTCATGCAAAGTCGTACTCATCATTCCTCTTCTCACACGCACGCACGCGCACACACACTATTGTCAAGATAAGAAAGTGCATCATGTATTGATTGGTTTACCTGATGGAACTATTAAGGAAGTGCATCATCGAGGAATAATCCACATATCTTCTACTTTCACTCTAAATGATGTTCTCTTCTTGCCAAGTTTTAAACGCAATCTTCTATTTGTCTCCAAAATCCTACTTACATCCAGTCTTATAGCACACTTTACAAATTCTTTGTGTTATTTTTAGGACCATATTAATGACTCAATTTTTTCTAAGGTTATCTTGGATAGTGGCTTATATAAGATGATGTGCTATCATATTCCTACAAGATCTTCTCTAGATTTTAATAAACATGTTGCTAAGACTATTGATAAATCTAGCTTCTTTGTAAATAAGCATGACATTCACTTGATTTATGCTAGATTGGAGCATACTTCCCTGTTTAAGCTTCACCATTTACATTTGTGTATGACTAAGAATGTTAGCTATCTTGCTTGTGACATATGTACTTTGGACAAGCAACACAAAGATCATTTTTACATTAGTCATTCACATGCTCTTGGGTTATTTGACTTGGTTCATGTTGACATATAAGGTCCTTATTATAACCTTCTATTTGTGATGCTAGATATTTTCTCACTATTGTGGATGACCATTCTCGATTCACTTGGATATCCCTTATGGCCAACAACACAAGTTTTTCTATCCTTGAAATTTCTTGGATTATGCGTCCAAACAATTTTAGTCTATCATTAAGTGTTTCAAGATTGATAATGGAGCTAAATTTCTTCAACATATGCTCCAAAACCTTTTTTTGGTAAAAAAGATCATTTATTAACGATTTGTTACTTATGTTCCTCAGCAAAATGCTCGAGTGAAAAGAAAGAATAAGCACCTGCTTGAAACTAACTACAAAAGTAATCAGACTCCATGGCTTTCTTCCATTACATCTACGGGAATAATGTATTCTTATTGCCACGTACATCGTTAATTTATTACTCTCAGTTGTGCTTAAATGGAAAATCCCCTATGAAATTCTACATCACAAGAGATCCTCTTACACTCAACTTCGAGTGGTTGGATCCTTTTGCCTCTCTTTGTTTCCTACTAAGTACAAGTTTCAACCTGTTTCAAAGCTTTGTGTATTATTCGTTGGTTATCCACCAAGCCAAAAGGGATAAAAACTTATGGATCTTGCCACCAATAAAATCTTTTTCAACATACATGTTCGTTTCCGAGAGGATACTTTTCCTTTCAAGAACTCACCCGCTTATACCCCTTCATGCTCTGCATTTTTACCTAATATTTCTACTGCCCTTGGTGACGATTAGATAATTCCTTCTCCATGTTCATCCTCCTTACCTAGTGACCCACCTTTTGTTTCACCTATCAATCTTCAATCTTCTTCAGATAGGTCAAATTCCTTTGCCTCTGCCTTTCACCAAGAATTCTCCTACTAGCGCCACTATTGTTGTTATGTATGTAGATTATTATGAATGGCCGGTGATGTTACTTTTGAGATATATCATATCAAACATCAACTTGATATTGCCTTCACCATTAAGGATTTTGGTTTAGCTAGATTATTCTTAGGAATAGAAATCTCATGACATGATTTTGGCCTCCTAGTCAATCAAAAAAGTATATCTTTGACCTCTCAAAGATGCAACCTACTTGATTGCAAACAGACTTCTTGCCTCTATGCAAAAGAATGTTAAGTTATCTCCTAATTCAGGTGATGTATATCACAATCCTAAGTCTTATAGACGCTTGATTCACCATCTTTTCTAACATAATCTCACTAGACTTGATATCACTTTCATTGTGCAACAACTAAGCCAATTCTTATCATGGCCTCGAGTTCTCCATTGGAATTCAACCATTCATATACTCATATACCTTCAAGGCATCATAAATTCAGCATTGAGTAGTTACGTACCCGTCTAATAACCTCAATCCCACAACCTATAGTGATGCCGATTCGGTGCTTTTTACTTGCAAATCTACCACTAGTTATTACATCTTTCTACGAAATGCATTGGTTTCCTGGAAGAATAAGAAACGGGAAATTATTTCAAAGTCATCTGCTGAGAGTGAGTATCGAGCAATGTCGGCTACAACTACTGATATTATTTGGATGGATGACCTTTTGAGAGAGCTCCATATTCCAGTCACTCTACATATTCTTATACCATGTGATAACAAAATTGCTCAACACTTACTTGCAAACCCAGTTTTCTAGGAGAGAACCAAACACCTCCACATTGTTTGTCATTTTGTACGTGATAAAGTTCTCAAGGGGTTTATTTCCACAATTCACGTCAACACATTTCTACAAATATCAAACATCTTCATCAAAGCTTTAGGCACACCTTAACATTCCTTCTTATTCACAAGCAGCTTTAGGTGAACCTCAACATTCCTTCCTTATTCACAAAGTAGGGCTTGTCCACCCAAGCTCAGCTTGAGGGGTATATAGATTCAGGGCTGTTCGATGAACTTTAAAGACAAGATTTAATTTTATTTTCAATTTAGAAATTTATGATTAAAGAATTATTAATTATTTAGTATTAAATATATTTTATTTTTATGATACCTCTAATATTTTAAATAATATAAATATTAATTATAAAAGAAAAAATAATTATAATAAGAAAACTAAAACTATTATCTAAAATAATATAATGATGATAACAATGTGTATTTATAATAATATGTATCGTGTTTTGCATTTAAAACATATATAGAAAGTACTTATTTAAAATTAGATTGTTAAGAAATCAATAGTTGAAGCAAAATTAAATTAAAAAAATGTAAAAAAAATAAAACATGTAAAGAAACGTAAAAATAAAAGTGAAAAAGACAGAAAATAGAAAAAAGAATGAGTGAAGTTCGAACCCTACATTCCAAGAAAACCTTGTAAATAGAATGCTTCATATAAACTATTGTGGCAACCAAGTAAATATACATTTTTATATCAACTTAATATATATACGAGGTCTTGAAAATTGTGAGGTCCTATTTCATTAAGCTTTTTGAACACAACGGCACTGTATAGATTACATACGATACGATGGATGCGAATATAAAGAAGTGTAGCCTATGTAATTAGTAGAAAGTTGTAACATATTCTACATTTGATACTATATAACTACTCGAACAGCCATGAACCGGTTACACTTTCCAATACAATTAATTTAGTTATTTCTCCTCTTCATGCTTACGCTCTCTCTTTTACAATGTGATCGTGTTCATATAAACCTTACACCAGAAATTATATGCATACAAAACTTTATATTTAATTATACTATATTTTTGTTATATTATTCTAATAGTTTTTCCCAGTACAATTTGTAAATAATTTCAAATTTCAAATTTATAACCTAATATTTGACATTATTTTTTAAATAATGTGAAGTCATATTTACTAATAATTATATTTCGCTGCTCTTATTTCCTAATTAATAAAGAGTACATATTTCATTTTAAATACATGATATTTATAATTAAGATATTTCAGTTTGATTAAATTAGTTTTACTGTTTTAGTTGGTTCAAGTTAAATGATTATAAACCAAGTAAAATACATTGAACCAAACCGACCGAACCGTAATACCCAAGTACCGAACAGGCCAAAAAAAAAAGAAGCAATTTCCTTAATTTTTGTAAGAGGTCGGCATCCGGAAATCGGATCTTTAATTTGGTTATTTAAAAAATGAAGAATTAGGAAATAGACCGGTCTGGGACCGTATGAACACGTAGACGTATATGTGAAGGTATGGGATATCATGCTTTAAAGTCCCAAAATCATTTAAAGTCAAATGCGTCTGATCCGTAATATAATGGATCAAATACATCTTCTAGTAGCAAGCCACCTGTACAACGTACTATTTATTTATTTATTTATTTTGTATTTTCTTTCTTAAAATTATAATCTTTTTAAGTTTTATTATAAATGTACTTACCTGTTTAACTATTTTACGTATAATATTACGAATTTTCAATCGTTATCTTTAATATTTACTATTTTTATATATTAAATTAATATATACACACTTAGAAGCCCTCAAGTAACCTACATATCGGTCCTCCTACATTTAGGCCCTGTTTGGTATCAGATTGGGATTTTTGGAATTTTTTTTTTTTAGATTCTTGGGGATGGGAATTATTGGGATTGTTGGAGATTCTTGTAGTTATTAGAGATTGATAAATTTTATTGCTTTTGATATAAGTTTATTGAGATAGATTGTTAGTGTATGAAAGACATGAAAAGTAAACAATCCCCTAGAATCTTTATTTTTCAAAATTATTTTTTTAAAATTTTATTAAAAAAAAATTTAAATAAAAAATACAATCTCATATATTCATCCCATACCAAATATCATAAAAAATATATCATACAATCTTCATTATATGTTCACATACCATCACACTTTGAATCATATTTTTCCTTACGAAAAATCTATAGTTAAACAAGATTTTCACAGGGCATGGGATTCAGGGTCGAAAAAGCTTATAATTAAATATTGTATGGGAAGCCTTTCATCGATCATCACTCTATCTCTGAAAATTGCCTACAAGTCAAAGCCAAAAGTCAACCCTGCATTTTTTATCGAATACAGGTTTTTTAACTGATTAGTAGGGAGACAAATGAGGCCATGGCTGAACCGATTTATTCATCTAAGGCGGACGTGGTTGCAATCATGATTGTGGTTTTAGTTAGGGTTGTTTTGAAATTTATTGTTTATTAAAAATAGTTTGTATACATGTTTAGTTAGATGGTTCAGAAATAGTTTTGATTTCATGTAAATACCAAAATATCCTCACCATTAAGAATATGTTGTTCTTGATTGAAAGAAAGGTATAAGTGAGAAGAACAAAATTCATATCCATATTCAAGGTTGATTTTCGATCCATTCATTACGCATATAGGTCCAATTTTCGAAGTCTCAATCGTTCATTCCAAGCGATCCGCTTGTTCAGATGGCCCGAAGAAGAAGAAGGTTGTGTATAGGAGAAGAAGAGAAAACGTCTCTCTATCTTTTCTCGTTTAGAGGGTCTAAGGAGAAGAGGCTTGGAGAAGAACGGTGTTGGTTGTTGCATCGTCGGAGACACCTCCTTCTTTGATGAGAGGAATGCTTCTCTTGTTCAGACGGGCTGAAGAAGAAGGCTGGAAATAAGAAGAACGATGCTGAGAAACTTGTTTGCCCCGTCGCCTCTTCCTTCGAATTCTCCATGAATGGAGTCCATAAATGAGAGGAGATGGGAAAGAAAGGACAACATTTGCATACCTTTGAAAAACTGTTACGGAATCTCCAAAAACCTTGTCGAAGGAGATTCGAAAAAAGTACCCCTAACTAAACACACCCTAATCTACTCAAGTGTGTTCGGTAACACGATTTTGTGGGATTTATAAAACTTATGAGGATATAATTTATAAAATTTTCTTAAATTTCATACTAATAATTCAATGCTATGGGAAGAAATATATTAAAAAAATTTAAATAATGTTTTGCATAAGTGTCAAGTACATTTTAGGCTCTCATCTTGTCCATCACATCTAATAATTCACTCGTTATCACTCATCCATCACCTCTAGGATGTTTCGGGGTTCAGGAAAACTATACGGCTTTTGGTACTTTTTCATTTTCAGGCTTATACAACTTCACAAATAGATTCGGTAGTAAAATGATGCAAACAAGCATAAGATTTTTAAAAAACTTGCAACAAGCAACATGAATTTACATACGATGATGAATGTGAATCAACATAAATTAAATCCATATTATTTTAGAGAATTTATGTACAATGAATGTGAATCAACGTAAATTAAATCCTTAATATTTTAGACTCGACATATCTATTAAACTTCAACAAACTAATAAAATGAAAATTTACAAAACATCGGTAATCATTGAAGGACCGGTGAAATGGAGTTAGTTACTAAGCCGGATCAGAGATTCGGATTTAAGCCGCAAAAGGAGGGAGGAGGATGGGGTCAATTGCAAAGGAAAAGTTTCTATCAATAGAATAAATAAAATATGGATGAATTTTCTTAAAAACTTCCAATGAAAAACATTAATATTATTTTGAGTTGTGTTATTTAGAGTTTTACTCTTCACCAATTCGAATCATTAAGTCACATAAATAAGATAGTATCGAATACTACACTTTAATTTAGCATTAGGCAGAACTATTAAGTAGCCATTATCGTAACTAGAAAAAGAGGCAATTAATTGATGAAAAAGCTTATCTTTTCTTTTGCTTTTACATCCAACACAACGTAGCAAACAACTATTATATATTTATGATATAGTATATTATAATATGTTACTCACAGTAACACTGTAACATTATCAAAGTAACAGTGAACTCGGATAATAATTTACAATTTTTCTTCGGTTCTATCTTCACCTTCTGTTTTCCCTTCTCTCTCTCCCAACTATGATGATTACAGTCATAGTACAACTTCATTAACCTAATCTCAAAACTCAAAAAGCTTCTATCCAAAATATATATGACGTTATAATAACTCCAAATTGTTGGATCGGATCTAGTGAAAACAAAAGACCAAAAGCTAATAAGACAAACCAAATTCAAAGAGAGAAGGAAAAACGGAAGTGGGTATTTTGTTTAGAACAGATCATCGGCGGCGGCGGCATAAGGCATATCAACAAGCAGTCCAGTCTGATCTTCAAACAACCATTTCTCAAGCAAGAAAAGTGGGCCACCCTCCTCTTGCTTAGCGGTAGTGTACAACGTGTCATCTGATTGCTCGTCTGACGTGGCAGCTGATGCTGAATTGAAGCTTCTAAATCTCGAATACTCACCCTCACTCGAGCTTGAACCGGATCCGGTTCCAACCGGCTTTTTAACGGTGGTCCAGTTCTCCAGTAGCTTAGCGATGTTGTCTGCGCTCAAGGCATAAGGGCTTGTTTGGTTTGACGGTTTTACCGGAAATTCGGCAGTGACCGGAGGTTTGTCTAGAGAAAGAGCATCACATAAGGCTTGTTTGGCGGTGTGGATATCAGTTTGAAGCCGTCTTTCCCACTGTCCTTTGTTGCTTGACTGATGGTTAGATTGAGAAGAAGATGCAGACGAAAAGTCATCTTCTTGGAAATTACCAACATGCCCTTCTTCTCCATTTCCTTGTAACTTGCTCAGCTTCTTCTTCAAGTGGGTGTTCCAGTAGTTCTTGATGTCGTTGTCGGTGCGTTGTGGTAGATATGAAGCTATGGCTGCCCATCTATCCATTTCACAAATCAATTACAGATTATAAACCCTAATTAACCAGTTAACCTAGCCAACCCTGAAATCAATAAATAATATATATATATATACCGATTGCCGAGAAGGGCTTGGAGATGAATGATCATCTTCTCTTCTTGCTCAGTGAAATTACCACGCTTAATTCCTGGCCTGAGATAATTAGTCCATCTCAGCCTGCAACTCTTACTGCATCTCATCAGTCCTGCATATCAAAATTCGAAAATCAAATCAAAACCCTAATTCGTTTCAGAAAACAGTAAAAGGATCAATCAAATCAAAAAAGAACTAATTAACTAACCAGTGTTAGTAGGAACAGCTCGCCAATTTCCAGGGCCATGTTCTTGAATATAAGAAACCAGAAGAATATCTTCTTCAGGCGTCCATGGACCTTTCTTCAACCCTAATTTATCACAGCAAGGTGGTCTTCCCATGGATCTCAAATTCCCACCAAACCCTGAAGTAGGTTGTTGTTACAGAGGCTAGAAGAAACACACTTGGTCACAGTAGTCCAAGAACAAGTCCAAAGAGAGGAGAAAATTAAAATCTGAAAAGAGATATATTAGGAGAAGAAGACTAATGTCTAAAGAGAGCAGGCCCCCTCTATCTATTTATACAAAAAACAATACTTTGAATCGTTAAAATGCATTAATTTTATAATTTATCTTGCAAAGGGTGAAGAGGTCAAAGGAAGACAGCAGAGGTGCAATAAGTGCAAATGGGGTTCGCATGGCCACGAGAGTGGAGATGGGTTTCGGGTTTATTTGGGTGAAAATATGCAAATATGCAAAAGTCAGAAATGCTTTGCAGAGGCTTTCGCCGAACCGCGTGGTGCATTCAATGTCATTGCTATTCTTATTGTAGAGGTAATTAACCTTAATTATTGTAAGTATTCATTTACTCACCATGGGAGCAAGGGTCAACTCTATGTAGAAATGAATACTCACATATTTAAATCACTACATTCAATGCCATTTTTTTGTTTAATATCCTTATCAATTTGCAGACAATAATAGTTACTCATTTCCCCCCGATTGTGTGTTTAAATAGATACTCTCATCCAATAATACAATATATTTTAATATTTGACACAATTTTTAGTATTGCTAAATTTTTTAGTATTGCTAAATTTTTGTTTAATATCCTTATCAATTTGCAGACAATATAGTTACTCATTTTCCACGACTGTGTAGTATGTGTTTACATATTATCATAATTATTGTAATCACGTATAAATATTTATATATTGATTGAGTTTAATGCTTCGATTTACTTGTTTTATGAGATATTTATAAGAGATCAATTATTGGAAAATGTAAAATCTTGAAGGTTGCAACGTGATGTTCAGACCGCAGAGAACAATTACCCTTGGAGGCTTGGAGCCCAAGGTCAAGGCCTAAACAAGCGGGAGAAAAGAACCTTGGAACTCAGAGTCAAAGGATAAACAAAATCATTTAACAAGAAACAAACGCAATATATATATATATATATATATATATATATATATATATATATATATATATATATATATATATATATATATATAAAATTGTGCGGTAATAGTAAGGGATTTGTATGGGTGATTGAATGTATTCTTTTGGTGATAAAGTTATACTCTACTTAGTATCCGTTGAAATTCTTAAATTTGTTCATATTTTTCATATTCGGCGGAAATATGACGTCGAGGGAACGATGCATTTCAAGTAAACCTACGTACAACACTTCGACATTTCATCCTAAAATCAGTTGGCAATAGAAGCAGTATCCACGTAACTTATATGTTAGGTTCACACACTATCATATATTCAATGCGAGATATTTCCACACGTCTCAACAAGAGTTAAAACTAAAGTTTATTGATAATTAAAGCTAAAAGTTTATTAATAATTAAAGCTAAAATTTATTGTATTGTTAAAATATAATCAACGAGGAGAGTAGGAAACCATTTTGAGACTGAAAAGAAATGAATAAGAATATTTACACTGTCAAAATAGGTTGCTAACTAGTTTAGTACCCGTGTCTTGCACGGAATTTGTTTAAAATGCTAAACAATTAAAGTTCATATTGTCTTAAATCACAATATAAAATAAAAACTTGTATAAAATATGCGTAATGTAAAAATATAAATAAATACGTTGAATAATTTAAAAAAATAAAAGTATATCAAAATGGTCTAGAGAGACCATAGAAATCGGCAAGTATATCATACACTCTATATTTTTTGAATATAAATGAATGTGGTACACCATTGTTTCAACCCTTTCTCCATAATGTGGTACACCATCGTGTTTTTTCGTCATACTTGAGTAGAATTATAATTTTAAAAAAGTTAATAAAAGTTGAGAAAATAAATTAGACTTGTACATTAAAGTTGATATCATTTCATAAATTGATTATTCGAACAATTTATATTGATAATAATTTTTTAATAACAACACCAAAATTATGTATCCGTTGGTTAAATGAAATCAAAAAACTTTTTTAAATAAAAAACTAAGTGCCTTTATATACAATTGGACAAAAGGGAAAATTCTAATACGTAAAAGGTCTTATCTTCAAATTTGTTATTTTCTTCTCCATGCAACGGAAAGTGTTGCACAAATCACAACATGAAAGTTGGGCATTACAACCACGAACACCAGGAGAGTCTAGCCCTATGTCGTATGTGCAAATTTTTTGTACACAAAGATGGTCTTGCTTAGAAAAAACAAACATTTTATTATACAAATAATACTAATAAGAGAAACAAAGAAGAGATTAAAAGTATTTACCCGTATCAACAATACAACAAACTATAGTATATTTGTGCGAGGTGTAATAACATAACGAACACATGGTGCAGGAGTAGCAAACTAATGAATCATAAGCTTCGAGAGGACGGAGTACCAATATTCAAAAGGAAAACGATGAGGTTTTGATAAGATTGTGAAAGTGTGAAGTGATATGAATGAAATACACGAAATATCATTTGTGCGAGGTAGCTAAGTGAGTCCTACGAACTCACTTAGCTACCTTTTTATAATGAGTGTGCACTAGAGTAATGTGTGTTATGCTTGTGAAATAAAATGAACGAACTAGATCACCGTATATTATTTCTTAAGAGAGGCAAAAGTGTGTGATAACGTGCCGTAACCGTCGGTCCGGGCCGATGGTGCCGGAGGATTGCCCCGCGACCAGTCCATGCCAGTAGTGTATACGGGGGAGATGCATCAAAACCAGTCCTACTAGTAAACGGGGACGGGGGCAAGAGTCGGGAGACTCTTGTGTTACAAGTAAAGCTGGAAAATAGAATGACTCATTCACGTAATGAAAGATAATGAACCGGGACATTGTATGTTGCATGCTGAGTAATTTACAGTACTTCCTTATATGTGTGTGTGCTTTAGTGACCTTAGTATTAGAATTGTAGATAACGGTTTTACCGTTTTGTTAGATATTTGCAGGATAAATCTCTACCGAGAAATCGGGAGTGGAGTGGTCAGCCGGGTTTCCATACTAGGAGTTTGGGTGTTGGGTTGTTATATATTATGTTTATTCACTTTATTGCAGTAGAGTTCTTTAATTACCAGTTGGCTGATGTACGAGTCGGAGTCTGTCTGAGTTAAATACATATTTGTGAAAGGATTTGATTTAAAATATTTGTGCCTTGTTGTAAGATCCGACGTTATTGACGTCAACCTAAGGCCGGGACCCACTATGAGGTCCTAGCCAGTAACGCTACGGGTTCTCAGAATTCGGGGTGTTACAAAAAACGACATCTAAAGGAAAGCCATCCAACAAATCAAGGTTATAGACCATATTTCTCGAATTTCCGAAACCGACTTCAAAAGGACAACCAATTTCCGAAATATTTTTTTTCCTACTATATATTTTATAAAACTTGATTTTGCGTTTGTTTTTCATTTTCTTTTATCTTCTTGTTATCTAGACTTTAGAGGAAGTTTCTAGCTTCGACATTCCATACTTAAAGTTGAGCAAAAACTGACCAACAATTGTTCAAAGAGGATATAGTTTCTTATATTTTCTTTGTTTGTTCATTTCGAGATATTTTCTTATAATTTCTTTGTTTATTATTCGGGTTTTTTTTCAATTGAAGGGTATGACCTTTTTCCCTCTTTTTTTTTTTTTTTTTTTTTTTACTGTCCAACATACAAATGTACATCATTAAATGTTCAAGAATAAAAGCATATTTTTTAAACCTGATTTCTTCAAAAGTTAAAACATCCTTTATAATTTTATTTTTTTGAATATTTCCTGTTAGTTTTAGGGAAATTGACAAAATTTTAACTTTATCATTAGAATCGATAGTTTTCGGAAATGAAGAATTGTTGAAAGAATATTATACGCAAGTGGATCTAGTCTAGGAGAAGAAGGACACCAAAACGGGAGTTTTCATCTCCCAACATCCCCAAGTAGTCTAGAGAATAGTCGGGGTACACTAGAATGGTAAATATAACTCACATAGTTAGATAATAGAACATCACACTCAAAAATTTTCATATGAGAATAGGACGCTCGAGATTGTTCAAGTAGGAACTGTTTACTCAAGATTGTTAGAGAAGTAAATTTGATTACTCGAGAGATGGTGATTGGAACTCCATTGATAAACCTCATGTTCGATGATAAACCTCATGTTTATGAGTGTATGGAGTAAACATACTAAGCATAACTGTTGACATTACAATCAAAACATGGTCATTTTTTGTCAGGCTCCAAAAAAAACTCAAAAAAATAACTCTCCACTGTACTGAGGAAAATCTTCGTTTGAAAAAAATGACATACCAACACTAAACGCACATGATAGTAGTGACCCTGCAATTCTCTGATTCTAACTAAGATTCGGTTTCAATGGACGAACAACATTATCCCTACCAATATCTAACCCGAACAAGTATCCAATGTTAAAAATGTTTGTAATGTTTTGTTCCCGAAACTCAAGCATTTTGCAACCATTTTTATTATTGATAGTTTCATAAATTTAAAATTTTCAAAGAAAATAGTGTGCTTGAAGATTTATTCCATAGATTGCAAAACAATATATATGTATATATCACACTTAAATTGCAAAAAATATATGTATATATCATATTTAATTCGTGACGGGATGGGACGGACCCAATCCAGCCCATTAATTTGTTTATTGTGTTTAATTTGTACGCTTGATCTACAAAAATATATGTATATATCATACTTATAAACAAATTAAATTCTTTCCAAATGTCCATAATAATATATTACTAATTAACATTAGAATTTTTCAGACATCCATAATAATATTTTACAAATGTTCTTGGGTTATTTTTCAAATTTAAAGACTTGACCAACATGGTTTATTTATTTTTTTATATAAACATAACTATATAATAAAAACTATATAATAAGTATATCACTAATGCTTAGAATTTTATTTAGATTAACTATTTTGAAAAAATTAAGACTCATATCCCGTTTCGAATAATTTTGACGAGACAAGATTCTAATTTTGGATGAAATTCCGTCGGAATCGAGACGAAACTAGGATCGGCGGGATTTGTGCTCACCCCTAGATGTTTTACGTAAATGATAATTTTATTTCCTCATAAATAACATTCCCGATATATTTTTGTTTTCATATATGTTTTTTTAAAATAGAATTATAACTTAATTTCCGCATATATAACATCCCGATATAGAAAAACCTATTGATTTATAAAGTAGAATTAAAAACTTAATTTACCACAATTTTTTCTATAGAAATTATATTAAATATATCTAATTGCAAAATAATTTAAAAAATTAATCTATTAATTTTACCTTTTTCTCTTATCTTTTGTAAAAAAATATAAAAAGTAGTTTGATAACATGCACCGAATTAATTAACAAAGTTTTTACTATACATGTAACGGGAGTTTACATGTTTAAATTATTATTTTATTTTTGTTAACCAAGATTAAAATAAAAAATTTAACATCATTTTATGAGACAAAATCCTTATTTAAAATATAAATAATAATTTAAAGCTATTATTTTACCTTAATTTTTTTTATCTATAATAAAGTTTAATTAAATAAATATAATTATATTAAATAAGAGTATTTATGAGACAAACTGCTTATTTTATGCGAATAAAATCTGCAGATAGATTAGAGAGATGAATCAAAATAGATGAAAAGGCTTTAATCCATTTAACTATAAGTCTATAACTCCGAGTTATTTTACCAAAGTGGATTGGTCAAAACCCAATAGGATAATTTCATAATTTTTATGTGAAGAAATTGAGGGAAAATAATCGGTTTGTTTTATCAGTAAAACAAATAAGTCTTCTTTTCCGGATTTGTATATTAAATATAAGATTTTGAAAAATGGATTTTAAGCATTATAATTGACATATATTTATGAATTATTTTAATAAAATAATTTTTTTTCAATAAACTACTTAACCAATTAATGGTGTTTACATTTTCAGATTTTCTATACAATAGTATATAGTTAGGATTTATAAATTGGAGTGACACTTAACCAACTAATGGTTTTTAATTTGAATTCTTCGTTTTTTCGCATATTATTTTAGAGAGAGTCTCCACTTTAATTCGATAATTCAAATTGAGTTGGATGAAAAAATAGTCAATTTAAATATCAAATTTAAATTCACATAATAATTTTTAAATAACCTCGTCAACCGAACGAATCACAGTAACTCAAGTGGAAGTGGGTCGATTTATAAGAATAGTTTCTATCCTACCCGCAAGATACGACCTAAATAGAAAAGGAGTTGAAATGTAATGCATTTGTTCCCCCAAAATTAGGATTGAATCGGGCTGATTGCTGCAAAAGACGAACAAGTCGCAAGCAAGGAAGAAACAATGACGTTAAATATATACATCAACGTTATGGGTCGGTCAACTAATAAGCCATCAAACCCTAAACCAATCACTTCACTACCATTAATCAATTCAATGCATTTACTTTTCTACTACTCTGTTAACCAAGTCTTAGAGAATGGATCCCACTTTCATTACAGAAATAAACAAAGTATAAGTATATATTCTTTCGATTTTCAATATTTGTAATTCGAGAAAAAAACACACATATTAAGAAAACTAAAAGTAGATAATATAACATTTAATATTGTACAATAAATTTACAAAAATTTAGAAAGATAACGATATATTGTAGAGAGTTGTATGAAAATAGAGGAAATATTGATTTGAAAATACAAACGATACATAAAAATATAATAACCGGAAATTATATTTCGAAAAGAGGCCGATTCGAAGTTACCGAGTTAAGCGAACCGAAATGATCCGATGTGTGATATATAGTAAACCGGCCAAAATGAGCAACGGCCCAACCACTACTCTTGGAGCTGAGAGGAAGACCATCCGACCTGTCCTTGCTACCTCGATCCAACTGGCCTTTGTCCTCTTCCTTGGGCTCGGATGTCCTTACGGTGAGTGGGAATTTCACTAGTGAGCAGAACACCGTCATCCCCTCGTAGGAAGCCGTCTCCAGAGGTAAGGACACTCCCTTCCTTTCCTCACTTTCCTACCAATCGATATATGTGTGAAGAATGCGCCCACTGTAACACCCCAAATTCGTAGGACTCGGAGTGCTACTGGGCTAGGATCTCACAATGGATCCTGACCTTAGACTGACAACAATTTCACTGATCTTACAACAAGACACCGATAGATTAAAACAAAACATGAATTGATATATATATATCAAAAAGATATTACAATGTACCGCTGAGTACAAACAAAACCATACTATACATCAAAAGAACCCTTATCCCTGATAACGCCCCATTGTACGGAGCCCTCAGCGGATCACCCACTCTGAATCACTCTGCAGCTCTCCTATCTTGCAACGTGTCTACAAAACGGTATGAAACCGTTAGCTAACCATACACAAATATAGGAATATGCTAGAGCACAAACACACATCACAAATCTTAACACATCATCATGCTTTCACACATTTACCCTGTTCATTATCTTTATAAAGTCTAGCAATCAACTCATATATAAATATCCATATAAACATAAGTGACACGAGGAATATAACCCTCGCCTCTGGGTACTATAACCAACTGGAATGGTGCCTGGAACACCTCCCCGTGTACCCTAGGGGAATGAAGAGTGCGCGAACCGTTTACCAGGTATGGCCTGACCACAAAGAACCCCCAACTCCCAACGGGATGAATGGAAAAGTTGTCACAACCCTACAATGGGCAATCAATACATCATAGGTCGGTGACCCTCATAACACAAGCTATAAACATATAACACACACCACTCATGCACAACATCCTATAAAGGAATGGCAACTAAGTAAATCCCACGGACTTACCTCAACCTCGTAGTCGTCTCACTGGATCAACCTCAACTCAGTCCACTCCAAATTGGAGGATAACACGGCCTATACAAGGCATACATAAATATCAAACTCCTATCACACAAAGGGTCACACCTAGACCCAAGGGATCCATAAGGGATCATATCCAACTCGTAAACCTCAAAGCCCTAACCGGCAATTCCATATCATACTCGTCAACATCCGAATCCTAGCATGGTACTAAGTTCCTCATACTAGAAAGGAAAGGAACTACCTAACTATAGGTAGTCCCGGGACAAGACGCACCTGCGTGAACTAAGGACGTAGGGGCGGAGGAGATCACCCGCAAGCGCGGCAGGTAAAATCCGCAGGGGCGGTGACAAGGAACGCTGGCAAACGCAGGCACACCGCTGGCACGACGCAGGCGTTGTGACACGGTAATCGCGGGGGCGGTGACTCTCAGCCGCGGGGGCGGTGACAGTGCAGAATGAAACCTCGCGGCTTCTTTTTAGCTCTTCACGTGATCAATCACGTCTACTCTCTTCCAGATTCATACACATGCCACAACATACACATATAAACATCAATCCTACATTCAATCATCTAATCCTAAGCTAAGGAAGAAGAAGAACAAGAAAGGAAGAAGAAAGAATGAAGAAGCAAGGAGGAAGAAGCTTACCACAGCTGTGGTTAGCTAAGGAACTGCTCACCAACAACTCATTGGCTTCCAAGCACAGCAGCACTCACAGTCATCAACCACAAAAGCCATAACACATCCCAAAACTCAACCCAAACTCTTCCAAACCAAGAACAAGATCAAGAGGGAACAAGGGAGAAGCAAGAGGGACGTGAAGCTGGATTGAAAATGTGAAGAAACCCTTGCTCAGCAAGGTAAGACGGAGGAGGTAAAGAAAGGTAAAGCATAAGTCAAAAGAGTCAACAAAACCGGCTGCAGCCGCCGGAAACCGCAGGGGCGGGTTTCCTGGCCACAGGGGCGGAACAAAAGGGGACCCGCAGGGGCGGCCTCACAGACCCGCGGGGGCGGCTAAGGCCAAAACTAGCTCCCAAAACTAAGGCTCTTACACCTCACCCCCTCTAAAAACAAGTTTCGTCCCGAAACTTGCAAAGATCCTGAAAACACTCGGACTCAAAAGCCGAGGTACAACTCTCTCTATAACCTCAACATAAGCATGGAGGAAACCATCCACTCCAGCAGCAAACTATATTGTCCAAGGCATAGAGGGAAACCATCTCTAGCCAAACCATAACATATCCCAATAGCATGGAGGAAAGAGCCATCTCCAACTATAAACAGAAATCATACTATCCTCAGTCTAGTACTAAGATCTACTCGGTGATCCTACTGGTGCACCTATCTCAGCATAGAACTCTGGATAGTTCCTCTGGATACTATCCTCAGTCTCCCATGTAGCCTCCTCGGGTCCTCGTCTCGACCACTGTATCCTAAGCATAGGTATGTCCTTCGAACGCAGGCGTCTCATACCTCGTTCTAGGACTGCAATCGGATGCTCAACAAAAGTGTGGTCCGGCTCAACCACCAAATCCTCATAACTCACGATGTGTCTCGGATCTGGTATATACTCCCTCAGCTGAGACACGTGAAATACAGGGTGAACACCCTCTAATCTCGGAGGCAAGGCTAATCTGTAAGCTGCGCTCCCAACCCGGTCCAGAATCTCGAACGGTCCGACATATCGGGGGCTCAACTTCCCCTTAATGCCAAAACGCCTAACACCTCGTGTCGGAGACACCCTCAGCCACACATGGACTCCAACTCTGAACTCTAGAGGTCTACACCTCCTATCAACATACGACTTCTGACGGCTCTGCGCAGTCAGCATACGCTCTCTGATCAATGCTACTCGAGCCATATCATCCTAAATCTGATCAGGTGCTAAACCACTGACACTGCTCTGCTTATCCCAGCATAACGGGGTACGGCATCTCTGTCCATACAATGCCTCATATGGAGCCATCCCAATAGATGCATGCCAACTGTTGTTGTAGAAGAACTCAACAAGTGGAAGATGGTCCGTCCACACCTGTCCCCAATCCAACACACAAGGTCGCAACATATCCTCCAGCGTCTGAATGGTCCTCTCTGACTGACCATCTGTTTGAGGATGAAACGCAGTCGTGAAGTGAAAACTCGTCCCCAGGGCAGTCTGAATCTGTTGCCAGAATCTCGAGGTAAACCGTCCATCTCTGTCAGAGACGATCGTCCTCGGTACACCATGGAGTCTCACTATCTGCCTAGTGTACTCCTCTGCTAATCTGTTCACCGGCCACGTATCTCGAATAGGAATGAAACGTGCCGTCTTCGTCAGTCTGTCAACTATGACCCAGATGGCATCAAAACTCCGGCTCAACCTCAGTCCAGTCACAAAGTCCATGGTGACGTCCTCCCACTTCCTCTGTGGAACAGGAAGTGGATGGAGTTCACCTCCAGGTCGGAAATGCTCGATCTTGACCTGCTGGCAGGTCGCACACTGAGCTACAAATCTGGCTACATCGGGCTTCAGCCCTCCCCACCAATATAAACGTCTCAGATCCTGATACATCTTACTCGTACCTGGATGTACCGAGTAAGGTGTACAATGAGCCTCCTGTAATATCCTTTGTCTCAACTCTGTATCAGCAGGTACACAGACACGACCGCGGCGCCTCAAAATTCCATCTGCTCCAAGCAGAAACTGGGGTGCCTCATCGCGAGACATCCTATCTCTAATCCTCTGTAAAGTCGGGCAGGTCTCATGTTTCTGTCAGATCTCATCCAACAGATCAGGAAGAACCTTTAAAGTACGCAGCTGGGCATCCCCATCAGGAAACTGGATGTCTAACCCTAACCAGATCAGATCTCTCTGCAACTAATGCTGATCTATCAGCCTCGCAATCGCCTGCTCTCGAGGCGTCTTCCTGCTCAGGGCGTCGGCGAATAGGTTCGCCTTCCCCGGATGATACAAGATCTCCAGATCAAAATCCTTGATCAGCTCAAGCCACCTACGTTGGCGGTTATTCAATTCCCGCTGCGTGAAAATGTACTTCAGACTCAGTGAAGATCTGACATTCAACACCATATAGGTAATATCTCCATATCTTCAGGGCATGAACTACCGCTGCCAACTCTAGATCATGAGTCGGGTAGTTCTCCTCATACGTCTTCAACTTTCGAGACGCATATGCAATCACCTTGCCTCTCTGCATCAACACACATCCCAAGCCTAGCTTGGATGCATCACTGTATACTACAAAATCATCTGTACCCTCTGGTTGTGCCAAAACAGGAGCAGAAATCAGACGTCTCTTCAGCTCCTCAAAACTCTGCACACACTGATCAAACCACACAAATCTGGTAGTCTTCCTCAACAAACTCGTTAGTGGACGGGCAATCACAGAAAATCCCTCCACAAAGCGTCTGTAATAACCGGCTAGGCCAAGGAAGCTACGTACTTCCTTGACGTTCATCGGTGTAGGCCATGCAACTACTGCCTCTATCTTCGCTGGATCCACCTTGATCCCCTCAGCTGATACAATGTGACCCAGGAATGCTATCTTTGGCATCCAGAACTCGCACTTAAAGAACTTTGCATAAAGTTCTCTATCCCGCAAAACCTGCAATACTGTCCTCAGATGTCCTGCATGCTCCACTCCACTGCGAGAGTATACCAGAATGTCATCAATGAAAACCACCACAAACTAATCCAGGAAATCGATGAAGATACGGTTCATCAACTCCATAAAGACGGATGGGGCATTCGTAAGCCCAAATGGCATCACTATAAACTCGTAGTGGCCATATCTGGTCCGGAATGCTGTCTTGTGCACATCCTGCTCCCTCACCCTCAGCCGGTGATACCCGGAATGCAAGTCAATCCTGGAGAACACAGTCGCTCCCTGTAGCTGATCTAACAAATCATCAATGCGCGGCAGTGGATACTTGTTCTTGATGGTCACCTTGTTCAGCTCTCTGTAATCTATGCATAACCTCAGTGATCCGTCCTTCTTTCGTATGAAGAGGACAGGTGCTCCACATGGGGACACGCTAGGGCGAATGAATCCCTTCGCAACCAACTCCTCGAGTTGCTTCTTCAGTTCCAGCATCTCGACAGGCGCCATCCGGTATTGGGCCTTCGAGATGAGTCTCGTACTAGGCTCTAACTCGATACTGAAATCCACACTCCTTTGAGGCGGCAAACTGGACGGCTCAGCAAAAACAAAAGTAAACTCACAGACCACTGGGATATCCTCTAACGCTGGACTCCTCCCCCTCCTTCATGGCATAACACTAGAAGACCTCGCAACCCTGTGCAATCAGTCTAGCTGCCCGTATAGCACTGATAATTGTGCCTACCTTTCCAAGGTCCCAACCTCGGAAAACCTCTATCTGGCCAAACTCAGTAGAGAGGGTAATAGTCCTCCTACCTACATCTAAGACTGCAGAATGTCTAGCCATCCAATCCATACCTAGAATGACTTCTTCATGCTCTAACGGCATGACAAAGAAGTCAACTAGTAACACACGAGTCCCTACAGAAATGGGACAACCGTGAATCTCACGGGTACCTCTGACCCTACCACCATCGGGTAACCTATAATAAAGGGCATCCCCTCAACTGTATCTAAACTCAGACGCTCTACACAAGCATCATAAATAAAAGAGTGCGTAGCACCAGTATCAAATAAAACTCTAACATGTAAACCATGAATCAGAATCGTACCTGTAGCAGTAGGTGATGTTGGCTCCTCTGCACTCCTCAGCTCAAAAACACGACCCTGTGGGCCTCTGGTATCAGTGGTGCCCCCACCACGGCCTCTGCCTCTACTAGGCCCAAGAGCAGATCCTTGAGTCGTAGGGCGATCTGGGACCCTCTGCTGTCCCTGACTCTGCTGCTGCTGCTGAGGTAGTCTTTGTCCACCTCCTGCTGCACTAGCAGGAGAAGAATCCTGTTGTGATGAAGCTCTCCCTCGTCTACAGAAGGTAGCTCTATGACCAGGTCGGCCACAAGTGAAACAGGTCACCGGCTGCCTAGTACACTATGACTTGATATGCCCATACTCACTGCAGTTGAAGCACTGCACTCCCTTATCTGCACCCGGTGCAGATGGAGGATGACTCTGGCGACTCTGGCCTCGCCCTGAACCAGCAGCTCCACCAGTACCACTGGTCTGACCAGTCCTCTGTCTCTTCTCAGACCCTCCGGTCTGAGAAGCTTTCCTCTAGCTAGCTCTCTCCCTCTCGTAGTCAGAAGCCCAGTCCTGATAATCGACCAAGGTCTCACAGTGAAAACCCGCCATATAGGTACGGGTGGTATCCCTCAAACGTCGAGAAAACAAATACACGTGCTGATCTGCAGCAGGTGCAGCTGGACCCAACAATGCTAGCTCCTCCTGAAATCTCCTAATAGCCTTTGAGACCGGTACATCCTCGAACCCAGCCTCAACAAAGTCTCGCAGTTTCTCCCTTCTCAACAAGGCAGGGCAGAAACGCTCTCGGATCAGAGTCTTCATTTGCTCATAACTAGTAACCTGTACTCGTACAGACCTCCACCAATGCTATGCCAAATCTCTGAATAAGGTCTGTACCAGCTCAATCTGCCTGTCAGCTGGACATCTAATAGACTCCAGAGCTGAGTCTACATGTCCTATCCAAAGCTCCACCTCTAGCCCCACTTTCCCAATGAAAGGAGGTACTCCTATCTGATGAAAAACCTTTAACCAAGTGTCCGGTCGAGGCCCTCTATGCTCCTCTGTAGCCCGAGCAATCTCAACGGCAGGTGCCGGTGCAGCTGGCACCTGTGTAACTGCATGGGATCTCTCAAATGATCCCTCCTGTGCTGGCAGATCAGGAGCAGGCCTACCTGCCCTGACAGCCTCCTCAACACGTCGTATGTACTCGCGGAAGGCTGGTCCCTCCATGGAGACACGGTCAGACTCCCCAGACTGGGCTCTCTATGGCCCCTGTCTCTCAGCTGCACCGTTCTCAGCCTCAGGAACGACACTCTCAGCAATCTCCTCATGGACCTCTCCTGCTGCCTGTGAACCACCCGCAGGAGTCCTACCTCGTCCTCTACCTAGAGGGGGTCTACCTTTACCTCGTCTTGCTGCAGGTAAGGCTCTAGTCTGAACCATCTGCAGAAGACGTAAACCTATCTTAGAAGGCTATATATATGCCATATGTATAGATATATATCAAATTAATCACAACATAATATCTATATATATCTATACTGTTGAGGTCTTCAGAGGGGTGATGGCTCACGTACACGGTATCCCAAAACATTTGTACTCATTTCAAAACCAAAACCTTTTGAAAAGTCAGACCCCCTTTTCGGGTTCTGTTTAGTTATCTATTCGACCTTTATTGCAGATTACTAGTGCCATTGTTGTCAACCTGGGCTCTGATACCAACTTTGTAACACCCCAAATCCGTAGGACTCGGAGTGCTACTGGGCGAGAATCTCACAATGGATCCTGACCCTAGCCTGACAACAATTTCACTGATCTTACAACAAGGCACCGATAGATTAAAACAAAACATGAACTGATATATATATATATATATATATATATATATATATATATATATATATATATATATATATATCAAAAAGATATTACAATGTACCGCTGAGTACAAACAAAACCATACTATACATCAAAAGAACCCTTATCCCTGAAAACGCCCCATTGTACGGAGCCCTCAGCGGATCACCCACTCTGAATCACTCTGCATCTCTCCTATCTTGCAACGTGTCTACAAAACGGTATGAAACCGTTAGCTAACCATACACAAATATAGGAATATGCTAGAGCACAAACACACATCACAAATCTTAACACATCATCATGCTTTCACACATTTACCCTGTTCATTATCTTTATAAAGTCTAGCAATCAACTCATATATAAATATCCATATAAACATAAGTGACACGAGGAATATAACCCTCGCCTCTGGGTACTATAACCAACTGGAATGGTGCCTGGAACACCTCCCCGTGTACCCTAGGGGAATGAAGAGTGCCCGAACCGTTTACCAGGTATGGCCTGACCACAGAGAACCCCCAACTCCCAACGGGATGAATGGAAAAGTTGTCACAGCCCTACAATGGGCAATCAATACATCATAGGTCAGTGACACTCATAACACATGCTATAAACATATAACACACACCACTCATGCACAACATCCTATAAAGGAATGGCAACTAAGTAAGTCCCACGGACTTACCTCAACCTCGTAGTCGTCTCACTGGATCAACCTCAACTCAGTCCACTCCAAACTGGAGGATAACACGGCCTATACAAGGCATACATAAATATCAAACTCCTATCACACAAAGGGTCACACCTAGACCCAAGGGATCCATAAGGGATCATATCCAACTCGTAAACCTCAAAGCCCTAACCGGCAATTCCATATCATACTCGTCAACATCCGAATCCTAGCATGGTACTAAGTTCCTCATACTAGAAAGGAAAGGAACTACCTAACTATAGGTAGTCCCGGGACAAGACGCACCTGCGTGAACTAAAGACGTAGGGGCGGAGGAGATCACCCGCAAGCGCGGCAGGTAAAATCCGCAGGGGCGGTGACAAGGAACGCTGGCAAACGCAGGCACGACGCAGGCGTTGTGACACGGTAATCGCGGGGGCGGTGACTCTCAGCCGCGGGGGCGGCGACAGTGCAGAATGAAACCTCGCGGCTTCTCTTTAGCTCTTCACGTGATCAATCACGTCTACTCTCTTCCAGATTCATACACATGCCACAACATACACATATAAACATCAATCCTACATTCAATCATCTAATCCTAAGCTAAGGAAGAAGAAGAACAAGAAAGGAAGAAGAAAGAATGAAGAAGCAAGGAGGAAGAAGCTTACCACAGCTGTGGTTAGCTAAGGAACTGCTCACCAACAACTCATTGGCTTCCAAGCACAGCAGCACTCACAGTCATCAACCACAAAAGCCATAACACATCCCAAAACTCAACCCAAACTCTTCCAAACCAAGAACAAGATCAAGAGGGAACAAGGGAGAAGCAAGAGGGACGTGAAGCTGGATTGAAAATGTGAAGAAACCCTTGCTCAGCAAGGTAAGACGGAGGAGGTAAAGAAAGGTAAAGCATAAGTCAAAAGAGTCAACAAAACCGGCTGCAGCCGCCGGAAACCGCAGGGGCGGGTTTCCTGGCCACAGGGGCGGAACAAAAGGGGACCCGCAGGGGCGGCCTCACAGACCCGCGGGGGCGGCTAAGGCCAAAACTAGCTCCCAAAACTAAGGCTCTTACACCTCACCCCCTCTAAAAACAAGTTTCGTCCCGAAACTTGCAAAGATCCTGAAAACACTCGGACTCAAAAGCCGAGGTACAACTCTCTCTATAACCTCAACATAAGCATGGAGGAAACCATCCACTCCAGCAGCAAACTATATTGTCCAAGGCATAGAGGGAAACCATCTCTAGCCAAACCATAACATATCCCAATAGCATGGAGGAAAGAGCCATCTCCAACTATAAACAGAAATCATACTATCCTCAGTCTAGTACTAAGATCTACTCGGTGATCCTACTGGTGCACCTATCTCAGCATAGAACTCTGGATAGTTCCTCTGGATACTATCCTCAGTCTCCCATGTAGCCTCCTCGGGTCCTCGTCTCGACCACTGTATCCTAAGCATAGGTATGTCCTTCGAACGCAGGCGTCTCATACCTCGTTCTAGGACTGCAATCGGATGCTCAACAAAAGTGTGGTCCGGCTCAACCACCAAATCCTCATAACTCACGATGTGTCTCGGATCTGGTATATACTCCCTCAGCTGAGACACGTGAAATACAGGGTGAACACCCTCTAATCTCGGAGGCAAGGCTAATCTGTAAGCTGCGCTCCCAACCCGGTCCAGAATCTCGAACGGTCCGACATATCGGGGGCTCAACTTCCCCTTAATGCCAAAACGCCTAACACCTCGTGTCGGAGACACCCTCAGCCACACATGGACTCCAACTCTGAACTCTAGAGGTCTACACCTCCTATCAACATACGACTTCTGACGGCTCTGCGCAGTCAGCATACGCTCTCTGATCAATGCTACTCGAGCCATATCATCCTAAATCTGATCAGGTGCTAAACCACTGACACTGCTCTGCTTATCCCAGCATAACGGGGTACGGCATCTCTGTCCATACAATGCCTCATATGGAGCCATCCCAATAGATGCATGCCAACTGTTGTTGTAGAAGAACTCAACAAGTGGAAGATGGTCCGTCCACACCTGTCCCCAATCCAACACACAAGGTCGCAACATATCCTCCAGCGTCTGAATGGTCCTCTCTGACTGACCATCTGTTTGAGGATGAAACGCAGTCGTGAAGTGAAAACTCGTCCCCAGGGCAGTCTGAATCTGTTGCCAGAATCTCGAGGTAAACCGTCCATCTCTGTCAGAGACGATCGTCCTCGGTACACCATGGAGTCTCACTATCTGCCTAGTGTACTCCTCTGCTAATCTGTTCACCGGCCACGTATCTCGAATAGGAATGAAACGTGCCGTCTTCGTCAGTCTGTCAACTATGACCCAGATGGCATCAAAACTCCGGCTCAACCTCAGTCCAGTCACAAAGTCCATGGTGACGTCCTCCCACTTCCTCTGTGGAACAGGAAGTGGATGGAGTTCACCTCCAGGTCGGAAATGCTCGATCTTGACCTGCTGGCAGGTCGCACACTGAGCTACAAATCTGGCTACATCGGGCTTCAGCCCTCCCCACCAATATAAACGTCTCAGATCCTGATACATCTTACTCGTACCTGGATGTACCGAGTAAGGTGTACAATGAGCCTCCTGTAATATCCTTTGTCTCAACTCTGTATCAGCAGGTACACAGACACGACCGCGGCGCCTCAAAATTCCATCTGCTCCAAGCAGAAACTGGGGTGCCTCATCGCGAGACATCCTATCTCTAATCCTCTGTAAAGTCGGGCAGGTCTCATGTTTCTGTCAGATCTCATCCAACAGATCAGGAAGAACCTTTAAAGTACGCAGCTGGGCATCCCCATCAGGAAACTGGATGTCTAACCCTAACCAGATCAGATCTCTCTGCAACTAATGCTGATCTATCAGCCTCGCAATCGCCTGCTCTCGAGGCGTCTTCCTGCTCAGGGCGTCGGCGAATAGGTTCGCCTTCCCCGGATGATACAAGATCTCCAGATCAAAATCCTTGATCAGCTCAAGCCACCTACGTTGGCGGTTATTCAATTCCCGCTGCGTGAAAATGTACTTCAGACTCAGTGAAGATCTGACATTCAACACCATATAGGTAATATCTCCATATCTTCAGGGCATGAACTACCGCTGCCAACTCTAGATCATGAGTCGGGTAGTTCTCCTCATACGTCTTCAACTTTCGAGACGCATATGCAATCACCTTGCCTCTCTGCATCAACACACATCCCAAGCCTAGCTTGGATGCATCACTGTATACTACAAAATCCTCTGTACCCTCTGGTTGTGCCAAAACAGGAGCAGAAATCAGACGTCTCTTCAGCTCCTCAAAACTCTGCACACACTGATCAAACCACACAAATCTGGTAGTCTTCCTCAGCAAACTCGTTAGTGGACGGGCAATCACAGAAAATCCCTCCACAAAGCGTCTGTAATAACCGGCTAGGCCAAGGAAGCTACGTACTTCCTTGACGTTCATCGGTGTAGGCCATGCAACTACTGCCTCTATCTTCGCTGGATCCACCTTGATCCCCTCAGCTGATACAATGTGACCCAGGAATGCTATCTTTGGCATCCAGAACTCGCACTTAAAGAACTTTGCATAAAGTTCTCTATCCCGCAAAACCTGCAATACTGTCCTCAGATGTCCTGCATGCTCCACTCCACTGCGAGAGTATACCAGAATGTCATCAATGAAAACCACCACAAACTAATCCAGGAAATCGATGAAGATACGGTTCATCAACTCCATAAAGACGGATGGGGCATTCGTAAGCCCAAATGGCATCACTATAAACTCGTAGTGGCCATATCTGGTCCGGAATGCTGTCTTGTGCACATCCTGCTCCCTCACCCTCAGCCGGTGATACCCGGAATGCAAGTCAATCCTGGAGAACACAGTCGCTCCCTGTAGCTGATCTAACAAATCATCAATGCGCGGCAGTGGATACTTGTTCTTGATGGTCACCTTGTTCAGCTCTCTGTAATCTATGCATAACCTCAGTGATCCGTCCTTCTTTCGTATGAAGAGGACAGGTGCTCCACATGGGGACACGCTAGGGCGAATGAATCCCTTCGCAACCAACTCCTCGAGTTGCTTCTTCAGTTCCAGCATCTCGACAGGCGCCATCCGGTATTGGGCCTTCGAGATGAGTCTCGTACTAGGCTCTAACTCGATACTGAAATCCACACTCCTTTGAGGCGGCAAACTGGACGGCTCAGCAAAAACAAAAGTAAACTCACAGACCACTGGGATATCCTCTAACGCTGGACTCCTCCCCCTCCTTCATGGCATAACACTAGAAGACCTCGCAACCCTGTGCAATCAGTCTAGCTGCCCGTATAGCACTGATAATTGTGCCTACCTTTCCAAGGTCCCAACCTCGGAAAACCTCTATCTGGCCAAACTCAGTAGAGAGGGTAATAGTCCTCCTACCTACATCTAAGACTGCAGAATGTCTAGCCATCCAATCCATACCTAGAATGACTTCTTCATGCTCTAACGGCATGACAAAGAAGTCAACTAGTAACACACGAGTCCCTACAGAAATGGGACAACCGTGAATCTCACGGGTACCTCTGACCCTACCACCATCGGGTAACCTATAATAAAGGGCATCCCCTCAACTGTATCTAAACTCAGACGCTCTACACAAGCATCATAAATAAAAGAGTGCGTAGCACCAGTATCAAATAAAACTCTAACATGTAAACCATGAATCAGAATCGTACCTGTAGCAGTAGGTGATGTTGGCTCCTCTGCACTCCTCAGCTCAAAAACACGACCCTGTGGGCCTCTGGTATCAGTGGTGCCCCCACCACGGCCTCTGCCTCTACTAGGCCCAAGAGCAGATCCTTGAGTCGTAGGGCGATCTGGGACCCTCTGCTGTCCCTGACTCTGCTGCTGCTGCTGAGGTAGTCTTTGTCCACCTCCTGCTGCACTAGCAGGAGAAGAATCCTGTTGTGATGAAGCTCTCCCTCGTCTACAGAAGGTAGCTCTATGACCAGGTCGGCCACAAGTGAAACAGGTCACCGGCTGCCTAGTACACTATGACTTGATATGCCCATACTCACTGCAGTTGAAGCACTGCACTCCCTTATCTGCACCCGGTGCAGATGGAGGATGACTCTGGCGACTCTGGCCTCGCCCTGAACCAGCAGCTCCACCAGTACCACTGGTCTGACCAGTCCTCTGTCTCTTCTCAGACCCTCCGGTCTGAGAAGCTTTCCTCTAGCTAGCTCTCTCCCTCTCGTAGTCAGAAGCCCAGTCCTGATAATCGACCAAGGTCTCACAGTGAAAACCCGCCATATAGGTACGGGTGGTATCCCTCAAACGTCGAGAAAACAAATACACGTGCTGATCTGCAGCAGGTGCAGCTGGACCCAACAATGCTAGCTCCTCCTGAAATCTCCTAATAGCCTTTGAGACCGGTACATCCTCGAACCCAGCCTCAACAAAGTCTCGCAGTTTCTCCCTTCTCAACAAGGCAGGGCAGAAACGCTCTCGGATCAGAGTCTTCATTTGCTCATAACTAGTAACCTGTACTCGTACAGACCTCCACCAATGCTATGCCAAATCTCTGAATAAGGTCTGTACCAGCTCAATCTGCCTGTCAGCTGGACATCTAATAGACTCCAGAGCTGAGTCTACATGTCCTATCCAAAGCTCCACCTCTAGCCCCACTTTCCCAATGAAAGGAGGTACTCCTATCTGATGAAAAACCTTTAACCAAGTGTCCGGTCGAGGCCCTCTATGCTCCTCTGTAGCCCGAGCAATCTCAACGGCAGGTGCCGGTGCAGCTGGCACCTGTGTAACTGCATGGGATCTCTCAAATGATCCCTCCTGTGCTGGCAGATCAGGAGCAGGCCTACCTGCCCTGACAGCCTCCTCAACACGTCGTATGTACTCGCGGAAGGCTGGTCCCTCCATGGAGACACGGTCAGACTCCCCAGACTGGGCTCTCTATGGCCCCTGTCTCTCAGCTGCACCGTTCTCAGCCTCAGGAACGACACTCTCAGCAATCTCCTCATGGACCTCTCCTGCTGCCTGTGAACCACCCGCAGGAGTCCTACCTCGTCCTCTACCTAGAGGGGGTCTACCTTTACCTCGTCTTGCTGCAGGTAAGGCTCTAGTCTGAACCATCTGCAGAAGACGTAAACCTATCTTAGAAGGCTATATATATGCCATATGTATAGATATATATCAAATTAATCACAACATAATATCTATATATATCTATACTGTTGAGGTCTTCAGAGGGGTGATGGCTCACGTACACGGTATCCCAAAACATTTGTACTCATTTCAAAACCAAAACCTTTTGAAAAGTCAGACCCCCTTTTCGGGTTCTGTTTAGTTATCTATTCGACCTTTATTGCAGATTACTAGTGCCATTGTTGTCAACCTGGGCTCTGATACCAACTTTGTAACACCCCAAATCCGTAGGACTCGGAGTGCTACTGGGCGAGAATCTCACAATGGATCCTGACCCTAGCCTGACAACAATTTCACTGATCTTACAACAAGGCACCGATAGATTAAAACAAAACATGAACTGATATATATATATATATATATATATATATATATATATATATATATATATATATATATATATATATATCAAAAAGATATTACAATGTACCGCTGAGTACAAACAAAACCATACTATACATCAAAAGAACCCTTATCCCTGAAAACGCCCCATTGTACGGAGCCCTCAGCGGATCACCCACTCTGAATCACTCTGCATCTCTCCTATCTTGCAACGTGTCTACAAAACGGTATGAAACCGTTAGCTAACCATACACAAATATAGGAATATGCTAGAGCACAAACACACATCACAAATCTTAACACATCATCATGCTTTCACACATTTACCCTGTTCATTATCTTTATAAAGTCTAGCAATCAACTCATATATAAATATCCATATAAACATAAGTGACACGAGGAATATAACCCTCGCCTCTGGGTACTATAACCAACTGGAATGGTGCCTGGAACACCTCCCCGTGTACCCTAGGGGAATGAAGAGTGCCCGAACCGTTTACCAGGTATGGCCTGACCACAGAGAACCCCCAACTCCCAACGGGATGAATGGAAAAGTTGTCACAGCCCTACAATGGGCAATCAATACATCATAGGTCAGTGACACTCATAACACATGCTATAAACATATAACACACACCACTCATGCACAACATCCTATAAAGGAATGGCAACTAAGTAAGTCCCACGGACTTACCTCAACCTCGTAGTCGTCTCACTGGATCAACCTCAACTCAGTCCACTCCAAACTGGAGGATAACACGGCCTATACAAGGCATACATAAATATCAAACTCCTATCACACAAAGGGTCACACCTAGACCCAAGGGATCCATAAGGGATCATATCCAACTCGTAAACCTCAAAGCCCTAACCGGCAATTCCATATCATACTCGTCAACATCCGAATCCTAGCATGGTACTAAGTTCCTCATACTAGAAAGGAAAGGAACTACCTAACTATAGGTAGTCCCGGGACAAGACGCACCTGCGTGAACTAAGGACGTAGGGGCGGAGGAGATCACCCGCAAGCGCGGCAGGTAAAATCCGCAGGGGCGGTGACAAGGAACGCTGGCAAACGCAGGCACGACGCAGGCGTTGTGACACGGTAATCGCGGGGGCGGTGACTCTCAGCCGCGGGGGCGGCGACAGTGCAGAATGAAACCTCGCGGCTTCTCTTTAGCTCTTCACGTGATCAATCACGTCTACTCTCTTCCAGATTCATACACATGCCACAACATACACATATAAACATCAATCCTACATTCAATCATCTAATCCTAAACTAAGGAAGAAGAAGAACAAGAAAGGAAGAAGAAAGAATGAAGAAGCAAGGAGGAAGAAGCTTACCACAGCTGTGGTTAGCTAAGGAACTGCTCACCAACAACTCACTGGCTTCCAAGCACAGCAGCACTCACAGTCATCAACCACAAAAGCCATAACACATCCCAAAACTCAACCCAAACTCTTACAAACCAAGAACAAGATCAAGAGGGAACAAGGGAGAAGCAAGAAGGACGTGAAGCTGGATTGAAAATGTGAAGAAACCCTTGCTCAGCAAGGTAAGACGGAGGAGGTAAAGAAAGGTAAAGCATAAGTCAAAAGAGTCAACAAAACCGGCTGCAGCCGCCGGAAACCGCAGGGGCGGGTTTCCTTGCCGCAGGGGCGGAACAACAGGGGACCCGCAGGGGCGGCCTCACAGACCCGCGGGGGCGGCTAAGGCCAAAACTAGCTCCCAAAACTATGGCTCTTACTTGATAATAAAATTCTACCGAGTAGTCTTGAGCGGGGTGGTCAGCCGGGTTTCCGTACCGGTATTTCGGATTGGGGTACGTTTTCTTATATTTTCAGAGTAGAGACTAATTACATTTCATTGGAGTCTTTCATTATGTATGCATGGTTGGTAACACATGTTCTTTATTGAAAATTCAACAATTTAAAAGATTTTATTGTTTTATTATTTGTGTCTTGTTATAAGGTCCCGTGTTATTGCTGTAAAACTAAAGTCAGGACCCACTGTGAGGTCCTAGCCAGTGATATCCGAATTTTCAGAATTTGGGGTGTTACAAAAAAAAGGTGAAATTTGTGTAAGGTTAGAGTATTAATTATACCTACAAACGATAAATAAATAAAAAAATATCAAAAATATGAAAAGCAACAAAAAAATAGGAAAACCAACAAAAAATAAAACGTACACAACTGTTTTTATGAGAGGCACAATAGATAGATTGTGGAGAGTTGTATAAGAATAGAGGAAATAGTTTTTTTTTTAAAACACAAACGATAAATGAAAAAGAAAAAGGAAATATAAAATTCTTTTTGTGGAGAGCTGAAAGGTGTACTCATTAGATTTAGTATGAAATTTCACTAGATTCGAACTCAAATCTATGGAATTACATTCGTCATACCATTCATAAAAATAGTTGTCGTGTATATTTGATTTTTTTTGTTAATTTTCATGTATTGTTTGACCTATCTAAACATGTAATGGATATTATTATATAGGATGTAATGAGTGTAATAACCAAATTTCCAACATCCGAAATGTTACTAGTTTATGAATTAGTTCGAGAAAGTATTTACTATCGGACATTCTGTTAATCTAGAGCTATGTTGTGTAGTATGTCAAAGATAGAAACAGCCTTGATACCTTAATCTCAATAATCTATAAACAATAATGACCAAGAAGTATATTAATATTTTCAATATCTTAAGGCATGCACATGCATATTCGGATAATTACCAAATCCAAAAAATTCCACAACGAAATATACATAGAATGGGTCAAACTATCACCATTTGATGACCACTTAACCCTATTTTGCACACATTGCTTGTAATGGGTTAAACTGTCAACATTTGATAGCTACTTAACCCTATTGTTTATATATAATAATTGTGTCTAAATGAGCGGAGAATGCCACCTCAACTTTGAACAAAAAAGTAGTTTCTACTTGGAGCAAATCTTCCTTGATCGAGTTGTACGATTATCTCATTTGGATAGCATTTTTTTTTTGGAGCAAATCTTATACGAGGTTCACGGGCTGATAGCATATTTTTTTTCGCTAATCACAACCCAAACACAAGATAATGGACCCGGATAGTTGCACTTGAGGGGAGTGTTGAGTGTGGAAAATGTGTCCCACATCAATAATATGAAACCCGTGAAACCTAACATATAAGTATTAGAGTTACTCCTCCTATTATCAATTAGTTTTAGGTTAGAACCTCCGAGTACTTATGTGTAAGGTTCACTTTGACGTGCAATTTGAAGGCGCTGACTTTTTTGTTACGAACTTACGACACGGACATTGACTCAGTGGAGTTGTCTATGTAAGCCATGAGCAGTCACATATTGTCGATTAGTAAGCCGCCAAGAAGACGACTAACGATGAAAGTTTCCACATTTGCAACCCACTTTCAATTTTATTACGAATTCAAGACCTTAAATGCACAAAAAGTTGCGTTATTATTGATTCCTATTTTCTTTATTTTACACACTAAAGCTGTTATGTATTGGTATTAAGACACGTATCATACACATTGCTGTCTACACCCATAGATAGGCAAAATTTAATGGGTAGGGATCAATGTGAAACGATTCAATATCAGACGATGAGTGGCACCACCACGTATAAAATACTACCAAATAAATTAAAAAAATAAAATAAAATCATACACTTAAGTTTTCGTATCATTTTTGTACATGTTGGCATCTATGTATTTAATGTATAACGACAACTTCGGAGACACATAAGCAACTCTAGACAATAATATAGAATTTTTCCAACAAAATATATATTATTTTATAGAATATGATTCTATGAAGAATGATTTAGCAAGATCAATTGTGCATTAAGTAATTCATGGAGTATAATCTAATGATTGATCTGTCACAACACAAAGTTTTACAATCAAGCAATAAAAAGATGCATTTAGAATTAGATTACACAATCAACCAAAGAAATGAAAACAACAATTAATATTTTTTAATCCGATTTACTATGAATAAAACAATTAAAAAGAGTATTGATATCAAGTCAGATATATTTTTTAAAAGAGTATTAATATAAAGATATGATCAAAATACTAATATGTTTTGGACATTAAATTTTGAACACTAAAACTCAATTATTGAAATTTATACATTAGATTTTGGATAGGTGCTCCGAATGAATAGGGACTTTTATATTTATGTTTCGGCTTTCTTTAGTCTTTTATTCTTTGCTCCTTATCTTGTTTTTTCTTGTTTTTCTTTGTTTTCTTTATTGGTGGTTTACTTCTTAAAGATCATCCAATCTACCACTTTGTCCGTCTTCCGAACTATCAAAGTTATACGTTGTCTCAAACTTCAATTCTATAAAAAAAAAACATTTAAAATACAACAAATCAAGTTTGCTAAGCTCAATATCTATTTTTACGTTGTTTGCAACAAGGTTATTTTGGACTGGGCTCGAATATGTTCATCATTTTATCTTCTTTTAATATATCAAGGTTTACAGGGCGCTAAAGTCGGTCCGATAGTCCAAATCATTTCAACAGATTAACACAGTTCTTTGAATTGTAATCTCGAATGATAAAGATATCCCATGCAAAAACAATTCTATCATAATGAAGAAGCGTGCGATCGTATAAGAGCATTTTCGCGGCCCGTAACAACCGGTCATTCGTATCCCAATACAATATACATATACATATGTATATATAATCCATTGTACTGGGAGAGTAATTGCATATTGTGTGGTCGTTGTGGTGCAAAGTGTCGCCGTAGGCAGTCTCGTAGATAGAACAACGTGTCCCACTAGAATGCATCGATGTGTCATAAACTACAATAATTGGTCGAATCATATATTCTACTTCATTTCATTACCGCAGGCATGCAACCGCAACCAATCATCAATGGTTTTTTAATATTCAGTTGCTACTGTATAATCTGTATCGTATTGGTCTGTGTTCTCGAACAATCAAAATGCATTATTTTGTGATTCAAATGATACCGTTCAATGAGTTCCCCACATTAAACCAACAGAACAGCCTGCAAGTTAACAACTACTATATACTCTGTATTCGTACTATATATTCATCTTTGTTTAATTTATCACTGTATCAGATGGTTTTTATCGAGGGATAAAAACATTCAAATAAAATATATAAGAATGATGAAATTCCATTTTACTTATGTGTTGGATTTGAGCTCATACTGCTTATATGCGTTCAAACGTGCGAAAAACCTTATACGTAGATTCTTGCTTGCTATATTTGTTGTTAGACAGTCCTATCAATATTGCCACATGTTTGCTATATTTGCATATGAATCAATATCTTCATTTAGCACTTAGAATTATGATATCACAGTTTCACCAACTAATTGCCCACAAGGATAGTTGCATAAATGGCTACAAAGAAGTATAAATTGTACGGGAGAGATCATTGTTTACGATGGATTAGCTATCCACCAGCCAGTAGATATGGAATATATGTGATTAAACACGGGTTTAGTAGATGCCAAAAAATAAACCGTATTAGATTAACTTTTACACATTACAACCAAGAAAATTGGGTAGTACTAAGTTATCAATTGAAAAACGCTTCGAAGATTAACCCTTTGTGGTAATTACTAATTACTTCACTTACTTGACAAGTTAACTTTAACTATACGGACAAATATGTGACTTGCTTTACAAAACAGCATATATATCACAGTCTATATATACACATATATGTTCAGGAAGAATAAATTAGGGCTCGTTTGGCTGGATTTCAGGAAAAATCAGAAATCGATTCTGGAACTATTCAAACCGATTCTTGTGTCTAGTACCAGAAAGTATGAAATGAGTGATTACAATATGCTTCATTCTCCGATTGTTATAATTTTTTTTATTATTTGCGTCATCCTAACTTATCTTTCTAAATATAGTATTTTAATTTATGTCACTGATTTATTTAATAAACTAGTTCAATGTGCGTACCTTGTGCGGTATCTATTTAAATTTTTTAATATTATAAAAACGTTATTTCATAAAAACTTTAAAATTGTAACATGAATAAGCTAGTTATTTAAATTAAACTGATTATTCGTTAAGTTTTCTTCTATCTATAGAGAAATAGTAACATGAATAAGCTAACACGTTTAAGAAATAACTAACACGAAGAGATATAATATTTATAATAAATTTAAAATGAATGTGGTATATATATCGAAACAAACACAATTATAACTATTTTAAGGAGATTTGGTTAACAATAATCAAGTTATAGATCTTTAATAATCAATTTCGTTAATGTTAAAGTTAAAATTGAATTTATTTTTATTTTTAAGTTAACTATGACCAATTTTAAAGGAATGACAAATATGTAATTATTGAGTGATATTGATGTAAATTAATTGAAAAAATGCTGATGTGGATAGTCTTAGAAACTGATACGTATGCAAAATGGGAGAGGTTTTAGTAATATACTAGTTTTAATACCCGTGCCCTGCACGGGTTAGACGATAATTGCGTGTCATAAAAATGTTTGATAATTCATTATGTTGAGAATTGGCTTAATTGTAATGTGATACTTGATGTAAGAATGTATTTTTCACAATATGAATGGAAATCAAGGAAAAATACAAATCCTGCAATAACAATCAAGAAAGAGGAATTCAGGACCATATATCATCTGAGATACTTGAATGTCAAAGTTAGTATCAATCCCAGAAAGGATTAGACTTTATTAAATTAAATGTTAGAATATGTGATGTGGATTAACGAATAGACGATACTGTAAAATTGATAAAGTGACCGCACGAAATTGCGCTAAGTATCAATTCACGGGTTGCTTTAATGTATAAGATAGATAAGAAGTCATGTGTAAAACATATACTAACAAAAAAAAAGAAGATAAAACAAATCATAAAATTTAAATTAATAATATTAAATAATAATATATTAAAATATAAATGAAAGAGATTTATATAATATAAGTAGCATGTCTAAGTTAAAAATTACAATATCAATTCACGGGGATTACATTAAATTAAATTTCTGAATTTAAAAAAATTAAATTTGGCTGACGTTTTGAAGCCACGTTTCAACGTGTAACAAAATCTTTTAAAATTTTCGGTTTCAAATTATATATTTAAAAGTCATTTCGGACTCGGTTACATGATATTATATGATTTTTATTTTTTTATTTATTTTTGATTGCAAAATCTTAAATATTTTAAATAATTTGTTTAAACATGGTGGGACCTGAATTAACAAAAAATTGACACGTGTAAATTTAACGACGTGGATTCACCAGACTGTGCCACGTGTAAGTTCACGGGCTGCTTTAGTATATAGATAAATATATAGATTAGGACATCAATAGTTATTTATAAAATCATCGTATTTTCAATCTAAATTTTGAAATTATTACTAACTACTTTTTTCAAAGGGTTATTTTGTAATTTCAGTTTACACAAGTCCAAACTCAATCGTTTACACAAGGTCCCTTTATACAAGATCTTAGGGGGTTTCGAACCGTGATTCTCATGTCCGGCCACCCTTTTACTAGTTGTACTAATTGAAGTTGAGTATTATGTTGTTATTTTTTGTAAAGTTATATTAAAACCTAATGTCAATACAAAGTATAATACACAATGTTAATGTATAATTTCAACTATTCAATGTAATACCCAATTTCAGTTACATATTGTTAATACACAATGTCAATCAAACAAGTTTAACTATATATGTTAAAACTCGGGCCACTAAATATTGTTATAAATGTTGGAACATTTTCTATAGTTATAAACTTAGGTCATATTCTATAATAATTAAATTCAAGATATTTTGTGTACTTTCAAAAGTTTGAACTCATTTTCATAAATATAAGTATGGGCTAATTTATGTAATTATTCTTTTAAGGACAAATTTGCTAGTTACAAAAATGTGTACCATTAATCGTAATTACATAGTATAGGTGACCTTGTTCCAACAATAGCTTGGACGAAGGAGGTGGTGGCGGCTCGGAAGCAATCCAGATCCTCTACAATTTACCCTGTAATTTTAATTGTACCTCCACTCACATCACGTCACGTGTACATTTAATTAAGAAGAAGGGAAGGAAAGAAACTTATATTGTTTTTTTACATGGATGTGAGTGGAGGTACAGTTAAAACTGGCTCGAAGGCGGATGACAACGAGGCTGCAACTCGGGATTCGGTTTCTGACTCTAGTCCTGAACAACGAAATGCCAAGACAACTCGGTGAAAGGAATGAGCAAAGCTTCTTCTTCTGTTTCTATAAATTAGGTTAAGATATAATCCAAATTACTTATTTATTCCTCAATAAATGTACCATATAAATTTTTTAAAAATTTGAGGAGGGGCTTAGTGCGTAACTTAGATACAAAAAAATGTCTTATTAGGCTAATCTTCTCTATTTTATTCCAATATAATTTCTATATGTATATCGAACGATCCTTATTGAGTTTTGTTTTGGTGAGAATCATTTGATTAGTGTTAAATTTATCTTTTATATTCGGCGGGTCTAAGACGTTGAGGGATGCATGCCACAAGTGAACATTTACACATTAACATTCGGGGTTCCATCTAAAACCAATTGACAATAGGACGAGTAACCCTTGGGTTTATATGCTAGGTTCACATTATTCATTTAGTCGATATGAGACACAATAATCCACACATCTCAACACTTAGTTCGAGTATCACTATAAGAATAATATTTTTAATAAATTTACGTAAATAACTGTCTTCTAACATATTCAATTGATGGCTTTTTCGTCTGAATTGTCGACCGCTTATATTATGTCAAGTTTTAATTTAATGCACGTATCTTTTTAACTAGCTATTTTGAAAATATATCTTTACTGCATTTTTAGTTAGTTTTCACAAATATTAGTACAAAAGTATACGTACAGTCTCTATCACATGCAATTCAATTTATAAAAATTATCATTTATATATATTTTCACTTTTTTTAATTAATTGTTTGTAAAGGAGATAATAGCTAATAGGTGGTAGAATTTATTAGAAAATAATAGCAAAAATATACATTTTTAGTTATTTAATATTTTATTCAAAGATTGTGTCGAATGATAAAATGTGTTTGAATAATTGATTAGAGGGGGTTCGAAGATAGGCTTAGGTTCCTTCGGGATAAACGGGTGCAGTCGAAGTCGAAGATTACGTGAGTAAGAGTAACAGGACAAAATAATCATTTTCTCAATCCTTCTACTTTGATCATGTTTATGCATGAATATGTTCATCTCCGTTTACGAAGATGACATTTTTTCCATCTTCGTCCCCGTCTCCTCCAAACGGAGCCTTAGTCATCTTTGAATATGGCTAATGTGTATGAAGTTATACGTAGCTAGCTCCCATTGTCCATTGGGGTAGTCTTATTTGGAAATTTCCTAACACCGTCAAGTGCTCGCTCATTACTTGGTTTTGCCAATCAAAAATAGTCTCTATAATTGGAGCCTCATTAACAATATATGTTGAGTTCCTTGTGCTAACGTGTAATATATGATGTGTTGGGGACGTTGAACCATACTGGCACGGAAACTTATTAGTAGGTCATCCATCGTGAAATTGCTCCCGTGTTCGCCCACACACTTAACTTCAGAGGTCTTGGCCTCACCCAACCACTTAAAAAGAATTGTTGTCATGTATCAACCCAATTGACTCGCTTGTGAGGCTCTTGCAAATTCTCCATTGATGTCTTCTTTCAAGTATTTAACGTGATCAACCCCAATTGGCTCCTCGATCATTCTAGAAACACCGCTCAAGTCTATTGGTACATCTCCATACCCATCCCCCACCCCTCCAAGCATGCTATCAATCTCTTCGTCAAGCTTACCACCACCATCTATCACATATGATGTGTAATACCATCATTTTCAACGATGAAACCCCATCAACTCACTGTCGCATATACTTGATTCTCTCTCACCATAGGATGATTATACGAGCCCACAACACGTACTTAGTCATCTTAGCTTGATTCTTTGTCGTTGCTTTGTGTTTTTTCGGGATCTAATGCTCTTTCTCCTTTGTAAACTCTTTCTATCACCTATACATGTATTTACCTTTTTTTAAAAAATGGTTGGATGGATTATTAATTATGTGTTGATTTTTTTTTAATTTATCTATCAAGAAGAACTTTATATATATATATATATATATATATATATATATATATATATATATATATATATATATATATATATATATATATAAAAGTCTCTACTCCCTATTCTAAGAAAGGTTCCTACATGATCTTATTTCTCTCTATATACGCGTACGCGCTTTTACGGAGCGCAAACCTCCTTTTTCATGAATGTCTTAGAATACTTGTTCGGGGTGTAAATGTTTGATAATATACCTTCTTAACTAGATGAACTTGTTGTTAATGGTGTTGCTCGAGTGTGTGATCGATTGTTTCAAATGAGGCTACATTCATGTTCCCTTGTCTGGTCGTGTGTGATCGTGGTTTTGTTCGAGGTCTTCGAAGATCTCTCATCTAGGTGATGAACGTTGTGGGATGCACATTTTCTTAGGTGGTGTTTTTCCCTTGCTACGAATTTTTGTTATCCTGCTCCCTTGCGACAAGACATCACGGCATTTCATCTACCTCGTGTTCGATCTCTCCATAATTCCGTCATCTTTAAGGTTTTAATGCCCTCTTCTTTAGTTTGTTTGTACGATATTTTAGGATGTTTTTTTTGTTATTTTTCAGATGTTGTTTCATTCTCCCTTTTTGGTGCCTTACTAGCTGCTTGTCGGCTTGTCCATTTGTCCTTTTTGGCCTCTCGATACGCCAGATGTATCTAGAGGTGTCAAACGGGACCAATGAGTTGGGTTCGGGTCCGGTCACAACATGCTCGGATTGGATAAAAAACAAGCTTGGTTTTATGCATTTTCGGCCGGGTATTAATTGTTCAGGTTGACATGAGTTATCAGGTAGCCTCGGTTCTTGGATCATAATGGATCAGTTTGGATTGACACGAGTTATCAGGTAGCCTCAGTTCTTGGGTCATAATAGATAAGTTTGGTTCAATTCCCATGTCATTTTGAGCTGATTTAATTCGGGCTATTTAAGTATTCGGGTAGCGGTGCCAACTTGGGCGGGTCAATCGGGTTAAATATTCGTCCAGTTTATGTTCGGTTGATGTCGGATTGGGTTGAAACCAACTTGATTGGTTAACATCGTGATTCGGGTCGGTTTAGAATCAGTAATTTATCGGGTTTTATCCGGGTTACCTAGTTAGGTCAGATGGCTCTTAAATATAAACTTTTCTCATTAAAACGTATGCAAAGATATTAATCTGATCCGGTCATTCGGATTTAAAGTTATAGGAACCCCAATCCAGATACGATCTAGATTATTGGATCTGGTCGTATATACAACTAATTATTCTTTTGATCCAAATTCTAAAACATGGCATTGGTATCCGAATCAAGTTTTAGCCCGATTGGATAAGTATCCACAAATATGATTGGTGATCCGAATGATGTTAGCCTAATCCGTTTGATTGAAATTGACTTTTATTGGTTTCGGTTATTGATTGGTCCGTTTAACATGGATATCCGACTAAGTCATTTGATCTAGATTCATTTAATCTTGATATATAATAAAATTATGTTTTTCCTACTTATCACAAAAGAGTCTTATATTAGTTTGTAATATCGTTTCATTTATATATTAACGTGACTTATATTAGTTTACAATATCGTTTCATTCGTTTGTTAAATATCTCATATTAAACGAGACATTTTATTTTACAATATCGTTTCTAGTTTGTAATATTGTTTAGCTCGTTTGTTAAATATCTCATATTAAATGAGACTTGTATTACTTTGCAATATCGTATCATTTATATAAGAGACTTATATTCGTTTACAATATCATTTCATTATAAACAAGATTTATATTAGTTTGCAATATCCTTTTATTTATTTGTTAGATATCTCATATTAAATGAGACTTATATTAATTTGCAATATCGTTTCATTTATAATTGAGAATTATGTTAGTTTGCAATATCTTTTCATCCGTTTGTTAAACATATGATATTAAAGGAGACTTATATTAGTTTGCAATATCATTTCATTTATAAACGAGACTTATATTGGGTTAGTTTCATCTCCAAATGAATTTATGAATCGTAATTAATTTTAATTTATTGTTAGAGTTGTTGGTGTTTAAAACATAATTGGAGATTTGGAGTTAACCATACAATGAGATTGTTATTAGTGTGATGTTATTCATGTTGAATTTGTTTAATTGATGTATGCATTGTCCGTGTATTACTAACTTAATTATTTTTTTAATTACCCTATTTGTAGGTAAATTTTATCCTTTTTTTTTCTCTTGATAAATCATGTCAATAATTATCAATTTAACTCAAAATTATCAATATAACTTAAATTACCCTATTTGTATACATTAAAATAGACGGAGCTATCGGGCCATTTCGGGTCGGTTTACTTCGGACTATCGGGTCTTTTTGGGTCGTGTTACTTCCGGCTACCGGGGCATACCGGTTGGTAAACTTCGAGTCATTCGGGTAAAGTCGGTTTTTAATAGGGTCAGTTCCGGATATTCTCTTTTTCAGAATTTTGGGGCTAGATTTTGTCCGGTCGGATCAACTTTTAACAAATCTAGATGTATCTAGCGTAATTGAGTCAATATATATATATATAGAGAGAGAGAGAGGATCATATGAGAACATAATTTATAGTAGGGAGTAGGAACTTATATCAACTATATAATCTAGAAAATGAGCAGTCAAGATTATATTACCTTTATGATAAATATTTGACTAATTTTTATAAGAATATTATATTTTTATTTATAACAGGTGTTACTAAAAAAGATGTGTATTTGATCTTGATATGTATAACGACTAGTTATAATAGGTTTAGAATATACATATAACGATAACGATCCCAAATCCTTTCATAGATATCAAAAAAAAGTTAGAATATACAAATAATGGTCGTTGAATAATTAATGTTAAATAATAAAAAACAACGTTCAAAAAAAATATAACGTTCAAAAAAATTAACGTTTAAAAAATTTATAATTATGAGTTGGTTGAAACAGTGACGTTAAGATTATTTTTCAAAATACATAGATAACGTATTTAAAAGAAATTAACATTTAAAAAACACAAAATTATATTGTTATATAAAGTAATGATCGTCAATATACTAAATAATTATTAATTGGTTTAATATTATTATCATAAAAAAATTTTATTTATTAAAAGTGTATATTTTAATTTCTATTCAGTGTTTTAAACCATGAACATTCACAGTGGCACAATATCATAAACGTTCATTTAATAATCTGATAGATGTCATAGATTCCTATCTCCTATCGTAAAGAAAGATATCCAATATATATATATATATATATATATATATATATATATATATATATATATATATATATATATATATATATATATAATTTATAACGAAAATGATGGTTTAAAAAGGACATGAGATCTACCCTACTAGGTACACAGGACCCCATCCATCTTTGCCTTGGTTGGCTGCACATTGTAACTTGTAAGTTACTACGTACCATCATTCATTAACTCATCGTAGTGATTTAAAAACACAAATGTTAATGTACACGTATCATCCAATAGGGGAATCCATGCATGCAATCTAATTGAATAATGTATGAATTCTAGATAAGTATGAAGACATTTAAATATCATTGAATAAAAGTTTGGAACTTTCTATCCGTGGTTATTGTGCGTATCGTAAAGTTGAGTATGATCTTACATGTGTAATCTTTGTATGATACAAAAGGTCACGTCGTACGGAATCAATAGTAGAGTAAAACAAACAGTAAGTCAATCACGACAAGCAGGCTCATTAAGTAACATGCAGGAAAATATGATGCTCAGATTTAATGGACAAATCGATCATACGTAGTTAAGCTTCAATATGATTGACATATGGGTACGTAGCCACTAGCCACGTCGTATAAGGCCTTAACTAGCTCATCCATAACGTAAGAATTCACATGGCCGACGTCCGACGTGTGAATATACAACATATTACATATATATATATATAATATCGCGTCAGACGTGTGAACTAGTCAGATCAGTGGCGGAGCCATAAAAAAAAATTTAAGAGGGCAAAAGAAATTGTATAATATATTTTTTATATTAAGTTAAAATTAAATACTAAAATTTATAAATAAAAAATAAGCATAATAAAGTTTTTATACTATAAATTAGAACTTTCGTTATATATTTGTATTTATTTAGATAATAATTAAATTAATTTTATATTTAGTTTATTTTATAATAAATTGTCAAATAAATTAGATAGTGGTCGATAAATAATTGTATTTAAAATTATATTATATTAATTATATTAACCGAGGGTGAATTTGATAATAAACTTCACTTAATTTTCATCTAAATTTATCGATGGTTGATAAACTAGTGTATTAAAAATTATATTGAGTTGATTTAATGATTAAGAATTAATGTAATAATAAACTTCACTAAGGTTCTCCATATAAATATATTTTATTTACTTAAAATAAAATCTATTAAAAAAAAAGAGTATTTTCTTATCACCATAACTCAAACCTTGCATTTCAGGTAAGTTTTTCCTTCCACCTACCAAATGAGTTAATAAAACACTATGTTTATATTTTGTTTTGAGGAGGATTTTTTCTTATTTATTTTTCTTATATAAGACAAAACAAGGCCGCAAACTGGGACACTTATTCATCTTCAATATACAAAACCTACAATTCTAACCAAATTAATTCAAAAAAGATGAAAAATGAAAATGTTTGACATAATCCTGCAATTGAAAATGTTTGCAAAATCGTTGTTGCTTATTGACAATTTCATAATAATTCCACTTGCTGTCTATTTTCCAGTAACAAGACAAAACTCATTGACTAAGTATAATAAATTGATTAGAAAAATTATGACGTTATTAATTAGTCCAACAAAGACGTGGCAATATTCATCGCCTAATTATTTATACAGTTACACTATAGAGTATGAACTGAATACGACTGTACTCTGTAGTATATACTAGAAGAATATTATTCCTTTGAAAATTTTCCAAATTAAAAAGAAATTGCAAAATTTATACATAAATTTGAACAGCTCTCAGTTTTGTATATCATGATCATAATATTGTTATACAAAATAAATTACAGCAACATTATACATACACCTTTTATGTTTTAACTGCATAATCTTCTATTTCTTAGTTTCTCAAAATCCGATTTCTTGAAGGAAACTAAAGAGCTGATCAGTAACAGCTACAGGGTACTCTTCCTGTGGCAAAAGAGCGCCTGGGACCTCAACAAACTTGGAGACACCCTTGGCCTCTCTCAGGGCTTCCATCTCGGCCTTTGACCTCTTAGGGGCGCCGGGAGTTGACATAACCATAACGGGTATTTCTCTCCCCTCCATAGCGGAGAATGTTTCGAGAAACTCGTCGCGGGACCCCACAGGGTCCAGGAGACCTGTAAGGAAGGCAGCGGGAACATAACGGGCCCCTTTGGTTTTGGTCAGATTGTATCGGCTCTGGACTATTTCGGGCGTCACATTTGTAGGGTCTGCATACACATGGGACTTATACTGAGATTCTATGGCCTTCTCGTTGCTGACTAGGACATTGTACATCATCCACCCTACAGCTGGTGCCCTAAGGGTGCCCCTCAGTAGACCATACCTGGCGATTGACAAGATGCCAAATGTACAAAAGTTAATGACATGAAGAATTAAGAATTTACGACGATGACATATACCAAACACGAGAAGATTAGGTTTCTCTCAGTTCATTCATATACATGCAGGACCAGGTGCTGCAAAGTCATTACTCTGAAAACAATAAAATACTACTTTTTCTTTCTCGTGGATAGTTCATGATTAGTATAACAGTGTTTAAGAATAGAGTAAGTGATTTCTTAGTAAGAGTTAAAGATGTTCACTGCACAGTGATGACTCGCAAACAACACAGCACACTACATGTTCAGTGTCATCCAAGAAATTTCTATTATGTTTGCATTGCTGTATTCTTGTCTTCAAGATCAAACTACCTCTCAAATGGCAGGTCTAACAACCTAAGACCTTGCTTTTTCATACTTGCTGCAATGCACAGTTTCAACTAGAGGAAAATAAACAAATTACATTGTTAACTAAAATATGGAAGGCATGTGTAGAAGTTTTTTATGGAGCAGCTGTGGGAGAAAGGAGATGAAGAGACCTTTTTCTGAAGGTGGATTTTACTTCAAACAGCTCCTGGTTTCGAACAGGGCACTTTTGGTGATTCATATTTCTTTCGACATAGGAACAGCGGAAGATTATTAACTAGAATATTTACAAACTATGGCGGGATCATGGATCCTTGATCCATTTCCACCCAAAAATGTTTGTTCATGACTTTGTTAGTTGCAAGAAGGAATAGGAAATCATGACCATGTTTGGTTTGGGTGTTTCTTCTCCAGGAGAATCATTAGGGGTGTTATGGCCTGGAATGGTGCTACAGAACCTACTAGAAAGCAAGAGTCTCACTCTTAGGACTGCACTGCGAGAACATCACAACATAGCAAATTTAGAGGAATCTGGAATCCTCGGTTTTTTATTTCAATTCAATATTCAAGTCTCCATCCAAACAAATGCAATAGTTCCTCCTTTTACTTATATTAGGGTAGAAATAACTAGTCCTAATAATAAATAAGATACTTAACCCAAAAATTTCAGCAACTTAAAAAAGTAATGGTGAAGCTGAAGAAATAACTGAAAATGAGAAATTAAGATAATTATTAAAATTGTAAGAACTTGTAGCTAGGGTTTGTATCATGTGTTTGACAATCTAAAGAGATACTCAAGGAATTGCTCCAAAGGTTCTCTTTTGAACAGTAGAAGAGAGATTCCGTTATTTTCCAGCTTATAATTTCTGCCTTTACAACTGTTATTTACAACATTTGGAAGGCAAGAAATTATGTTGTGTGTTACAACATATATGACCGATGATGAGTGCATACCCAATACAATTTTTTGAAACAAAAATCAGAATGAAGGGTAGGCTTAAGGTTAGAGATGTGCAGACTGCAAAATGGTTGGCATGAATGAGTATACAATGCATCTTGTCCATTTTGAGACCTTTTGTATTGTCTTTGTGAATCTAATGTTGCTTTTATATATTGTTGTTTGACAATGGCTGTTGGGCATGGCCATTTTTTTTTATATTGCTGGGTATGCTCAGAGTAATTTTTATATTCTTCTTAATGGAAATTTACCGTTTCCAAAAAAATCAAAGATTCACTCAAGCAAGATGGAGTAGAAAGTGCAGATTTCAGGTGAATTTGATACAGAAGGTGATCTACAGGAAAAGGGGAGATTTGCTGATTGATTATAAGATAATATACAAAAATATTTGATGTAGAAACAGTTCGACAATACAAAATCATGTATAGAAGTATGAAAGAGAGGAAAAGCACCATGCAATACAATAGGGTGAAGGTTGATTACTCAAGCGAGTCTACAAGTCTTTATTCATGATATAACTGAGAATACTTTATTCATTTTATCTTAGAATATGATATCTGATTATTTTTATTTTCCCTCAACTTCCCAAAGCCCACAATGAAAGTAAACCGACAATAGAGTCAATGCAAGCTTTAATCCAATTTTCCATCATAAAAAAATTTCCTAATGTGAGCGACAATTGGGTATGTCAGCCTCGCCAAATGTCATGATTCCCATGACTGTTCATACCTATATCTTGAGCTCATAAAGATCAGCAACATTTCAAGAGCATAAACTAATATAGGTTAACATTACCTCGTTTCCATGTTGGAATCTCGTCCAAAAACAATAGGTAGGGGACCTGCCCAGGTTGGTGCAACAGCTGCAATTGCCGATGGCTTCAGCAGACCCTTCTTTGCAGCTCTAATGAGTATTGTTGCAGCATGACCACCACCAACAATGACCAAATCCTTTTCTGATTCAACACAATACCATTTTACAAGTTATTTCAGACAACAGAATTAACAAGCAAGATCATAGGTAACCTGACAAAATATAACAACGATGTAATGATTAAAAAGAGAAGCATGTTGTATTATCCCCTCTTCCTTGCACTTTTTTTTTGCTGAGCAGAGAGTATCATAAGGATAGCTACTATAGACAAAACCGGTAAAACCTTAACATTTTACTGCCCTACAGTTCTTGCCTGATGAAAAAGCTTAATATACTCAAGTGAGTACAAAGCTTTGTGCCAACTAAAAAAAGACATAAATCACTTTCAAGGGGGATTTCCATAGAGAATTTGGATTGTGATCAAATTTGATGTAGAAACAACTTATATATATCAGACCTGAACAAAAATTTACAAGGAAGTTACAAAGATATTTTTATGCTCAATGAAATTATACGTGGACCATGAAATCTCTCCAGACTGTCCATTCAACTATACAAACACATAGCTTTTGAAGACAGTACTTTCTAATTGATTTTAACAAAAAGAATAAAGCAATCTCGATTCTCAACAGACCTGAACACTTATAAACATAAGAGAAACTACACTGAAGAAAAACAGTAGCAACTTTCTTCCCCATAAAAGCTTGTAGATTTCCAAGCATTGTTCATAACAGAGATCTAAAACTTCATGTTTTTATTCCTAGTTAATGATTTAACACAAAATTGGCACAACAAGTTAGAATATAATGAAGCCACAAAATATTTCTTAAGCCCAGAATCCACCTAATTGCAGAAAACCTAGGATTAATTATAATTATAAAATAAGGCTTCATCTGTATTGATTTGCCTGTCATCTATAAAAGCATACTCTTTCTTCTCTCACTTTATAAGTACTGAAATGATACACGAAACCAGCAAATTGTACGTACAATCCATCTCTTATATTTGCAGAAATAGAGCAAGAAAGGGTTATGAGAAATTTGGCCACCTGAGGTAGATACAGGGCCATCAGATGACTTGACCAAGTCAACCAAGAACTTCTCCATCACATCTGCATTGTATTCAAGCTTGGGTTTTTCTGAATAACCCAAACCAGGCCAGTCGATAACCGTGGCACTCCAATTCGATGCACCATCACGCTCAATCAGATTCTTTGCAACTGCTCTCCATTCTTCCACAGTGCTAACATCTGAAATAGTGGGTATCATGAGAACATTCTTTTCGGGTTGGTAGCCCTCTTTCTTGTGTTCTTCATAATATATATTTACACTGTTCTCTTTGAATTTCCATTGCCAGCTGTTACTCTGAAATGCCATACACATTTTTACATGATCCATCAGACACACATCACATAGATCAACAACTCTTCTATAAATAAACACAAACACACATTCAGCTAGTCAACTATATCAAATCATCATATATCAGAAGATATGAAGTCTGAAGCAAAATTTATCAATGTAACATTAGCGCAAACGCCTATAAAAACTTCAATTCATAAAGATCAAATCCCTCATATAATAAATCATCCAAACAGCAAGCAAACAACAAATTCAAAGTAGAAAATTTGGAAAGAAGGAAAAACCAAGATGAAATTCGGAGCTTACTTTCGTCGGGACAGATTGTTTATCAACAACAGAGACATTGGAGTAACCAACTGAAGCGGAAGCCCGGAAATTTAGGGGTTTGAAAGAAATTCTGGCCTGAGAGGGAAAGGGTCGTTTAGCTTTGGAAGAAATGAATACAGATGATAAAGTGGAAGGGTAGCACTGGGAATTTGCTGTAAACGTCATTCCTGAAGCAATAGGAGACAAATTTTGCAGCGGGGGAGAAAGGGAAGATCTACCTACTAGGGTTTATTTAGCACCAGAAATGATCAAAGACTAGCATGAATTGCAAGTGGAAACGTTGATTTTTCTGTTCGCCCTGTTTCGAGTGATTTTCCTTCAACATTTCTGTTCACACTTCATAGGCCAGGCTTACACCGTTACACGTTTCCAGTTCTCGGTACAAAAAAATGTCAAAGTAAATATCACAAAACAACCATTAAAATAACAATATTTACACCTAGGCTCACATAAATTAGATATTGCGTAGAAGTACCCTTTTACAGAATCATGGGCCAGACCTTGTGAGTTTGGGTCTGACCCATATTAGCGTCAGTCAATAGGGCCGTAAATAAAAGCCCGTTAAGAAAAATGTAATGTATTAGGGTTTCTGGAATTCGTTAGGGTTTTATATCTTCGCCTCTTCATATCGCCTGGACCGTCTTCCAGTTCAACCCTGCGCTTGCTAGAGAGAGGAGCTTAATCGGTGGTACGAAAATGGTGCAGCGTCTTACCTACCGAAAGCGTCACAGCTATGCCACCAAATCCAACCAACACAGGATTGTGAAAACTCCTGGTATTTATCCTTTTCAAAACCTCTCTTGCGATTTCTCCAGTCCGTTTTAAGATCTGTTTGGATTAATTCATTTATCTGTTGTTTTTGTTTGGTCTCCATCTGGTATATTGCTGCTGGATAATTGTTTTGATGTTGGAGCTTTATTCATGGCGGTGGACTTTGCATTTATGAGTCCATGATTTTGATTTGTGTGTATCCCTTGACAATGTTTTTCATCAAATGAAATGTTATTTGATTTGGTGTGTACTTGCTTGGATGAATGTAGGTGGAAAGCTTGTGTACCAGACCACCAAGAAGAGAGCCAGTGGACCTAAGTGCCCCGTTACCGGAAAGAGAATTCAAGGGGTAAGCTTGAAGTTTCCTTGAAACTCAAGAATTTTTAAATGGTTTGCTGTAATTATGCAACTCAGTCACATGTTCATCGTTTGTTTACTGAAAAGGGTATGGGTGTAAGCTTTTAGTTTCTTAGACTTTAGATTCAACATTTCACACTTACAGATTTTTAATATACATCCCTTACTATCATTTAAACTCTTAGGTTAAGAGAGTGCCCGTTATATCTTCAATGATATGTCATGGTTTCGAGCAAAGAAGAAAGATTGTGATGCTGTGATTGATCATGATATTTGTGAATGCTTTAGTTATGATATAGGGCCTGTTTGGTATCCATATTTAGATATAGGTATCTACATTAAAAAAACAAATACCTTTGCTTGGTAAAAGAGTATATGGATATGAAACTGATATCTTGATATACTTCTAATAAACATTTTCTCTTGTTTTGATATACTCCAAAAAGTAGTGGTATCAAATATCTAAAATTGCTCTTCCCTCTTATATTCTAACTCTCCTAAGATATCATATATCAATCTCATATCCATATCTTGATATCTCATATCTTTATATCTATATCTTGATATCTAGATATATCCATATCTTGATATCTCATATCTTTATATCTATATCTTGATATCTAGATATGAATACCAAACATGCCAATTTGCTGATTTCTTATATTTATAAAAGCCACTTATGCAGCTTTTGATCAATGTTTTCAAACCTGAGTATTGGACTATTTTGTGTTTTCCTTGTTTATATGTCCATTATAGTTCAATCTTTTCTGTTTGGATGTTTTAGTATGGTTCTAACGAGTGACGATTGTTATTGTTTATGTTGGTGAACAGATTCCTCACTTGAGGCCAACCGAATACAAGAGGTCTAGGTTAGCCAGGAACAGGCGAACAGTCAACCGTCCTTATGGTGGTGTGCTGTCCGGCAGTGCTGTTCGTGAAAGGTTTGCTCTAGTAGTATATAATCAATTCGTATACACTTGCAATTCTTTCAGAAACTGATAATTGAGTCTCTGTTGTTCTTGTGCAGGATCATCAGGGCTTTTTTGATAGAAGAGCAGAAGATTGTGAAGAAAGTTTTGAAGATCCAGAAGACAAAAGAAAAGCAAGCTGCAAAGAACTAGATGCCTGAAATGGCTTGTAATTTGCATCACCTCACCCATTTTCTGCCATCTTAGATTCGAGTTTTGTTTGATTTTTGTTTGGAAGATACAAGAATGACTTCAGTAATGGTTAATGTTCGGTGCACGTTACTAGTGTGCTAAGATTGATTGTTTCTTATTTCAATGAGCATTTTTCTTTTGGAATTTAAGTGCTGGGTTTTGTTTATTGAACCTCAATAGTCAATATTGAATCTGTATAATTTTGTCAGTTGAATTTTATTGATACTATATTACACTGCACTGATACAAAAAAAGAAACTAAAATCGCAAGCTCTATGAGCTTCTCTCAAATGTTTGGAACACAAAATAAATTGAAGTAAACACCATAGAACGCAAAATATGTAAAATAGATAATTTTTTGCAATTAATTGATGCAAAACTACACTAAATGAGTGTAAAATGAATGAATTCACATCTTAAAATATGATGCATGAATGAATGACGTACATCACGAACGATAACTATGAAACAAAGAATTGATGGATTAGAAATAATGGATCAAGAACGACGATAAAAGTAAGAACTTAAATACAAACAATAACTAGTGTACTACTCATGCACTACACAGTTTGTTTTTTTTTTATATGAAAATTTCTATACTTTATAAGTATATCAAGAATTTAATATTATAAATATTTAAGTTTGTAATCTATATTAGTCATTAATAATGTGTTGTATTCATCTATACAAATATATATCGGTATATATTTATTATAGTATGAAACTGGATTTATTTACGGTAACATATACCTTTTAAAATTTAATAGAAAGGTGTGTATATATATATAATAACTTTTCTAATATTTTTTTTTAAAACGGAAAGCAGTTAGGTTAGGCTACCTTCTAGAGGTAGTCCAGCCTAAAACATCCTTGCGGATGAGAACACGAAGTTCGAGATCATCAGAAAAATTTGTGTTGGGAGTCGAGATTCCCAAGTTGGTCAATCGGTCAGCAACACAGTTGAATTCTCTGAAAACATGTCTGATCTAGATTTCGTCAAAAAAACAAAGATCTAGTTTGGATTCGGAAATAATCATCTCGACATCCCATGGGCAGCTCCAAAAACCTTGGAGTGCCCTAATAACACACAGATTGTCACCTTCAATTTCAATCTTTTTGATATGCAGTCTGATTACCTCTTGTAAATCAGCCTTAAGGACGAATGCTTCAACTTTTAAGACTGAGTTGAAGTTATTTTTCTTTGCATTAAGGCTAATAACATCTCCATTATAGTTTCGAATTACAAAACCAATGGATGTTACACCTGAATCAAGTTTTGATCCGTCAAAATTGAGTTTATGGAAACCCGGTTTTGGTTTTTTCCATTTAATATTGTCTTTTTTCCTTGTTGTCGCGTTAGTGTTCTTTTGTTGTTTTATAATATCATAATCATCTCCGTCTGTTATTTTAATTTTCCAATTATGGAGTTGGTTTTTAATGAAAGCAATTACCTTCTTATCCGGTCTAATTGGTTTATTATTAAAGATAATTTTGTTCCTAAAAAACCTGATACTCCACCAAATAGTTGCGAGACACTCGAACTTGTTCGTTCCAATTTTATTTTTTACTTTCTGTAGGATTTATGAGCTTTTTTTTTATTTTGGATTCTTATTTTGTTAAGATCATTCAAAATTGTTCTATCGAATTTGGTAATGATTTGTTTAGTGAAAGGGCATTCGATTATCAAGTGGGTCAAGTCTTCCAGGTGATGGTTGCAGAGTTCACAGTGTCTTGTTACGGCAATTTTTCTTTCATCCAATTTTGCTTTTGTAGGAATTCCGTTGATAGACATTTTCCAGACAAAGTTTTTAATTTTGGGTTGCGTATCGAGTTTCCAGATCCATTCACAAGCAGAATTTTGTTGTAAAATAGATCGTCCTCAATCATATCAGAAGCAGATTTAGTAGAGAACCAACCGTTTTCACTGCATCTTCAATATAGTCTGTCCTGCAATTCGTTTTTGGGAATGATTGTTTCTTTTATTTTTTTCATGATATCTGGATTGATGATATTTTGTAATTCTATGTCAATTTTTGTTGGTATCCCAGTTTCTTGAGTTGTTAATAAAGTGGATGACTTTTATATTTGTGTTATTAGGTTAGCATTTTGGACCATTTTAATAAGTGGTGTCGTTGTTATCCAACTATCGTGCCAGAAATTGATTGTTTTACCATCACCGACTTGCCAGATGATACCTTTTTTGAATTCAGATCTAAGTTTCATAAGGTTGTTCCATTGCCATGAAATTGACCTTTCTTTTGGTAGTGGAGAATATTCTGGTTTTTCAAGTATTTTTCGTTGATAATTTTAACCCATATATTGGTTGGTTCTACTAGAATTTTCCATAAGAGTTTCATTTGAAGGGCTTTATTTGTGTTTATTGATTTTCTCAATCCCAAACCACCGCCTCTTTTTGATTTACAGATTGTATTCTAGTTTATGATAGGTCTGTGTTAGTCTCCTTTATTCAAGAAGAATTTTTTGTAGGTTTTATCAAGTTCCTCCAGGTTATGTTTTGGTAGCATAAAGCTTTGCATAACAAAAGTAGGTTTGGTTGCCAAATTATGTTTTATGAGGGTATTTTTGCCTTCTTGTGATAAAGAGTTAGCTTTCCATTTAAGAAGTTATTTTGATTTAATGTTAATTTCACCAAAAGTTTCCTTTGTCACTCTTCCGTTATAATCGGATCGATATTTGTCGAGGGTCGTAGTATGGCACATCCCCAACACGTTTTTTAGTTGGGTGACACTGTTGTCGCTTGTGTTCCTTGTTGTTTGGAGAGCCGATTTTTCGAAGTTAATTTTTTTGTCCTCATATGGAGCAATACATTTCAAGGATTTGCTTTGTTCTTGGCAAGAGGCCAAATTAGCTTTTGCAAAGATGATCATATCGTCAACGAAGGAGAGGAAAGGGATTGGTGTTGCTTGTTTGCATACGGAGAATCCAATATGGTTTTCGTAATTGTTACAATCATCTTGTAGCATTTGAGTAAGGACTTCAGCTCCCAAAATGAAGAGATAAGAAGATAAGGGGTCCCCTTGTCTGAGTCCTTTTTCAGGGAAGAATTGATCGGTTGGTCCGTTATTAACAAGGACAGAGAAAGAGACTCTAGAGATACACTCCTTAATCCATCCAACAAATTTGTCATTGAAACGAAATATTTGAGAATGTTGATGATGAAATCCCAATTAACTTGGTCATATGCTTTTTCCATATCGAGTTTAATGGCAACCCAACCATCCTTTCTCTTGTTGGACCGAAAAGAGTGGAATATTTCGTGGCAATAAGGATATTGTCATGGATAGATCTATTATCCACAAATGCTCCTTGAAGCTGATGAATGAGTTTTGACATAATGGATTCCATTCTCTTAGTAATTATTTTAGCAATAATTTTATAAATTATAGAGCACAAACTTATAGGTCTAAAATGGTTAATTGTTGTAGGGTTATCCGTTTTAAGAATCAAGGTTATGAAAGTATGATTGATTTGTTTAAGCATTTTTCCGCTTTTAAAAAAGCCTTTTACCGCTTTTGAGACGTCCGTTCCTATAGAGCAAAACTTTTCTAATATATTGTGCATCGTTGCAAGCACAGATCCATCCTATATGTCGCACCAAAAAAAATCCATCATATATGCTTTACACCATATTGATGACGGGAACAAGGCCCATTTACGTGTATTCTACAGAGACTCCATATTGTACCTATTACAACACATTGATCTAGTAGCCCAGGTCCATTGTTTTGGCTTTTAGACCAGATGAATAACTTACATGAATGTGGACACGTATCTCTCGTATACTATCTATCTATATACTAAAACATCCGTGAACTTATACGTTTAATAGTTTTGTGAATTCACGTCATGAATATTATCCGTCACACAGTCTGGTGAATCCACGTCATTAAGTTTATACGTGTCAATTTTTTGTTAATCTAGGTCCCACCATGTTAAAAACAAATTATTATAAATATTTGATTTATGAATTTTTAACTAATTCATTTTATATAGAGAAATTTTTTTGTTAATATACGTATAGCTTTTCACCAAATCTACTAAACAAATTAATAAGCAACTTATACGACAATTAACTAATTTATTTTATATATTGAGTCTTCATATTCTTTTTGTTAGTATACGTATAACTTTTCACAAAATCTTTTTCACCAAATCATTTTTTTTAATCTACTTTTAAATTTAAATCTTTTTCACCAAATCATTCTTTTTTGTTAATCTACGTCTAAATTATTTCTTAATATACATCTATCTTTAGTTACAAAACAATCTAATTTTTGTTTCACCTAATCAACTTTTACTAACTAATTTTATACGGCAACATTTTACTAACTTTTTTTATCTACTTTTAAAGATCTTAATACTTCGTTAAAAACAAATTATTTTAAGTATTTAATTTACGAATTTATTTTAAATATTTTACTAATTAATTATTGTTAGTCTCTCATATTATATATTATTAATTGACCTTTAATTAATTATAATTTAAAAATTAAAATAGTTAAAATTTGCAATCTAATGATCTTAATATTTTGTTAAATTATATTTTTAAACTTTTAATTAAAATTTATACTTTCTAAAACCTATAAAATTTATTTTAAAATTAATATTTTTTTATTTAATTATTTTTTAACTGAGTGTTGCATTTTACTTTTTAATAACTTATAAACTTCATTTTTTACTTAACATTTTTATAGGCCTTGATATTTTTTTATTTATATTTTTTAACTGAGGGTTGAGCGACCCTCGTGCTACCATGAAAAGTGGAACAATAGGATGACAAATTCCACTAAAAGAAAAGATAATAATCGGGACATTGTTTGCTGATTGTTGAGTGATTTACGATAATTACTTGATTGTGATTGCACCCTAGTATCCTTAGTATTTGAATTGTAGCTAACGGTTTTACCGTGTTGTTAGACCTTGCAGGTTAGATCTCTACCAAGAAATCGGGAGTGGAGTGGTCAGCCGGGATTTACGTACTAGGACTTGTGGGCGTATTTATTTATTTAATTATCTTGCAGTAGTAGTTTATATTTCTTTTTAGTTGGTTGTCGTACGCGTATAGAGTATGTCGTATTTAAACATGTTCTACTTTTAAAGGATTTTGGTTTTAAAATATTTGTGTCTTGTTACAAGGTCCGTAGCTATTGATGTAAAAGTAAGATCGATACCCACTATGAGGTCTTTACCTTCTTAGAATTCGGGGTGTTACACAGGCAAAAACAATGTGCTAGCTATTTTTTATTTTGTTATATGTTTTAGAATGAACTCAAAATATATAAATGAACCCAATAGAATAGAGTACTATTTAATGGTTGAAAGTGTCTAACAAACGTACAAAGGTTAAGGTTGTTGTATTTGATCAAATTTTCTGCATTACATATTACAAAAATAAAATTTCTGAAATAACTACACTGTTTTCTACCAAGAAATCGGGGAGGAGTGGTCAGCCGGGATTTACGTACTAGGACTTGTGGGCGTATTTATTTATTTAATTATCTTGCAGTAGTTTATATTTCTTTTTAGTTGGTTGTCGTACGCGTATAGAGTATGTCGTATTTAAACATGTTCTACTTTTAAAGGATTTTGTTTTAAAATATTTGTGTCTTGTTACAAGGTCCGTAGCTATTGATGTAAAAGTAAGATCGATACCCACTATGAGGTCTTTACCTTCTTAGAATTCGGGTGTTACACAGGCAAAAACAATGTGCTAGCTATTTTTTATTTTTGTTATATGTTTTAGAATGAACTCAAAATATATAAATGAACCCAATAGAATAGAGTACTATTTAATGGTTGAAAGTGTCTAACAAACGTACAAAGGTTAAGGTTGTTGTATTTGATCAAATTTTCTGCATTACATATTACAAAAATAAAATTTCTGAAATAACTACACTGTTTTCTACAAGAAATCGGGAGTGGAGTGGTCAGCCGGGATTTACGTACTAGGACTTGTGGGCGTATTTTTTATTTAATTATCTTGCAGTAGTTTATATTTCTTTTTAGTTGGTTGTCGTACGCGTATAGAGTATGTCGTATTTAAACATGTTCTACTTTTAAAGGATTTTGGTTTTTAAAATATTTGTGTCTTGTTACAAGGTCCGTAGCTATTGATGTAAAAGTAAGATCGATACCCACTATGAGGTCTTTACCTTCTTAGAATTCGGGTGTTACACAGGCAAAAACAATGTGCTAGCTATTTTTTATTTTGTTATATGTTTTAGAATGAACTCAAAAAATATATGAACCCAATAAAATAGAGTACTATTTAATGGTTGAAGGTGTCTAACAAACGTACAAAGGTTAAGGTTGTTGTATTTGATCAAATTTTCTGCATTACATATTACAAAAATAAAATTTCTGAAATAACTACACTGTTTTCTAACAAAAATTTTAAAAACTACATATATGTCAAGAATGGGATTCGAACCCATGCCCTTTCGGACCAGTACCTGAAACTGGCCCTTAGACCAACTCGGCCATCTTGACTTAATTGTTTCTCTTGATTCCAAATATTATATTTATAAGTTTGTTCGCCCATATCTGAAGTCAATACTCTGATTTCTCATGCTTTCTGTTGGCGCAAAATCACAATGAGTAAAAGATTCACCAAAGAGGCAAAGAGCCTCTGCTTTTACTCGAAAAGTTGCGACTTGGCTTTAATTGAAAACCCTGATACTGGTTTTGGGGATAGATATTTCGATTGGATCCTCTTGGGGTTTTCACTAAATGCTCAAAGTCAAAAACTTTGAAGCTATGGAGATCATCTCATCCCATACCCATTATTTAAAAACATTCAATTTACAATCTGAAATGTTTGTTGCCAATTCTCTAATATATTGGTACTGTAAAGTTTCTGCCATCAGTGAAGCAGTCCACCTGTTCGACGATATTACCCACCCAAATGTCTCTTGTTGGAACATTTTGATATAAATTCAACTGCAATACAATCAAAAGGGTTTCCAAGCCAGAGCGTTTTCATATATTTCCTTTCACTATATTGATGGGAGAAACAAGTGATGGATTATCTTGCTCTGAATAACACCTTTTGCTTCATTCGTTCTTATCTACTCTAGATCTATATAGTCAAATTTTGCATTTATTTCATGGTATGAGATGTTTGACTTAGCCTTATGAATGAAATCCTGTATTTTAGCCAGAACTAGAATGATAGTTTTTCTTTTAATCATAAAGTCAAAATTCTTCAAAAGATGCATCTCTTTTACTGCTTTACTGTTGCTGATTATGTAGATAATCCATGAAAAAACACGTACATACTGTTGGTCCTTATTCTGAATTTGGGTTCTGAATAGTGACTATAGGTACATGGCAGTAGAGATACCTATTCATACAGACATTCATATGCACTAAGAATTCATCATGTCTGATACATTTTTATCAGTTAAGCTTGTCAAACTGTTTGATGCAAAGAAAATCCAGAAAAAAAATACACCAGCAGAAGATCATAATGAGATTCTGAAATACATACACATATGAGAAAAGAGAGAGCTAGAAACATGGCATTCTTGTGAATAGAATTCTGAAAAGACAACAGGCAAACAAAAAGGCTAATTTACCCAAACCCTACTAAATCCCTTTGTTGTCAAGTAAGAAAGAAAATATCAGAAATGTATGCCATGATAGAAACCAACAAACACCACAGGCATGGTGCTGTGCTTAACACAACCTAACCATGTCGCTATCCGGAGTGGCATACATCGTAAACCTCCATATGCGTACACGTTCGTTTCTGATTTCCTTGTACTGTCACGTTTCATTCTTAAATACCTTCATCTTAGGCTGCCTTTGAAGCATATATTGAAATTGTCCTAGATGCAGACTATTCATGTACGATTAAGGATAGGAAAGATTAAATTTCCATACTTATCTACTAATCCATTAACAATGTCATAATCATGAAAGTTTATATCATCCCCATGTATGTTTCTTGCTTAAGCATTCATGACGATGTATTAACAACGTCCTCTTCGTCACAGTTCGGATAATCCCATTCATATTAAATATGGTGACAACTCGGTGACCTAAAATCCCGGGGACCCCCAATTCAAATGTATGGCTGATACATTACTATGTGTGGTGGCCACTTGTTTGTACCTGTCCCTTGCTGCTACTTTGATCTCATTATTCTGATACGTCGTCTTACTTGTTCCTCATATGCTTAATATCATCAGAATATATATTCCGGTTTATGAGGCCATTGTATAAGCTGACAAAGATTGTATTTGTATCTTTTCTTTTTACCATATTGCTTTTGTTCTGTGTTTCTGTGTTTTTGAATGATAAAAGCTCCAGAAAATGGCTTTTCATCTTCTGATATGGGAAAATTGAATTGAACTGTCATTCAAGGAAGCATATTGTCCCCACAACCCCACTCTTTTTCTCCCCACTTCCCTACAAATACAAGTGCTTATTTGCTTCACAATCTAACTCATTTTCTTGCTGCTTATTCTTTCACACACACACACACACAAGAAAAAAAAACCCCCTCTTTTAGGCCATGGCTATGGTAACCAAAGGAGGAAACCATTTACGCGATGCTTCCTTCTCGTCTTACCTTGACACAGCTGACACGGACTTTGTGCGTAGTCTTGCTGCCTCCATGCATGGAGCTTCTCCGGTTTTCACTCCTTCTAGACAGTCTTCTTCGTCTTCTCCTTCACATACTTCTATGAGCAAACGAAGAACCCGGGGCCCACATGGTGAACTCAATGTTTTTGGAGCTGAGAGTTATTTCGGTGATCACCATGAAAGAACACCGAGTTTTAGGAGCGTGGAGGAAGGCCGAGTTTCCAAACTTAAAACTCAAAGCATCAGATCAGAATCAACCTGGAGCACCAAAACCGGAACAACTCGAAACACAAATCAAATCAAGCCGAAGAAGTCTCTTGTTAGTCCATGGTTTCTTACAGGTCTCCAATGCAAAGGATCCTGCTATGACGTCATCAAGACACCCGTCCACACAAACAAGCAATCATCAAGTAATCAAACCAAAGGCTTTTGGGAAGATCAAGTTCTTCAGATCAATTCAAAGAAACAAACTCCTCAAAGAATACTTCCAACCTTCGCTTTCCCAAATATTAAACAAACTCAACAAGAAGATCCAAGAAACTCAATTGAGGTATTTGGATCAAACAAAAAAACCCAAGAAGACACCGCGGACATCTCCATCATCATGGAGAGGAAACTATCAATGCAAAGCTGGGATGCAATCCATTATCATCTCAACACACAAGAAGAAACAGCGGAAGCTGCAGATTCGATGACATGGACAGCGACGCCAGCTCAGACTTATTCGACATCCAGGTCTTCCCTGCTGAGATGTCTCCTGTAACTGCACCATACGAGCCAAGCGAGGCTAGTATAGAATGGAGCGTCGTCACTGCAAGTGCAGCCGGGTTTTCCGCAATTTCTGATCTCGACGAGGTTAGACCAACTCCCATGGATATCATCAAGCACAAAAACAAACCAAAGGCAAACACAGGAATCCTTGGTTGTAAGAGTGACAAGGCAATCAAAGTTGTTGCTCCAAAGAAGACGCAAACTTCCCCATCCTCATCTGCACGTGCCCCACGCGCTATCTATATGTACTAAAAAATAAAAGGGAAGATTTTCATTGTATTTGTCATATCAAATATGTTTTTTTGATTTTTGTGTTGCAGTAATTGATGATTGTAACATATTTTTCATTATAATAATGAATATTCCATGGATTGCTGATTAAGAAACTGTTAATGATGAAAGGGAGAAATCATCTTTCACGGTTTCCCCTTTGTGTGTCAGCCAAAGTTAGGACAGAGATGAAAATCAGGATATTGTTCACTCGTGTGGACCAGTGTTGAATACTTCTGATGGTTCAAAATGAAAATGGTTTTATACATTATGCCTATAAAAAGTAAAAAATAATTAAAATGTTTATTCTATGGGATTGGTAGAATTCACGTAGAAGAGGGTCAGCCATGTCTGTCGGGTAATCATTCTTTCAGCTTATAAACAAAGCTGCTTTTTTTGGAGGGTAAGGCCACCTTTGTCTGCTGAATCATGTATTGATATGCGTACATCTTTACGAATCTAGGGTTCCATGTTTTACTTTTGCTTGATTAGTAGATATAAATATATAATAACCCACAAGCTCTCGAGCTTTGAACTATCTTTGATATGCCAGCTTTTATTAACACCGTGAAGAGTTAGTTGATGATAGATATTCCATTCTAATACTATTTATTCGAAAATATTGTAAGCTAGGTTGTGTGATGTATGGCTCTTGTCGATTGGGTCACATGATTAAGATCACATCAAAGTGAGCCTTTTTTATTTTAAAGACTAGTTGGTCGAGAGATCGTATAAATCAGCAGAGAAAAAGAACAACCAAAAACCAAAAACATGGAGTGACTGAAGCAAGCAAAACCGATCCGAATAAGCACCAGAGTGAAATGAAAGAAGTCAAAACCGAAAAAAGGTTTGAACACGCATCCGACCAGACAAACCTGATTACCAAGGTCTAAAGTCAAACAATTGATACCATTTGAAACTTCAACGTATCTGATTAAACGTGATATTCATCTCATCATAAACCAATCGACAATAGTATGATTAAGTCACCCGAATTTGATTCTAATCTATCCGCCCTCTAAAAAGACGATCTAACACCAAAGCATGCATAAAAAAAAATGTTACTTCTTTGTCGTAAAGGTAATGCAAGATGAAACGACCCTTGAGAAATCCAAATTAGAGTTAAATAGATTGGTTACAAATTAGGTATGTAAAGTTTGAAGTGGTGAACATTCGATTGTTTTCATTATCAAGAATAAATAAAGAGAAAAAGATATTTGAATGTTATGTGGATACGAGCAATGAAGAAGAACGATAATGCATGGTAGGGCAGATGAAGATATAGAATAGTAATAAAGTGGAAGAGGGGACTAGCAAGATATAATTAATATGCCAAGGAATGTCTCTTAAAATGACGTGCTAACATGTAGTAGCCATAAACTTTGGTTTATATATCTCCACCACCTTCATTCAATTACATATTCCCCAACTTTATATCAATTTGTTTTTCTTTGATTCGTCCTATTCGATTATTTTACGTCCATACACATATTTCTTAATTTAGTTGTCAATAATTTTATTACGAGAAATTAAACTCGAATATTTTGAAATAGTAACACTCAGATCAGTTGAATATTAGTTTGTGTAATTCAAATTGGTTGCTGCAATATGTTGATTGAAGTATTTTTCGGTGAGGGAGATGATGAAGCATTTGATGGAGAATTCCTCAATATGTAATTCATGAAGCTTATATAATGGTATTACTAAATCCTACCATCATATATACAAAAACTAATATTCACATTTCATAATTTGTTTATATGAGATTTATACAATGTGTGTAGTGGTTGAATATGAATGTGAACTAGACATAGGTTAAAAACACGTTTTTTTGATCATATATACATATAAAATTTTAAGTAAAATATATAGATGGGCATGAAACACTTCCTTGTACAGATTCATCCGAACATACCACTAATGGGGGCCTAATCACCATACAAAAAGGCACAGAGAGAAACCAATCTTGAAGTTAAAAAACTAAATATAATCTTATGTACATAGTTAGATAGAGCCATCAAGAAAGCCTTATTTATATTTCTTAATATATGAGTGATTTTTTAATATACCATATATTAAAAAGGGAGAGAGTAATAATTTATAAAAAATTAGAATGAATATCAAGTCAAAATACATTGATAAATTCAGACAAAAATCATACATTAAACATCATAGGGTCGCAAGTAAAATTTTAGGTTTCTATAAATATGTATATATAGAGTTAAACAAAGATGTTGACAACTTACCTTTTATAACATAAAATCCGGTTTCATCTTCCTTCGGTTAACCCGTGTTTTGTCTTTCCTCGACTTAAAACATGACTCGTAAATAATCATCATTGTAATGTATGTAATCCTAAGCAACAAATTATGTAATATAGGTCCTACTATTAGGAGTTTTATATATATATAGATGAATTGGTTCAGGCGAAAATCAATTTTACGGAGAGGAATGAGAACCGTATGTTCCCCAAAATCATTTAAAGCCCTCCGACAATTAGGTATAGGACAAAACGCATCAGACGGGAACAAATGAATCATAAATCATAAGCGAGACTTGAGGATCGTGCGCATACTCAACAAGATCGTGCGATACTCAACAAGAGACATACACTGTCCAAGTCAGGGGGAACGGTGCTTTTGGCAGTAAAACCAGAAAGATCGAAACTAGGAATAGAAGCTTGAAGATTGCCGAAAGCTCCAAAAAAAACTCAAATCCCATATAAACAACTCCATTGTGGCAATGCAACGCAGTTCTCATGTCGATCCGAACCACAAAATGTGGTCTTGAAGAGTCCAAGACCGAGCTCTAGAGGCCACAAAAGCAAAAGAAGAAGTCTCCATAGTTGAGTATAACCAAGGCCTCCACACAAATTGGCAAAGAAGCAAGCCACCGCTGAAGATCACTAAAAAAAGGACACCACAAAACCACAATATTCTCGACTGATTCACGGAGTCCCAAATCAAAATAAGTAGATGCACCCTCCCCATGCTCCGGTAGACAAGTTCTCAAGCTAAACAACATCTTAGCAAACACTATACAAAAACGAAGCAAAAGAAGCTCACTTTGCGGGTCCCTCAACTGTGGAAGAAGGTGCATTCAACTCAACCATCTTACAACTCTTTTCATGACTAGCTCTCTAATAAACCCATCATTTTTACTCACAACCCCACCAACAACTTAATACCTAGAACCGGTCTAGTAATGCCATGAGGGAATAAACCTTCTCTAAGCTTCAATCCATCAACGAAGGCCAAAAGAGCTCAGCCTTGCAAACATTCACCTCGAGGCCAAAACCCGGCCCAACCTCTCTGATGATATCAAGCGCTCTATCCACTTCCTTTGTACGACCAATAATAGTATCATCATCAAGATACCAAGCATTTAGAAGAGGCTTGCAATTGTCTTTGATCCGATGAAGCAATGAGTTCAAGACAAGGAAAAAAGAAGCGGCCTCAAAGGGTTTCCTTGTTGCACACCGGTGGCCGACCAAATAAACCTATCACCAACATACAGACGGACAGTCTGACCATACAAAAATCATCCCATAAAGAGATAGAAGGACATCTTTCCGTTACTTCTCTAAGCAAAACAGTTTTATCAACTAGGTTGAAGCATTAGAAAAATTCATTGTCAACATAGCTAGAGAACCATTAGAGTGACGCTCTCTCAAAACCTTTTTACCACTATGTAGAATAGCCTCTGCATCACCTGAGATACCAACTCCAAACTGAAAATCTCCAAGATATTCCCTCATATTTTTATTCACTCTATTCATGGCTACTTTGGACACCAACCGTCTCCATATAATACCTACTGTAATGGGACGAACCCCAATATTGTCAAGCTTCAGCAGCAGCGTAAGAGGCGCTGAAGTAACAAACTCAACCAAACTCAGCTACCTCTTTAACCACAAATTAACCATTATTCAAAGCGCTCTCAAGAGACTAGTGGCAACTGTAGAGCCATCACCACACAAAACATCTAAAAGGTGTTGTGCTCTCAAACCATCTCTACCACAAGAGGTACCTTTGGAAAAATACTTGATGCATTTAAAAAGACTTGGTTTCATGAAAAGTAGTACAAGGCTTAGAAGGAGGAGGTTCAAAGGGATGTTTAGCCTTCAACGCCTTCAAAGTCTCATCACTATAAGGAGCTACTCTAGAGGAGCACAAAACTTTAACAACAGTCGTAAAATGCTCATCTGAAACCTTACGAAGACATTGCTTGATATTAAAGTTCCTCACCCAATCTTCTTCAATCTTTGAGTCACCATTAACCCTAACAACAGTTATATGCTCTGAACTACCTAACAATGCATGCACAAGCCTGAAAACACCACCGACTTCTCCCCAAGTAGAAAAAGGCCTGCAAAATCCGATGATGTTGAAAGAACATCCTACTTCCCGATCTTTTGTCTCGCCTGCCCATAGGCCTGAATACCTACAACGTACAACGAGGGAGCAAAAAAACCTTACGCAAGGGCAGCCACACAACTTGGCTTAGCGACCACCTTTAGAAGAGCACCCAACACGAATAATCCTCTCAATAGTCCAACATCAAGAACCAAAACCCCACCATCAACTACAAACTACTCATCAACAATCAGCTCCGAGATATTCGTCATTGGCCTCGAAATACCCACAATGTAATCACCATCCTCACCAAAAGCAGAAACAAAACCATCAGTGTGACGACACTCACGACTCAAAGCATGAAGACACATACACCGGCCACACAACCACATCTTAAGGAAGGTCAAAACCTCCACAAACGCCACAAACACATCAAGGTTATACCCAATAACAACATAACTAGAAAAATACATTTAATTTGCTTGAACATTACATTCATTTGATATACTTACGCTAGTAAATAAAATATATGAAAACAATATTAACTAAGATGCGTATTATGTTCATAAACCTTACATTCATTATTATGTTTATTTCCCAATTCATTACTTACCATAATATGATTATTTACTTAAATAAATATAGGACGTTCATCAATTAATTTAACATCTCTTAGAGGTTCTCATATAGTATACAATAGATCACCCAACAAAAAATAGAAAAGTCGGCTGATCGAGTCAAAAGATGGTGTAATCGAATAACAAAAATCACGTAAGGGAAAAAGACAAAGGGAAAAAGACACCCAAGTCGGCTGATTGACTCGGGCAAGTCGGCCGATTGGTCACTTAATTGTTGACAACAAAAATACATAGAGATAAGGGTTAAAGAAAGGGTTTGCGCACACTGCTAGATCCAATATCATGTAGATCAAGAATAACCGAGTTATAAATTCAATAATAAAAACATTCCAAAATCTAAAAGCACCGTAACAAACTCTAATTAAATTGATATTCTTTTTAGGAATATATCTATTTTTATTTTGAAAATTTTAAAAACTTTAACTTATTAAGAAATAGAGACTGGATTTTTAAAAAAAATAATTAAAAGATTTAATTAAATTTTATCTTAATTTTTTAAAAATGAACGTGATTGACATACATTAGTATGTTGAATGTATTTGAGTATCGAGACAGTACCGGATACTTTAATAGACAAACAATTAAGTAAAAAGAAAAGAAAAAGAAAAAGAAGAAAAAGCCTTTACAAAAAGTCAACCCTTAATTTTTTTTAAAATAAATTATATATATAATGCAAAACTCGTTGAACCATAAGGAAACGGAAGAAAACAAACTCCATCAAATCAATACATGCAGGTTTACGATGCTAAAGACATCTATGAAATCTCCCACTATCGATGTGGGAAGCCTCTAATAAGTCCATCCCATTGAATCAAGGATTTAAGTTCAGCTGTTGGGCAATATTTTTAACCATAATTGTATTTTTAGATAATGACTAATCATATTTCAGGATGATTTGAGTTGACTAGCTATTATAAATTTCAATTTGGTTTCCAGTCATTATCCATTGATAGTGAGTAATTAGATATGGAAATAAGGTTTAGGAATATTGAAAGTGATGAGTTAATTAAGGTCTGAGCCATCAACTTTGAATGCTGTAAACTATGAAAGAAGCAAAGGGTTGTATTTCTAATGTCTGAAAATGCAGCCAAGTAACCAAATCAGGAGACGTATATATCTGTTCCGGCTTTTGTAACATGCCGTCTAAGAACTCGGATTTTGTAGCTTACAGAATTGAACATGTCAAAATAATAGAGAGAGTAAATGGCTCATATTAAGTGAATATGCAGAAGGAAGACAATGTTAAAATCTATTCTATACAAAAATATGTGCTTGATGTACAAAGAAGCTACTAACAGATAACTACATACAATAACTATGTAATAGAGATCTTAATCTCAATACCTCTGTGTGTCTCTGGCTAAATGGATGTTCTTATCTTTGTACTAATCACCCAACATAATAGCTCAAACTCAATGTACATAATCAGCAATCCTGCCTACATTATCAAGACCACAACTTCATGGAAGTTAAGAATCAAACAAAATTCCAAACTTGCAGGGGGCTTGTTGATACCATTAATCAGTAGATGTAGATAAGGTTTAAATTTTCAATAAGAAAAAAGCGGGAAAAAATTTGGACCATTTCTCGATTTGTGCGTGTCATCCTTGCGCAGGGGCCATGCTAATCTTCTCTGTATCGTTCCAATTTTATCAGATGTCTCCGAAGAGACAAGCATTGGTAGTTCACTACTTTATATAACATGGTAGTTTAAGCTTCTTATAGTCGATGTGGGAAGTTTTGATAGACTAAACCCGGTTCATCCGAAAAATAAACACCTGATTTCTCATTACAGGGAAGTATACGGTTCATGAGTGAAGGAGGCGCAAAGGGGGATCTCAGCGACATTGGGAGCGAGCTAAGGGATGGAAGAGAGGTCAAGCATTATTGAAGCACTAACCGAAAGGCGTTCAAGTTGCATGACGTTTTAGCAAGGTTGTTGCACAGGTGATATCTTATGTCACTTTGGGGTTTCAAAATTGGTGAATTTTCAATTGAAATTGTTTATATACGAAAGATTGTTGAGAGTTTTGTGTGGGCTTGATTGTAATTAGGGGTGCAGATTGAAAGTCTTGAAATGAAATGTTGAGATTTGATGTCCTAAGTTCAGAAGTTGGGGTTGAATTTTGAAATTATGGTTTAAACCTTGAAACACAGTTTTCATTCAGACAGAATTCACATTTAATGAATCAGTTTGCACTTTGCAGTGACTTAGCTGAATTTGTTTCAAGTCGGACTTCTCTTCCTTTACCAATTAGAAGTCAATTTGTTTCAATGTCTCTATCAGGGTTAGCAGCTTAGCTGAATTGGTGTACTGGTTTTCCCTAACTATACATTAACGTACCGATTTGTTCCTGTCTAAGTTTTGATATACTAATTTGCCTCCATTTTGTTAGTTTTGATATACTAACTATCTGTGTAGGATTCAAAAAAGAGCTCCAAACGAACTACAATTCTTTCACCAACTGGTTGCTCGTCTGAATGATAAAATCCGTGGATTTGAAATGTGATATTCAAACGCCATCTCAATTTTGGTACTGATTCAGGCAGTGGTATCAGAGCTCTGGTATGTGGAGGAGTTTGATGTGTTGGCCCTAGCTTTGAATGGAAGAATGAAGGCTACCCGGTTTCAACTCGGTTGCTCGAAACCTTGAGATGCAAAACGAGTCTGTGTTCATATATTTTCGTTGTATTTTGTTAATGTTGGATATGTTTATGCAATTGGGCCTTTTCATAACTTGTATCTCGTTGAAGATGGAGAGTAGTTCCTATTTGACCCATGTCACACTGGACACTCGATTTGTTATCTAGGTCTTTCGCAATTTCGTAAGTACATATATTTGGGAAATTGTCATCCCCAAGTTTCAAATTTTAAGCAAAAATTTACAAATTGTAAGGTTCTTTTGTATTTTATAAAACCAAAAATTAAAGGAAAACTCTACTATATATGTAAATTTACAAAAATATCCTCGGAAGATCAACGTCGGTAGGCATCTGGTATCGGCAAAGTGGGCAGACATGACTCGTTTCAAGCCACTGAACAAGGCAATCGTGATGAAAGACATGTGAGCAGGGCATGTTAAGTGATCTCTTCCGCGTCTGAATCTCGTCCATGCAAATCACGCACTGATGATCGGTACAATCCCATCCAATCCTGAACATGTCTCCATCGTCGTATTTCATAGACGACAATAAATCTTGCACCGACTCAAAAAGTTGCAGGTTTGGACCCGAACCGGGCCTCGTCGAAGGACTCTGCATATGTAATATCCCTCGTCATCATCGTCCTCCTCTGCATACGTAATATCCTCGTCGTCCTCATCGTCATCATCGTCCTCCCATGGATATACAAAAACGTCGAAGACGTAGCAGGTGGTGATCAACCCTACTTGGTCGTCGCAAGAGCGGCGGTGGAAGGCGTTGGCTCTCCGGAGGGTGGTAATTAGGGTTGCCGCAATTTCTCCGACGGATGAAATCGGCATGTCAGGATATTCGATACGAAGATGGGCTCTAAGTCTGCACTTATGGTAATCTAAGTAGCGATCCATATTTTGGAAGCCAGCAGGTGATCGCAGTTGAACCCAGGGATCCACATCAACGGCTTGCCGAATATGCTGACGTGGACCAGCCTGCACAACTCCGATCTTACGAATTGCCATGGAAACTGAGTAACGATGTAATAGATGCCGTCCTCAGTAGAGTATAAGATTGAAGAACTATGGTCTTCGGTGGCCATGAAGTAGATTTCACAATGGGTCGATTTCGTGGCGGAGAAGGAACAAATTACAGAGTTGCAGGGGAAACAACAGAGAATATGTGTGTGTACTAGTGTCACGGACCGCTCATCCGTGACGACGCCTAAATTTGGTGAAGCATGACGACTTGCCAAGATACACCACCAAGACACCCTTAGACAAGGATAAGAAGTCGTGGCATGAAAGAAGGCCAATGTATATAAGCCTTGTCAAGTGGCACGAAGGAGACAAGGAGTCTTCCAGGAAAATCCAGGACGATCACAAAGGATCCAGAATACCCATGAGGATTCCGGAACGCGACAGAATATTCCGGAAGACGGTGGAACATTCCGGAAGGTGGAGGAACATTCCGGAATGTGGAGGTCTGGAAGTGGAGGAACATTCCGGAAGGTGGAGGAACATTTCGGAATAACTGGAATTATGTAGACTTGTGTGGAAACTTCCGGGAACATTGTGGACTACTCTAGAGAATGACGGAATTATCTAGGACCGTGTGGAATTCCGTAGGCTTGGCTAGAGCCCTACGGAATAATCTAGAAGTGTAGAGAAACCTAGGTTTAGTTTGTAGAGAGGAAGGCTCCGGAATGATCTAGGAGAATTGACTTCCGGGAACCTTATCATAAAGGAGGTGGCCTTGGGCTATAAATAGGGAGTGTCACCCCCTCATTTGCATCATCCAAGTTCCAAGCTCTCATCCAAGCATTGTAAAGCTCTCCTATAATACAAAGCTTTCTTTCCCACACAAAGCCTTCAAAGTTCTCTTAGCCATCAATCTTAAGTTCTTTCGTTGGCAACATCGGGAATAGGCTGATCTTAGCACGACAAGGGGTCGAGACAAGCTAAGAGCCGCACGGTTTGGAGTTAGGGAAAACTCAGCCCGTGACACTAGTGTATTACCCGTGCCTTGCACGGGATTTTGGCACGGATTTTGATAAAAAATATTATTTGTTATTATATTTATTTAAGGGTTTATATATAAACTATTTTTTTTATTATTGAAAAGGATGATTTAATTAAGATTTAATTATACATATATCAGGTAAAAAAAAGTTGATTGGAAGAGACGAATTTAATTAAGATTTGATTTTAATATTTCGTTAAATATGTTTTTTAATGAATAAACTTAATTAATATTTTTGATTTTTATATTTCGTAATTTATTTTATTTTAATATTATTGATATTTTTTACAATTTAATTTGTTTTTTTAAAATTTTTGGTTAGAATATTGTTATACTTTTTTAATTAATTTGTTGGCGATATTTTATTGATTCTAAAAAAAATACCGATCATTCTAAGATTATTGATCTTTTTTTTTACAAACTTATTTAAATCCTCTAACTTAAAATTAATATTTATGTTAAAAGTAGATTTAGTAGATTTTAATTGAGATGAATTTAATTAAGAGATTTAAATTTAGATTGATTTTTAATATTTTTTTAATAAATAAACTTAATTAATATTTTGGTGGGTTGTGGTTAATTACTAAAATGACACGTGGCAGTTAGCATTTTTCTGCGTGACACGTGACAAGAAGTGTTACTCCTATAATATATATAAGATAAGATAGTTGGTAGTTGGCACGGGGAAGGAAGCTTTACTAAAATATATGGGTGAGAATTGTAAGGGTGTATTTTTTTTATCAAGTAAACAAAGTGTGTAGGCAAAATTTTATCACTTTTCTATTTGTGAAGGGACCCAACGTTATACTCTGTTACCCAACCTTGTTACCAACTTCGTTGTTACCCGATTTTAATAACCAACGTTTTACATCCAAATTCACTTATGTTACTCAACTTCGTTGTTACCCAATTTTAATACCCAACGTTTTACATCCAAATTCACTTATGTTACCCAACTTCGTTGTTACCCGATTTTAATATCCAACGTTTCTACATCCAAATTCACTTATGTTACCAACTTCGTTGTTACCCGATTTTAATACTTAACGTTCTACATCCAAATTCAATTATGTTACCCAACTTCGTTGTTACCCGATTTTAATAACCAGCGTTTTACATCCAAATTCATTTATGTTACTCAACTTCGTTGTTACCCGATTTTAATACCCAACGTTTTACATCCAAATTCACTTATGTTACCCAACTTCGTGTTACCCGATTTTAATATACAACGTTCTACATCCAAATTCACTTATGTTACCCAACTTCGTTGTTACCCGATTTTAATACCCAACTATCTACGTCCAAATTCACTTGTTGCCCATAAGGAAATTAACTCAACGAGTATCAAAATTCATAAGGAAATTAACTCAACGTATATTAATAAAAAAATTCTTGTTCTTGGATAGTAGGAAAATGTAATTAAAGATAAAAAGAAAATAAATAAGAGTAGTTGATGCATTATCTATTGGCTTTTGAGCGTAGACCTGGACGACTAGCACGTCTGAATCATTGCAAAAGAGACTCAATTTTTCTTTGGTTCACACTTATGATTGAATTCCAGAATGAAACCAAAAAGAGATTAAGGGCCCGTTTGGTTTAAACTCCGGTAACGGAAACGGAATGGAAACGAATATAGTCCATACGTATACCCTTGTTCATGAAGTTGTTGAGAATCATTCATTGTGGTTTGAACTAATTGTAGTAGAATTTGATTAGTTTTAATACCTATAGGGTAACAAAATAGGGGGAAGCAAGTGCATTTTTTTGCATTAAACCAACCGAAATGATTCCATGAACAAAAGTACATATGTGGACTAGATTCGTTTCCATTCCGTTTCCGTTTCCGGAGTTACAACCAAACGGGGGGTAAGAGAGAATGACCTTGCTGTAATTTTAGGCAAATATGCCCTTCAACTATAGTCTGGGACTGTATTTTAGATACATAAGGCACAGAGAGGGTTTGAGTGGAATTGTGGGAGTGCATCCATTTGCAGCAATAGAAGGGGTATTCTACAAAAGTAGAGCAAATCGTGCTGTTGTCATTTTACTGGTAACTAAAAGGGCTACTATTGATTATATTAAAGACATCTGATGAAGGAACATAAAGGAAAAGAAGCACAAGAAAAAAAGGAAATATAAGAATCAAGGAACAAAAAATATAAGATATGCCCCTCTAATCCACTGCCTTAAGCACATGTGCTACCAGTTTCAACATGTAGGAAATCACATGGTCCAGTAGCAGTTTGCATTTCATCAAGAGGAGCATGTCCATTTTTCCAATAGATAAGCAAAACTATGATCATACTGAGTTATTTGCTGATTATTAGCCAATGGCCACAAAGGCAATGCTAAACCATGGCTCCCACTGCTTTCATTTAGACTCAAATGCAACTCCTCAAAGTTACCAAATGCTGAGCTAAAGCGAAACCAGGAGGAGCTAGATGACTGTTCTGTCCATCCATCGTCCCCATTAGATCGTTTGTAATGCTGCCTCTCAGAAAAGTGAAATGATTTAGAAATTATACTTCAACTAAAGTTGCAGCAAAATGCCAAATAAGGATTATAATATACTTGAAGGTGAGTTGGATCCTTGATTAAAATGATCCATGGATGTACTTTCTTATGCAGCAAAAGGCTTAAGTATCACTAAGGGCATGTTTGATTGCTCGTCTGGAATAGATCTCAAGCAATACAACCTTCTTGGTTCTTTTTATCAAACGATAAATATAATTTTTTGGCAGGTTTTATAAGTTCCTTGAGAATGTTCTGTATTCAGGACCTACCAATTAGTCTTGCCGAAGATCATCCCCTTTCTTGAATATATCCTGCAGCTTTCACCATTTGCAGTTTGGAAAGTTAGGCGCAAAGGATGCAGTGCACTTTTGAATATTTGACATTCAAATGGTACAATCCCAGTAATCAGAACTTGAATAGAGGTGAATATCATGAAACTATCATAGTAATCATCTTCAATAAAACCATATCAACTAGCAAGGATCATATTAAGAGCATGGAAAACATGTCCATCTAATGTTCAAACATCCAGCAAAAGCTCATCCAAGAATACATTGCAAAGCAACATGATTTTAGATGCATATGCTACTAAGAACTAAGAAAAAGATGGCTGACCTAATAAATATAAGCAATTTGTGAAGGTCTGTTAACCATTACAATGTTATATATCCTTGTTGAGATTAACATAATCCACATTATGTGAAAAGTTATAGCAAACAAGGGTTTCTAATAACATAGGCCACCCACGGACATCTCATACCATAAACAAAAGTTATAGCAAACAAAAGCAATATGTCATACCATAAACATTGGCATATACCATCATCACTTATTACACAAAAGTATCTAGAACTGTCTGCAGGGAGATTGAGTGAGCAATTACAGAGATCAGGGACTTCAAGATAGACTTTTTAACGGTGAGGTCAAGTGGGCAATTAAAAATTGTATTTTCTACTTCTTATTTATGCAGCTATTACCGTAATTTAATTTCGATTACGTTCCAATTAACAACTACCGAGCAAAGCTCAACAAACGAAAGAAACTAAAATTCAGACGCCTCCAGTCCTCAACTAAAAAATTCAAACTCAAACAATGTATAAGTTGAAGCTTCTGCAGTCATACATAACGCAAAAAAATTGCTTTCGTATGCACTATCAGACCAGTGCTAAGGCCGTACAAGGTTAGCCAATTTGACAGAAAAGTATATGATGCCTTGAATTTGATCAAACCCTACCTGCATCATCAAGGAAAATTTCACTAGGAATTTGACAGCAAAGTATACGAACCATATGCAGTGTACAATAATCTCCCTTTCTCCTCGTTGCTATGTTTTCTCTCTCTCAATCGCCTGCGCGTTTTTAGCTTTGGGGGTTTGAGTTTAGGCTTGCAAGGGCTTCGTTGTCCGTTCTCCGTTTCTCTCTCCTTTAGAAAGAATCCGCCACGCTACTTAATTCAGCCTGAAGAAAGGTAGAAGAGAGACAATGGAAGAGTTAATCACGAAGAACAGTGAAGAGAAGCAATCGACGATGAAGAAATCGGGCGAAGAATGAGAGAGCGAATAAAGGAGAAGAATCGCCAGAAATCGCCAGAGCCGCGTGAAGAGAGAGGTGAGGGGAGAGAAAATAGATTAAAAAAAAATTAAAAATCTTATTTATACCAGCATACTTTATAACCTGGTATAATTTTTCCTGCATACTAACTACCCCACGTAAAAAAAGTGCGTTAATACCCCATTTAACTCAAATATATAAGAGTTGCAGATATTGGGTTTATATATCTTCTGTTTTCAAAATCCTGTGATTTTGTTTCCTAATAATGCGTCTGATTTTAAAATTCACATAAAGTAGTATTTCGATACAATTTACCTGAAAGGTTAATAATTAGTTTTATTTTTATCTTATATTTTATAAGGATTAAAGAGACCTGTATTGTAACGTGTCAACGCCATAATTTACGAAGTTAAAAAAATTTTGTATATATATACACAAATTGTAAGGTTATTTCTGGGTCATGTGGTTACGGCTGAGGGAACCAAGATTGAGTCCGTTTCGTCATGGTAACGGTTTATATCGTGTTGTTAGGTTTTTGTAGGAGAAATCGGAAGTGGAGTGGTCAGCCGGGTTTCCGTACTAGTAGTTTGGGTGTGGGTTGTTTTATATTATGTTTAATCATTTTATTACAGTTGAGCTATTTAAGTATCAGTTGGCTGATGCATGGGTTAGAGAGTCCGTCGGAATTAAATATTTAATTGTGAAAGGATTTGATTTAAAATATTTGTGTCTTGTTGCAAGATCCGACGTTATTGACGTCAACCTAAGACCGGAACCCACTGTGAGATCTTAGCTAGTAAAACTCTGAGTTCACTGAATTAAAATAAAATAACTTCTATTTAAATTAGATAAAATAATTTAATATAATCACTTACGTTCGTTGCATACGTGTCATGCTAAAAATTAAAATCATCGAATTTTCAAAAAAATATTTAAAAATCGTATTTAGATTATACTTTTTTAGTTCTATAAAAAAAAATAAAATAACTTCTATTTAAATTATATAAAATAATATAATATTTTATTTAATAATTATCTTACTTGCGATCACAACTTCTATTAAATTACGATTAACTTTCATTGTGATCTCTTTTCTTTTGTAAAAAAAAAATTAAAAAAAATTAAAAATAAAAACAATTTATTTATTTTTCTGTCCAGAAATTTCGTGCGGCTTCGTTAATCTACGTCGGTTGTTCCTCTAAATTGCCATGTATATGCCTAATCTCTAGACATTTTTTGTTCCATTTTCAAGCTGTACTTAGTTTGTAAATTCATTTTTTAATTTTATAGTTTAACAGATTTAAAAACTTGATGATTAAACCACTTGAATTTTAGAATTTAGCTATGTTATTTGATAATTCGTTCAAGACATTTGATGAAATAATGCCTAATAGAGAACATGAGAAAAGCTTTAAAATTTCATGTTGACTTGAACCTCTTCTGAACTCGTAGAATTGTCCATGAAAGACTAGTTTTAAGTATTTTGAATTGTCATTTACCCCCAAAAATAACAAATAGTATGTATTGTCTCTTTTTTTAAACTTTAAAACATTTTTCTTAATAGTTCTTAAAATTTAAACTTCGTTTACTAAGTTTCTAAACTTTGAAACATTTTTTATTACTAGTCTTTAAGTTTAAACATCTCTTACTAAGTTCCTAAACTAATGAATGTTTTGTGTTTATGACCCTTATGTTACTCCAAATTGACGTGGCAGTTGACATGTAATAAACCATTTAATGATTTAATATTATTTATATTTCTTTTTTTAATAAAAAACATTTATTGATAACATTAAAGTTTAAGAGGACAAAAAGAAGATTTAAATTAATAATATACTGTGATTGAATGTTTGATATTAATTGTTACAATACTCTGAATTGTAGATTTAGATGTCGATGTATTAAAATGAAATTTGGTCTATATTTTGGGAGGCTTTAAAAGAAGGTTTCAAAGATAATCGAGGAATGCTTATTTTGCCTTCCCTGGAGCAAATTAAAACGTAGTAAACAAAGCTGAGAAGGAAAGGGGAGAGTCTTGTTTGGTGGTGTAACACCCCGAATTCAGGAAATTCGGAACGCTACTGGCTAGGACCTCACAATGGGTCCCGACCTTAGTTTGACAATAATTTCACGGACCTTGCAACAAAGCACAAATATTAAAACATTAAATCTTAATTAAAAGTACTCCAAGTATGAAAGACACGACTAAACATCACAATAGTTAATCTCTAGGACGAGTAAGTCTAACAATATAAAATTAAACTACATAACTAAATAACCGAAATAAATAACCATAACACCCGATCCTAGTACGGAAACCGGCTGACAATTTCACTCTCGATCTCTCAGTAGAGATCTAACTTGCATCATCTAACAACACGGTAAAACCGTTAGCTACAATTCTAATACTATAGTATCACTAGAGCACAAAACACACACAAGGTAATATACCATAAGTCACTCAACATGCACACACATACCGTTTATTATCTTTTCATTACGTGACTTGATACATTCTATTTTCCATCTTATCTTGTAAAACAAAAGTCTCCCGACTCTTGCCCCCGTCCCCGTAAACCAGTAGGGTTGGTGTATGTACCTCTTCCCGTATACCTACTGGACTGGTCGCGGGGCAATCCTCCGGCACCATCGGCCCGGACCGACGGTTACGGCACGTTATCATACACTTGTGCCTTACTTAACAAAATACAGTACCGTGATCTAATCCGTTCGTTTTATTTCACCAGAATATAACACACACCACTCAAATGCACACTCAGTATAAAACGGTAACTAAGTGAGTCCTACGAACTCACCTTAACGGTACTGGTCTCAAAGTCTCGCGATCTTGCCAGCTAAAGATCCGATTATCCTGTTCCATAATTTATTATCTTTTAGAATCATCTCAACTCGTGATATTACTCTATTTATCGTTCTGAAAAGTCAAGGTGTGATGTTCATATCAATCTCCTGACATTCTCTATCAATTCGGTTTAAGGACCTACACGTCCATTCACATTTTCTTATTCACAAGCATAGCCGTCCTCATAAAAATAACACTATTCCGGAATCTAGTTATTATTATTCTAGCGCTATCGTTCTGTTTAGCTCTCTAACCTTCTCGATCCGGTTCCTAGCTATGCATTTCGAAACCACTCAATCTAGCATCTTGGTTTTCTAATTAGTTCCGCATCATTAAACTCTTCTAAAATCACCATTCTCTAATTAACATGTTACTAATTATCAAGTAATAACTAATTGATTAATATTTAATTTCGATAAATTTCTACGGACTTGATTTAATCGACAAAAGGTGAAACGCAAGTTAACGGGTTCCAGTCCGTGTACGTACAGTCGGGGTTCGAGTCTTGTGCTACACGAGTACACTCAGTCAACAATCTCTGTATGTCACGGGCCGAGTTCTTCTCCAACTCAGACCGCCGCGGCTCTTAGCTATAATGTCGCCCCCGACAAGCTAAGATCAGCCTTAATCCTCGACGCTCATTGACTACGAGCGCTTCGTCTAGATGGCTAGGCAAACTCGGAGACTTGTCGGCAAACTTTGCCTTTATATTACTCAAAGAGAGATTTACAAATGAGAGCTTTACAAGAGAGCTATAATGCTTGGTGGATTGTGGGATGATCGAAATGAGGGTTGCCTCCCCTATTTATAGCCTTGGCCACCTCCCTCGGAAGGTTCCGGAATCTATCTTCCCTAGGTCATTCCGGATCCTTCCAAACTTGATCTTATCCTAAGGACTCTAGAACTTTCCCTAAGACTCTAGCTAAGTCTTCAAGGATCCTTCGAGTTCTAGAAGTATCCGCCATCTTCTGGGGAAATCCGACTCCATCCGGATTGTCCGCCAACTTCTACATGAGTCTAGAGACTTCCGCCGGTTTCTAGACTTGTCTCGATCCTTCCGGTATCTTACGGATCCTTCCTGATGATTCCGACATCTTCCGGAATATTCCATAGCCTTCCGGAATATTCTACCATCTTCCCGAACATCCCGCCATGTTCCGGAATCCTCTTGAGCATTCCGGATCCTTATTGATCGTCCCGGATCTTTCCGGAATACTCCTTGTCTTTCCGGTGTGCCATCTTGACAAGATCTTCGTCTAGCATATCGCTTAGCCTTCTTCCCATGCCATTTCTTGACCTTGTCAAATGGTGTCTTAATGACGTCCCTTGGCAAGTCGTCTTGTCTTGCCGGTCTTGGCATCGTCACGGAAAAGCGGTCCGTGACATACTCCCCCACTTGTTTTCGCAACGTCCTCGTTGCGAGTCCGTTCCTAAGGTCTTTCTCGTCCTTGTCAACCTTTTCCCAAAGAGGCCTTGTGTTCCGAAGTCAACCGTTGCGTTTCCTCCTGCAACGTGCCAACTTCTTCTCCCGATGGCTCTTGTTGCATCTCCTCCCGCAACGGGATAGCCTTGTCTTTCACGGTGTCTCCAGGAGGCTTGCCGTCCTCACATGCCCCGGATGCTCTAGACTCCTTCTCCGCTGGTCTAGGAGCATTGCATGTCCTCACGGCCCCGAGCCTTACTACCCGTTCACCCGGCTCCTCCTCGGCGGTGACTCTTTCTCTTCGCTCTCTCTGGGCAGTCGCGGTTCAAATGACCACCGTCACACCTAAGGCATTTGAATAGCCTTGCTTTAGGGGTACTCCTTACCATTGCCCCGAGCCTAAGCGACTCCCTCTTGGGCTCCTCTTGCTCAGCCGAGACTATAGCGGCGAGCTTGTTTTTGGTTGGGCAGTTTCTTACGAGATGCTCCTCTCTGCACAAGAAGCAATTCAAGCGGCGTCTTTCCGTTGTTGCGCCCTTGTCCTTGTATATGCCCTTCTTTCCAACGGACCCTCGTCGTCTCGTTGGAACTTCCTCCTTTCCACAAAACTCTCGTCCTTTGTACGAGACCTACTTCTCCGGTCCATGGGTCGTTCGTCATCGCTCCCCGATGACTCGTCATGTAGATCCTCTCCCCCACTTTTATCCTTGCTCCTCCAAGGATTACTTCGTTCCACGTTCTTGAACACAAACAATGAGTCCGCTTCCGTCATGGCTTTGGTGAGGGTTTGGACGTTTCGACGTTGCAGCTCAAGCTTAGCCCATGGCTTGAGCCGTCTAGGAAGGTAAAGAGGGCCTCCTCTTCTCCCATATTGGAGATCTGAAGCATGATCTCCGAGTATTCCTTCACATACTCACGCACGGTCCCACGCTGCGTGAGCCGACGAAGCTTAGCTCGTGATTCGTCATTGGCGTAGGTCAGGTAGAATTGTTTCTTCAGTTCCTTCACGAACTCCCTCCAAGTTGTGATAGGGGTACCCCCGACCCTATCACAAGTCCTACGCGTCCACCATAGCAACGCAACATCGGTAAGGTACATCGATGCGGTACTTACCTTGCGCTCTTCATCCGTGATTCCCACCACACGGAAGTATTGATTCATCCCCAAAGAAAGTTCTCGATGTCCTTAGCTGAACGGCTCCCCTTGAACTCCTTAGGCTTTGGAGCGTCCATCGTCTGCACGGGAGCGGTCGCAAACATGTCTGCCCCTAAGGCCGCCTTGCATGCCACGAGCTCTTTCTTGAGCACCTCCATCTCCTCGCGCATTTGCGCCACCATTGCCTCCAACATGTCGTCCCGCTTAGACAAAACTCCTTGAGCTTCATTGATGACACCATGTAACTCCTCCTTGAGGACAACCATATCATCCTTGACGTCCTCGACGGCGTCTACCATCTCGCCATACTTAAGCTCCATCTTCTCTAAACGGGCCTCGAAACTTCCCATCATGTTCTTCGATGGTTCCCTTGACGGGTCCCTGGGAGCCTTCTTACCCTTCTTGCCCTCGTCAACTCGAGACATACCACCACTAGCCATCGTGTCTTCCCTCGGACCTTAACGTGCTCTATGTCCCTGCCTACTTACCAACCTTCTTTGCAAACGCTTGACGATCCACGGAGAGCTCCTCTCTATCCGTGCCCCTGTCTATTTGCCTCCCTTGGTTGTAAGCGCTTGGCGCCCGAATAGAACGATCGTCCGAACCTTGGCTCTGATACCACTTGTCACGGGCCGAGTTCTTCTCCAACTCAGACCCGCGGCTCTTAGCTATAATGTCGCCCCCGACAAGCTAAGATCAGCCTTAATCCTCGACGCTCATTGACTACGAGCGCTTCGTCTAGATGGCTAGGCAAACTCGGAGACTTGTCGGCAAACTTTGCCTTTATATTACTCAAAGAGAGATTTACAAATGAGAGCTTTACAAGAGAGCTATAATGCTTGGTGGATTGTGGGATGATCGAAATGAGGGTTGCCTCCCCTATTTATAGCCTTGGCCACCTCCTCTCCGGGAAGGTTCCGGAATCTATCTTCCCTAGGTCATTCCGGATCCTTCCAAACTTGATCTTATCCTAAGGACTCTAGAACTTTCCCTAAGACTCTAGCTAAGTCTTCAAGGATCCTTCGAGTTCTAGAAGTATCCGCCATCTTCTGGGAAATCCGACTCCATCCGGATTGTGTCCCGCCAACTTCTACATGAGTCTAGAGACTTCCGCCGGTTTCTAGACTTGTCTCGATCCTTCCGGTATCTTACGGATCCTTCCTGATGATTCCGACATCTTCCGGAATGTTCCACCGCCTTCCGGAATATTCTACCATCTTCCCGAACATCCCGCCATGTTCCGGAATCCTCTTGAGCATTCCGGATCCTTATTGATCGTCCCGGATCTTTCCGGAATACTCCTTGTCTTTCCGGTGTGCCATCTTGACAAGATCTTCGTCTAGCATATCGCTTAGCCTTCTTCCCATGCCATTTCTTGACCTTGTCAAATGGTTCTTAATGACGTCCCTTGGCAAGTCGTCTTGTCTTGCCGGTCTTGGCATCGTCACGGAAAAGCGGTCCGTGACATGTACACGTCCTTGATTCGAAACCTAAGGCAGTAAGATACGAAATTTTTTTAAAGCTAGGAGTATTCCTACGTTCGGGTTCAACTCACAAAGGTGGTACCATGATACCTATTTTCACCGCTCAAGTGTTTCGGGTCAAACTGGAAGCAGCTATTCACTTCCCTTCCACTCTCTGCACGTATCTTCTGCCCAACACAGTACCCTGCACAACCACCTATATCAGCATCTTCGATAATCGACCGTGTCCAGTCATGACGATGAACCGAAAGGAGGGATTACCGAGTTTAGTGGCAGCTCGAAGGGTGGAATGTTGGTACCTCGCTCTCTTGAGTACCTTCCCACTGCGTAAGGGCTGTAGAGGTGAGGGAGGTGGTTCAGGAGTTCCCGGTTTCGGGTTTCGTTCCTGATCGGTGGCCGTTTAACGGTCGACCGTCAGGTATTGTGACTACGGAACAGAGGGAGACGAGGGTGTCGGGTAAGGTGGCTGCGGAACAGAGTGATTGGTTGGCGATGGGAGAGAGGTAAGAGCGGCGATATCGAGTCACTGGCGGCTTACGAAGGTGTGAGGGGTCTCGGTCGCCGGTGTATGGTGCAGAAACTCGCCAACTACAGAATGCGGTTAAGCCGTGAGGTGAGAGGGTCGTCTCAATAAGGCGTAGCAGGGCTGGACGGTTGGCTTAAGTCGTGTAACCCCTCCTCACTTCATTACTGCCATAAACATCGTTGTTAATGTCCTTGACCACACGTTACCGATGTGAAGGAGACGAACATAGATCTTGAAGGAGCGGGAGGCGGCTCTTCACTTCTGGTGACGACGCTTCAATCACACTGGGCCGAAACTGGGCGGACGTGGGCCGAATAAACGAAGAACCAACATGGTGGGCTGGCCCAAGTTTCAGGCCGGTCCTTTGGCATAAAAAAAAACCTTGGCCGGTTTGGTCCAACTTAAAATTACCCGGAACCCGGTCCGGATGTGTTTAACTTTAACTTATTTAAACGTATTTAGATATTAGATCGTTACTCGGTCAAAGAATTAATTAAATTAAATTAATTAAACAAGTTCTCTAAATTTTTTCGGTTATTACAGGTGGGATCTCTCTCGTTTCAAACTTCAAACAAACAGATCGTATGTTTCAATACGGGATTTGTATCGATACAATCATCGGCCAAGAACTCCAACAACTATGGAGGGGTTCTTGGTTCTGTTCTCTTACTTGTTTTTTTTTGGGTTTTCTTTTTTTTCATTTATAGCTCTTTTTTTCAATAACAATGCCTGTAATCTTTTGTTTGGCACCAACATCTTAAGTGATTTTGTGGATTTAGGCCGTGTTTAGTTGTATCAGCTTTGAGGTTTTTTAGATTTCGGAGGGGACCACAACTTGAAAGTTGCGTTTAGTTGTAGATTTGGAAATTGTAGTTAGCGTTTCGTAGGAGCTTTTCATGGGTTTGAAACGAAGATTTGTGAAACCTTGGGCGAGGGAGGTTTCTCTCGGATTCGGAAGGGGATTTGAGAATTCTATCCTCATATGCCCTTGATTCATCACACATCCCACAATTCGCTATCCTTCCCGGTTGCTCGTGTATGAAAGAGCGAAAAAAAATTAGGGCAAACGTTGAGACCATATTGACGAAACTGCGACGACAACAGGTATGTACCCACAATCGAATCTTTTTGTTCTACCTTCTCTTGTATATGATTATCCCCTCTATTTGTGCTTCACGATTCATGATGTGTTGTTGTTTTCCCTCTTTACTGGCCAGCCTGCGAGCAGACCCTGTGAAGGAAGGTATGTCTCTGTTTCCTACCTATCTGCGTTTAGTTTGACTGTCACTTGTCTTCTACATATCCTCCATATACTTGTTGCGGCACTTCTAAGCAAAGGATTTGATTTGTGCTTTGAATTTTGGAGCTTTTTGGGCTTGCTTTGAACCTAAAGTCCTACATTTGGGTGCTATACTCTTATGTATGCTAAGGAGCTTCTATTGTTTTATTTTATCCTTCAATCACTTCCAATAGTCTTTATTTATGTCCAGATATGCTTCGAAAGAGTGGATATGCTTCGACATATGTTGCTTTGACCTAATAAATACATGTCTGCATTGATCATATATGCATATATACACATATCTATGTACCTCTTTGTACCAGTAAAACCGTAGGCTACACACTGAGTACATGGGTTTCAAGGATTTGTCATCTATCTTTCATATTTGTATTCATCTCTTATGATCCTCCTATTTGCACTTGTAACATTAAGCTGCCAAACTGATGCTGCTATTTTGTATTCATTTGTGTTTAGTATGACAAGCCGTAAGTTCCAAAAGGACAGACCATAGAAGCAAGTGGAAGTGCACGTAAAGGACAAGTGCGGAGTTGGAGGAGCCGAAAGACTGTGAATGGATGTGGGGCTCAACTGATCGGTTTGCTGCCAGAAGCTACCACCGGTAATTATCTGTTAAATATTTGGCATTTTTGTTGTGATTGAACTATTTGCTAAATATGTTCGGGTTGACATGTGTTGCAGAGCTTGTCCAATGCTACCTCCACAAGCCAATCCTTGGAGTCCTCTACCCACTCTATGGGTTCAAGGTGTTCCATTCAGCTATGTGATCACGGTTGTCACTTGTATGCAGTAAACAAACACCAACAAGCACAATTGGATGACTGCAGCCTGCGAGCCATCAATGTAGAGATTGGAGAGAAGACATTGAAAAAGGAGAACACCGTTCTTGCAGCACGAGTGTCAGAAGTTACAACCCGGTATTGTACTTTGGGGGTGGATTACGCAGCTGCAAGGACCTTGATCAAAAAGCAGCGCTTTGAGATTGCATTGACACGTGTGGTTGCTGGAATTTCCATTGGAATCACCATCGTGTGCTTGATTGCTCTGTTGAAGATGTAGTACATTGTGAAGATGGTGATATTATGTAATATTAATTGTACCAGTTTCATTTTCGTTGTTCAGTTTGTGTTGCAACTTGTGATACATTTTGCGTAATGTTGCTTTTGTATTGCAGTGTATATGTATTAGGATATCGTCATGACATACTGTTTTTTTTTTTTTTTGTAATTGTTGGCATTGAATCTTATGTACCAGCTTATTATGTGATGTACCACATTTTGTTTAATATTCTGGTGTTTATGTTCTTATGTGAACATCATCTGTTGAGTTTATTGAATTTCAAATCTTTTTAGGTGTATATTTTGAGATCAAAACTTTTCCCAACTTCTCCAAATACTTTGTAGAAAGGAGGATACTCATTCCCCTTACTGATTCATATGTTCTTTCTTTTCTCTGTTTGAAGGTAATTGAAACATTTGGCAACACAATTACAAAATTTAATAAGTTCTTTATATGATAGAATTTACAATAATCATTGTAAGTGAACATAAGGATGACAGTGGTAAAACATCTTGAGATATGAGTATAGAGAAGGAAGCTTACCAACATAGCAGGTACATCATCTATTATCACTTATTACTACCACAAATGTTGTCCAAAATTTTGAGCTACAGATTTGGCAATTTTGGGAGCTATTTGTGTGATAGTAGATTTTTTTTCTTTCTCCGATTGTGTTGGCATGTTCTGGTTCGGTTCGGTTTGGTTCATATTGCTCCTATGGTTAAAAAAACACCCGAACCAAACCTGTACAATCACTTTTAAATGGGAACGATGACATTTATCGAAGGACTTTTCTCAACTTTCGCTGGTTGTCGAAGACCTTCTCTCTTCTGTTGGTTTGCTTTCTCCTTGTCTCTGTTTCACCAAGGTGCGTGTGCTTCTAGTCCTTCATGTGTAGCCTCCTTTCCTTCCTCTGATTCCCCTTATCTTTGTTAGAAGTGCAATGTCTTTGTATTACATACATCAAAATTTTGAACTTAGGGTTTGCAAGTTTGTTGTTGATAGATTTTGATATTACTATGAATGTTGATATAACTACTACGGTTTCAGTTAATAAAGATTGAGTTGTTTAGATTCTATTGATTTTGAATTCAAACAGATGATGACAATTGTTGCATTCATTGTGTGGTCTCAGTTAAAATAGTGTGTGGTTTGAGTTTGTATAGACCATTACTGCGATATCATATGTCTGCTTTAGGTTCATAATAGACTGTCATACAAATTCATCTCCTTTCACAATATACAAAGCTTTTTTTGACATTATCATTTGGATTATGCACAGGATTATTTCATCATTTCCTGCACAACAGCTAAATGTCTAGTTGTACTTCGTCTATTGGCAATGTTCATGGTATCAAGTGTTTTTGCGGGTTTAAGGTTAGATTACTGACAACAAAAACAAGTATGAATTATGGTAGGCGGTTCTTTAGATGTCCTTCTTACAATGGAAATTGTCAACGCAATGGTTGCTCTTATTTTGAGTGGGTTGATGAACCATTTAGTGGCAGAGATGGTGATGTCATAAGAACTTTGGTTACTAAAAAGGCGAAGTTGCAACTGAAATTCGGTCATTGACAGAGGCTCTTCAAATTGAGAGAGTCCAAAACTTGGAGTTGCGAGACAAGATGATGATGATGTTGAGTTCTCAAGATTCTGAAGCTGCAAATAGTAGGATGAAGATGTCTGGAGAATGTGGTGGCCTTTTTTATTTTCATTCTTGTTGTTGTCCTTGATTGGTATTTCCTTCAAATGCATTAGTGTGCTACACTGTTCTTTTTGTTATTATGTCATGGTTAATTTTGTGTAGTCTTTATGACAACAATGCTATATGTTATTTTGTTTCGTCTCCATGAAAATGGCTATGTATTGAACAACTAGTAGGCTATTAACTGACTGTGTTGCTTCACAACCTGATGTTGAGATCTGCTAATTGACTGATGAAAAAGTTCATTCAATGGACATCTTTAGTTGATTAGATGATGTAGGTTTCTTATTATGAAAAAGTTAAAAAATGAAGTTTTCCATAACGTACAAATGGCTATGTGGGTCTTCTTGCAGCGTTTAGACATCTTTCAAGTGCAAGTAAAATCACCATTACATGTAGATCATTTTCATTACCAACTACTAAAGGCTACCTTCCAAGATTTTAATAACATAACATCATAGGTTGAACGTACATAAGAGTAGTACATAACTTTTGAAGCTGCCAATCTCTCAGATTAGAGAATATAACGACATAAATAGGATGAGTAGTCCTTACTTGAAATCAGCTTCGAATATTCGTTCACAATAGTTTTCAAGGTCACTGTCCATTGGGTTATTCCGATATTTATTCCAATGGGGATTCTCCTGCAAATGTAATAGGGTAAATGGATCAAAATAATGAATGTATGATGTCCGATGAATGTTAACAAAATCTAATAGCGACTAACCATAACATTACTGTCAAACCAAGCTTCAGGTATGCTCACCCGGCTAGTAATTGGTCTCTCGCTGCACACCGGATGCATGAATGAGTGACCTCCATATCCTATATTCGGCTCTTAAATGTAGAAGTCTATTTTTCAACATGTCGGGTCGGATCATTCTTCCAGTTTTGTTGCGAAACTCACCACCAATCTGACTCCATTGATACCAGCCATGGCATTCCCCATATTTTTCTTTCCTTTCTGCACATATATCCAACAAAACAATGGAAGATTCATGATTCCACTTGAACACTTGTACAGGTTCTGTCATAACTTTGTTTGAAAAAGCAAGTAATTTTTTGTTTGAATATTTGTTGCCATTGATTCTTAATTTATAGGAAATTTTGAGGTTCAGTTTGGAATAAACAAATCTTTAGAGTTATCACCAACTATTCAGCTTGTGACCTGCACATCTACGACCTCTATGTACTGTAAAATGCAGACACAGTTTTTTTCTTCTGTTGATTGAGTTTTTTTTTCTTTTCTGTGGTGTAGTTTTGTTTGACTGATTTTTTTTTATCTGAGTGAAATGCATACACAATTTCTTTTCTTTTCTTTCTTTTATTTTCTGTGGCTCTGGTTTGACTGATTTTTGTATCTGATTTATTTTATCAGGGTAAAAATCTGCTCAGATTGTGAGTGATCACCATTTTGTCATAAGCTTTTACTGTTTTCCTCAGATAGCTTATGAATAATTTTTTTTAACAACTGTGAGCAAGTACTATACGTTTCAGCATCATTAACAGCAGTAGCAAGTATAAGCTTCTTCCATTTATAAATTACAACTTGTTTATGTACATAAAATGCATCACTAATCTAAAAAAAGGTAGCTGTTGTGCCCAAGAATATACAAAAAAAAGTTAGATATGCTTGAGTTAATTACATAAATATATTAGGAATGTAAATTTGCGGGGAATAACAGGCTTTATAATTTAACATAGAACGGTTATGCTTAATTTGGTTTACATGCTGAGCAGATCAACAAATTTTTTTGTCATCTGTTAGTTTTCTTCATCTATAATAATAATTGATTGAAATCGTCATTAAATTCAGTTCACATGGAAAAATTAACAACTGTGAATAAGTAATATGTTTCAGATTGTGAATGTGTTTGAATATGACATGGATTTCTAGCTCTTTCTTGTGATACGTTCTATTTGTGAAAGTGTGAGCAGTGCAATTGTGCTTGTGATACAACACATTTTTTTGAAGTTCTGTTTTCTTCTAGTAATAAGTGATACTGGTGTTTGCTTTGAAGGTTACGGCAAGCAAGGAAAGATTAAAGTTCTGTTTTCTTTTGTTTCACTGTGAACATTACTTATAGTTATTGGTGATTAATAAATTAAAAATTAAATGTTGTTTGAGCCAGCTACTAAGGGAAGATTGAAGGAAGATGAAGCAAGAAGGTAAGGGAAGATTGAAGGTGACTGGTTCACAGCAGGGGAGTGTTCCATAGGGACCTGAACGTTATTCATTATTGTCACAACCAAGCTACTAAGGGAAGATTGAAGGTGAATGGTTCATATCTCTTTTCCATTTTTTTGTTTCGTCTTTTTGTTGCTTCTTTAAACAGCTAGAAGACTCTCAAATGCTGGATGCAAATGGATCCCTTATTGCTTTCAGTAAATATTTTTTATCCTATGTTAGTTTTGTAATCTGCACATTAAAAAATAAAATGCTAACAAACAAGAACTATTAGTGAGCATAATATTACGCATAGTCAGAAAACCTACTGCTCGATTTTTCATCCACCTTCCTTAAAAATAAAATGTATTGATATGATCTCTTTTAGTTCATGTTTCCTCAATAGGAACTTGGAGTCTTTTCTAGTTATATTTCTTACGATTTTAAAATCCTCTTTGCAGCTTCATTGCTCAATTGGAGTTTATTCTCTCTGGTTGATCTCTTGGCCTATCTTGTTATACATTTCTTCACTTCTCTTTTCCCCTAAGAGATTTACTAGAAAATGCTAACAAACAAGAACTATTAGTGAGCATAATATTATTGACAATGAAGGCCAGACAGTAGAACTGTTGGCCTATCATCTACATTTTACACAACACATCAGTTCAAGTTGTTGAGCACCAGCAAACTCTTGAGCACCAGCAAACTGTTTAGCCTCTAAATGTTATCTTCCAAGATGTTTTAGTCCTTAACAAACTGTTGAGCACCAGCAAATAAAAGTGACTGTTAAATCCACCAAATATTCTTTTCACACATACAGATGGTTGTATACACCAAAAAGTGACAGTAGCTTACAAGTTGTAAACACCAACCATCTACCCAAAAAAGTGACAATATCTTAGAGGTTGTAAACACGGATAATCTACCCCAAAATAGCAACAACGACACTCATCGAACCACTTCATGAAGCCCACAATAATTCAGAAATGGCATCACGTATTTGTCGAGTTAGCCCCCCATATACTGCATCTTCTGTCATTTGTTCATGCTCGGCATCAGTCTCCGAATCCAACGAAACATCCGACAATTGTTCTTCATCCTCCTGATTAGTTTCCGAATCCGCATCGTCCTCGTCATCTTCGGTTGAGAAACATTGTACGTCATTGTCGCTAAATGGCTCTTCTAGTCTAGAAAGAATAATAAAGTTGTGTAGTGTAAAGCAAGCCACAATAATATTCACTTGTGTGTCAACCGCATAACTCGGCATTGTTCGTAAAATCTTTCATCGAGCCTTTAATACTCCAAACGACCGCTCAATACAACTTCTCAAAGAGGAATGCAACTTGTTAAAAGCCTCTTTTGAAGTTTTCCGGAGCCACATTTTCAAATTGTGAGGGATGGTACCGTGTTCTTGAATATGGAACCATGTAAACCTTCCTTATCCGGTACCCTTTGTCAACCAAATAATATCGACCTGGATCAAAATATAAATTTAGTTTAATGTATCCATAAGAAAAAAAAAATTGTAATTATTTGACTACGACATTACCAGGAGGCGGGTGTGGGAAGCCCATGGATGGTGTCTGCACGGCATGCTCGAAAAACCTTTGCATCATGGGCACTACCCTCCCAACCAACGGATACAAAGGTAAAACAACATTTCAAAGTCACATACTGCCATGACATTAAAGGTGGTTATCCCTTTACGACCTCGGTATGGAATTTGGTCAGTCTCGGGGATACAAGCATTGATGTGTGTCCCATCTATGCACCCAATTGCCCCTTTAAAGTACGGGGAATACCTATCGTCGCTACTTATGTGAGTAGGGACTTCAGAAATTAAAGGGTCTTTAGGCCTTATGAGATCCTTTGCCATGCCATGAAATCCATTTGCAAGACCAACAATAGCCTCCAACAACTCATGTATGACGGTGTGTATTGTCCCAATTGGACCGTTGAAATCGCTCAGCTATAGTTCGGTACGTCAGTCCTTGCGCCATAGCATATACAAATATACCGACCTTCTCAGTTGGCTTCATCCCGGCCACAACACCTCAATCCATATTGGTCTACAAGTTTCTTGCACCAATCTCATAAAAGACACGCCTCTCCATTCAAAATGCATTGACACACCTGGTTTCTGTTCGAGATTTCAAAACAGAATCAATCCACCGACTACCGGTAAAACTGGAGTCATACGTACGAATCTTATGTACGTGTTTATAATAGTGTTCCGCGAGGAGGTCGTCTCGTTTTTGCAAAAGCCATTTATGAGAGCAACAAACCGTCTACGTAGAGAACGATTACTTGTCATTTGTTCCCCTCAGACAAGCTGTACACAAATCAAAGGAAATATTGTGAGATTGGTTGTCAAAACAACATACCATCTCTTATTTTTCAAATCACATAAAATATTCAAATCATAATTTCTACAATCACAACACAGAATAAGCTAAATGAGACAACATAAGCCACATATATGGTTGATGACAGTATCTTAACATGCTATTACTCCACCAACCAAAACGAGTTCGATCAGTACACTGCAGTTCACTGTAAACAGACTACAAACTGAAATAGCTAACGTAGAAAAGGGCATATTCAGATTTGAAGACATTACTAAACACATTATTATTCAACAAACAACGAAATACAATAACTGTCATGCAAATAAAGTGCAAACAATGTGATCACAATCATAATTTCTGTTTTCATTGTCGTCTCATGGGTTGACTCCTTTACGTTCCTTAAATTCCCACTTTAACCATTCAAGCCTCGACTGATTGGTATCAATCACATGAATATCTCACGCTTCGGTTCCAGGGACATCAATGAAGCTGGAAAGCACCAAAGTGGTGAACCATCCTCGAAGTAAGGCCTTCATTAATCATTTCCCGTACTATCTTCATGGACTCCTGAGCTGGATTACGGGGCTGACTTGGCTGACTTGAACCTTGAGCAACAGAGTTTACCTCATGCTCCCACAACGACGCCATTATGTCAGATTGTCTTATAGAAGTTGCTAAGATGGTCTTGGTACAAACCAGAACCGACACTCCTTCGGACATTCCGCTTACATGCCCCTTTGTTACTTGTGTCACCTCTTCTCTTACCCTTGTCACGAGAAAAAATGGGATCAAAGGCGCGGATCTGTGAATCATCTAACCAACCGTCTCCACCCCTTGGTTTTGTATCATTACGGCCAAGGGAAGCTGTTGATGGGGCTGGTGTGTTATCCCTAAACAAATCATTATCAGACAACTCAAACTCCTCCTGGCCTCCAGAACCCCGTTGCATATAGGTGCTTCCATAGAAGGGGCAATACAATGCTCCCCAACTGCAATTGTCCCTCCATAAATGATCTCCATCATAGCCTCAACATCGAGGGGGATGCCATGGCGTTTGAAGACCCGGTATTCTGGATTTTTCTTGTTCAGGGAAAAAATTGTTCACCAGTAAGACTTTGTATGAGGAAAAATTTAGAGATTTCTATAATTAGTGATTATATCAGCAACTTTTCTTTGCCCACCACTCGGGAGGGGCAGTAATACATTGCTTTTCATAGTCCCACCCTAAGCCGGTTTCCCCATTCTTCAACTTTAACCATAGCTTCCAATGACTTTTTAATGTTCCCATGCTTATTCTTCAGTGTATCCTTGTTGCACTTCATACCTGTCTTTAACTCGAAAAGATTCTGTCAATGTAATCTAGCTGAATCCATTTTTCTGCCCATTTTGTCTTTAATAGTCACAAAGCAACTCCAAGAAGGTCTTTGTAAGGGTGTAAGTCCACACGTGTAAGAGCCTTAGTCTTTCGGACCGAGATTGGACCTTTAGCCGAAGTTTAGCTTTGGCCGAGATTGGCCTAGCCGCCCCCGCGGGCATGAGTGCCGCCAGCGGGTTTCCGCTCCCGCGGCCACGGAACCACCTCCGCGGTTTCTTGGCTGCAGCCGGTTTTATTGACCGGGTTGACCGTGCTTTACCTTCCTGTCTTACTTCTTTCGTTTTACCTTGCCTGAGCAAGGGTTCCATTTCATTTCCCATTCCAGACCCTACGTCCCTCCTTGCTTCTCCTTTCCTCCATCTTGATCTTGTGTTGTTCTCCTTGGTTTTGGAAGAGAAGTTGTTGTGACTTCGATGATGATGATGCTAGTGACCATGTGTTGTTGTGCTTGGAAGCCAATAAGGTTGTTGGTGATCAGTTCCTTAGCTAAACCACAGCTGTGGTAAGCTTCTTACTCCTTGTTCTTCTTCTCTTTCTTTGATTCTTCCTTCCTTAGCATAGGATTAGTTGTATTGTTCATTAGAGTGATGTTGGTTTATGTATGTATATGTATGGGTGTGATTCTGGGAATGAAGAAGACGTGATTTTGATCACGTGAAGAGTTGAAGAAGAGTCGCGGGATCACGTTCTGCACCGTCGCCGCCCCCGCACCTGGAAGCCGCCGCCTCTACGGAAGTCGTGCCGCCAGCGCCTGCGCCTTGCCTGCATTCCTTGTCACCGCGCCTACGGCTGCTCCCTACCGCACATGCGGGTTGTCTATTCCGTCCCTGCGTCCCTTGATCACGCAGGTGCGTCTTGTCCCGGGACTACCTATAGTTGGGTAGCTCCTTTCCCTTCTTAGTATGAGGACTTAGTACCATGCTAGGTATCGGATGTTGATGAGTATGATATAGATATGCCGGTTACGGTTTTGAGGTTTACGAGTTGGATATGATCCTTATGAATCCCTTAGGTCTAGGTGTGACCCCTTTGTGTGATAGGAGTTTGATATATATATGTATGCCTTGTATAGGCCGTGTTGTCCTCAAGTTTGGAGTGGACCTGAGTGAGAGCTGATCGTAGTGATACTACTTTCTGAGATTGAGGTAAGTCCATAGGACTTACTTAGCTACTATCCTTATATTGGATGTATGCTAGAGTGGTGTTTGTTATATGCTTTGTAGGCATGAGATATGGTTCATTACCGACCTATGTTATATTGACCGCCCATTGTAGTGGCTGTGACAAACTTACCTTTCATCCCGTAGTGGAGTTTGGAAAGTTCTCTGTAAGCTAGTTAGACCTGGTATACAGGAAGGGCACCTACCACTCCATATGGTATACAGAAAAGTGCGCTGATACCACTCCAGCTAGCTATTGCCACACATAGCCGAGGGTTATATACATTCCTCGTGTCACGTATATTCATATACATCTATTTATACGATTGAGTGTTTGGACTTATCAAAGATAATAATTCGGGTAAATGTGTGAAAGGCATGTTGATATGTTATCATTTCTGATGTGTGTTTGTGCTCTAGCATCTTCTTTATATATGTGTATGGTTAACTAACGGTTTTATACCGTGTTGTAGATCCTTTTCAGGTTAGGAGAGCTGCCAGAGTTATCCAAAGGGGTGATCTGTTGAGGGTTCCGTACACTGGGCGATATCGTGGGATGGGTTATTGATGGACTACCAGGATAGAGCCGCCGACTATGAGCGAGAGCGGGCGAGTCAGAGGAGAGCTTCTCAAACTGGAGGGTTTGAGAAGAGGCAGCGTACAGGGCAGACCAGTGGTACTGGCGGTGCTGCTAGTGGTTGGCGTAGTTAGAGACGCTAGAATCAGCCCTCATCTGCACCGGTTGCGGTTAAGGGACGTCAGTGTTTTAACTGTGGTGATCCAGGACATATGAGGCCCGAGTGCACGAGGCCACTAGTGACTTGCTACACATGTGGTAGGCCAAGGTCACAGAGTTGTTTACTGCCGTCAGGGCGGAGCTTCATCTCAGCAGGGTTCTTCTCCTGCTAGTGCAGCGGGAGGTGGGCAGAGGTCACCTCAGCAGTAGCAGATTCAGGGACAGCAGAGGGTCTCAGATCGCCCTACGACTCAAGGATCTACTTTTGGGCCGAGTAGAGGCAGAGGTCGTGGTGGGGGCACTACTGATACCAGAGGCCCATAGGGCCGAGTTTTTGAGTTGAGGAGTGCAGAGGAGCCAGCTGCACCGACTGCTACAGGTACCATTCTGATTCATGGTTTACCTGTTAGAGTTTTATTTGATACTGGTGCTACGCATTCTTTTATTTCTGATGCCTGTGTAGAGCGTCTTGGTTTAGATACAGTTGAGGGGATGCCCTTTATTATAGGGTTACCCGATGGTGGGTAGGGTCAGAGGTACCCGTGAGATTCATAGTTGTCCCATTTCTGTAGGGACTCGTGTATTACTAGTTGACTTCTTTGTCATGCCATTAGAGCATGAAGAAGTCATTCTAGGTATGGATTGGATGGATAAACACTCTGCAGTTTTAGATGTAGGTAGGAGGAATGTTACCCTCTCTACCGAGTTAGGCCAGATAGAGGTTTTCCGGGGTTGGGACCTTGGGAAGACAGGCATGGTTATTAGTGGTATACGGGCTGCAGCGAGACTGATTGCACAGGGTTGTGATGCCTTCTGGTGTTATGCTATGAAGGAGGGGGAGAGTCCAGCTGTAGAGGACATCCTAGTTGTTTGTGAGTTCACAGATGTTTTTGCTGAGCCTTCCAGTTTGCCGCCTCAGAGGAGTGTGGATTTGGGATTGAGTTAGAGCCTGGTACGAGACCGATCTCGAAGGCCCCATACCGGATGGCGCCTGTCGAGATGCTGGAGCTGAAGAAACAACTTGAGGAGCTGGCTGAGAAGGGCTTCATTCGCCCTAGCGTGTCCCCATGGGAGCACCTGTCCTCTTCGTACGGAAGGACGGATCACTGAGGTTGTGTATAGATTACAGAGAGTTGAACAAGGTGACCATCAAGAACAAGTATCCACCGCCTCGTATAGATGATTTGTTAGATAAGCTTCAAGGAGCGATTGTATTCTCCAAGATTGACCTGCGCTCAGGATATCACTAGTTGAGGGTGAGAGAGCAGGATGTGCACAGGACAGCATTCCGGACCAGATATGGCCACTACGAGTTTGTAGTGATGCCATTTGGGCTTACGAATGCCCCAACCGTCTTTATGGAGTTGATGAATAGTATCTTCATCGACTTCCTAGATCAGTTTGTGGTGGTCTTTATAGATGACATTCTGGTATACTCTCGCAGTAAAGAGGAGCATGCAGGACATCTGAGGACTGTATTGGCAGGTTTTGCGGGATAGAGAACTTTATGCTAAGTTCTCCAAGTGTGAGTTCTAGATGCCAGAGGTAGCATTCCTGGGTCATGTGGTTTCAGCTGAAGGGATCAAGGTGGATCCAGCGAAGATAGAGGTTGTAGCAGCTTGGACTACACCGACGAACGTCAAGGAAGTACGTAGCTTCCTTGGCCTAGCCGGTTATTACAGACGTTTTATGGAGGGATTCTGTGATTGCTCGTCCATTGACGAGTTTGCTGAGGAAGACTACCAGATTTGTCTTGTCTGATCAGTGTATGCAGAGTTTTGAGGAGCTGAAGAGATGTCTGACTTCTGCTCCTATTTTGGCACAGCCAGAGGGTACAGAGGATTTTGTGGTTTACAGTGATGCATCTAAGCTAGGCTTGGGATGTGTTTTGATGCAGAGAGGCATGGTGATTGCATATGCGTCTCGACAGCTGAAGACGTATGAGGAGAACTACCCGACTCATGATCTGGAGTTGGCAGCGGTAGTTCATGCACTGATGATCTGGAGACATTACCTGTATGGTGCTACATGTCAGATCTTCACAGACCATAAGAGCCTGAAGTACATTTTCACGTAGAGGGAATTGAATAACCGCCAGCGTAGGTGGCTCGAGCTGATCAAGGACTTTGATTTAGAGATTCTGTATCATCTAGGGAAGGCGAACGTTGTCGTCGATGCCCTAAGCATGAAGACACCTCGAGAGCAGGCGATCGCGAGGCTAACAGTTCAACATCAGTTGCAAAGAGACTTGATCTGGTTAGAGTTGGACATCCAGTTTCCTGATGAGGATGCCCAACTGCGTACATTAGAGGTTCTTCTTGATTTGTTGGGTGAGATCCAACAGAAGCTGGAGACCTGCCCGACACTGCTGAGGATACGAGATAGGATGTCTCGGGATGAGGCACCACAGTTCCTACTAGGAGCTGATGGAGTTTTGAGGCGCCGCGGTCGCGTCTGTGTACCCGCTGATGCGGAGTTGAGACAGAGGATTTTATAGGAGGCTCACCGTACACCTTACTCTGTACATCTAGGTACGAGTAAGATGTACCAGGACTTGAGACGTTTATATTGGTGGGGAGGGCTGAAGCCCGATGTGGCCAGATTTGTGGCACAGTGTGCGACCTGCCAGCAGGTCAAGATAGAGCATTGCAGACCTGGAGGTGAGCTCCATCCACTTCTTGTTCCACAGAGGAAGTGGGAAGACGTCACCATGGATTTTGTGACCGGGCTGAGACTAAGCCGGAGTTTTGATGCTATCTGGGTTATTGTTGACAGATTGACGAAGACGGCACGTTTCATTCCTATTAGGGAGACGTGGCCGGTGAGCAGATTAGCTGAGGAGTACACTAGGCAGATAGTGAGACTTCATGGTGTACCGAGGACGATCGTCTCAGACAAAGATGGACGATTTACCTCGAGGTTTTGGCAGCAGATTCAGACTGCCCTGGGGACGAGTTTACACTTCAAGACTGCGTTCCATCCTCAAACAGATGGTCAGTCAGAGAGGACCATTCAGACCTTGGAGGATATGTTGTGAGCTTGTGTGTTGGATTGGGGACCAGTGTGGACGGATCATCTCCCACTTGTTGAGTTACAATAGCAGTTGGCATGCATCTATTGGGATGGTCCCATAAGGCCCTGTATGGACAGAGATGCCGTACCCCGTTATGCTGGGATGAGCAGAGCAGTGTTAGTGGTTTGACATCTGATCATATTCAGGATGATGTAGCTCGAGTAGCACTGATTAGAGAGCGGATGCTGACTGCGCAGAGTCGTCAGAAGTCTTATGCTGATAGGAGGCGTAGACCTCTAGAGTTCAGAGTTGGAGCCCATGTGTGGCTGAGAGTGTCCCCGGCACGAGGTGTTAGGCGTTTTGGCATTAAGGGGAAGTTGAGCCCCCGATATGTCGGACCGTTCGAGATTCTGGATCGGGTTGGGAGCGCAGCTTACAGATTAGCCTTGCCTCCGAGATTAGAGGGTGTTCACCCTGTATTTCATCTGTCTTAGTTGAGGGAGTACATACCAGATCCGAGACACATCGTGAGTTATGATGATTTAGTGGTTGAGCCGGACCACACCTTTGTTGAGCACCCTATTGCAGTCCTAGAACGAGGTATGAGACGTCTGCGTTCGAAGGACATTCCTATGTTGAGGATACAGTGGTCGAGACGAGGACCTGATGAGGCTACATGGGAGACTGAGGATAGTATCCAGAGGAACTATCCAGAGTTCTATGCCGAGTTAGATGCACCAGTAGGATCACCGAGTAGATCTTAGTGCTATCTTGGTGAGTATTATGTGCTTATATGCTTATATGCTACGATGTGTTTTATTTTCATACTAGCTTTGATGTGATTATGATCTTATTAGATCTTGTTGTGCTAGTATGATTCTTATTTATAGCTGGAGATGGCTCTTTCCTCCATGCTATTGTGATACGTTTAGGATTCAGCTGGAGATGTTATTCCTCCATGCTATTTTGATGGACATAGTGTAGCTGGAGATGTTTTTCCTCCATGCCTTTCTGTTATGAGTATGATACGGCTAGAGATGTGATTCCTCTATGCCTTGTGATATGTTTATGGTTTGGCTAGAGATGGTTTTCCTCTAGGCTCTGGATAGTGTTTTGTTGCTGGAGTTGATGAGTATCTCCATGCTTATGTTTGAGGTTATAGAGAGTTTTACCTCGGCTTTTGAGTCCGAGTGGTTTCAGGACTTTCCAAGTTTCGGGACGAAATTTGTTTTTAGGGGGGGTGAGGTGTAAGAGCCTTAGTCTTTTGGCCTAGCCGCCCCCGCGGGCATGAGTGCCGCCCCAACGGGTTTCCGCTCCCGCGGCCCAAGGAACCTCCCCCGCGGTTTCTTACGGCTGCAGCCGGTTTTATTGACCGGTTGACCGTGCTTTACCTTCCTTCCTTACTTCTTCCGTTTTACCTGCTGAGCAAGGGTTCCATTTCATTTCCCATTCCAAACCCTACATCCTCCTTGCTTCTCCTTTCCTCCATCTTGATCTTGTGTTGTTCTCCTTGGTTTTGGAAGAGAGTTGTTGTGGCTTTGATGATGATGATGCTAGTGATATGTGTTGTTGTGCTTGGAAGCCAGTAAGGTTGTTGGTGATCAGTTCCTTAGCTAACCACAGATGTGGTAAGCTTCTTGCTCCTTGTTCTTCTTCTCTTTCTTTGATTCTTCCTTCCTTAGCTTAGGATTAGTTGTATTGCTCATAGAGTGATGTTGGTTTGTGTATGTATATGTATGGGTGTGATTCTGGAATGAAAAAGACGTGATTTGATCACGTGAAGAGCTGAAGAAGAGTCGCGGAATCACGTTCTGCACCGTCGCCGCCCCCGCGCCTGGAAGCCGCCACCCCTGCGGAAGCGTGCCGCAGCGACCGCGCCAGCGCCTTGCCTGCGTTGCCTGCGTCCCTTGTCACCGCGCCTGCGGCTGCTCCCTGCCGCACCTGCGGGTTGTCTATTCCGTCCCTGCGTCCCTTGATCACGCAGGTGCGTCTTGTCCCGGGACTACCTATAGTTGGGTAGCTCCTTTCCCTTCTTAGTATGAGGGACTTAGTACCATGCTAGGTATCGGATGTTGATGAGTATGATATAGATATGCCGGTTACGGCTTTGAGGTTTACGAGTTGGATATGATCCTTATGGATCCCTTGGGTCTAGGTGTGACCCCTTTGTGTGATAGGAGTTTGATATATATATGTATGCCTTGTATAGGCCGTGTTGTCCTCCAGTTTGGAGTGGAGCTGAGTGAGAGCTGATCGTAGTGATACTACTTTTGAGATTGAGGTAAGTCCATAGGACTTACTTAGCTACTATCCTTATATTGGATGTATGCTTGAGTGGTGTTTGTTATATGCTTCGTAGCATGCGATATGGTTCATTACCGACCTATGTTATATTGACCGCCCATTGTAGTGGCTGTGACAACTAACCTTTCATCCCGTAGTGGAGTCTGGAAAGTTCTCTATAAGCTAGTTAGACCTGGTATACGGGAAGGGCACCTACCACTCCATATGGTATACGGGAAAGTGCGCTGATACCACTCTAGCTAGCTATTGCACACAGAGGCGAGAGTTATATACATTCCTCATGTCACGTATATTCATATACATCTATTTATACGATTAAGTGTTTGGACTTATCAAAGATAATAAACCGGGTAAATGTGTGAAATCATGTTGATATGTTATCATTTCTGATGTGTGTTTGTGCTCTAGCATCTTCTTATATATGTGTATGGTTAGCTAATGGTTTTATACCGTGTTGTAGATCCTTTATAGGTTAGGAGAGCTGCAGAGTGATCCAGAGGGGTGATCTGTTGAGGGTTCCGTACACTGGGCGATATCGTGAGATGGGTTATTTATGTTGTACGGATTTCTGTTTTGACTTTGTACTCAGCAGTACTTTGTATCACCTTTTTGATATGTATATATATATATATATATCAGTTTTATGTTTTGTTTTAATCTATTGGTGCCTTGTTGTAAGATTCAGTGAACTTGTTATCAGGCTAGGGTACATACTAGGAAGTGCATTGTAGGGTACATACTAGGAAATCCCGTTAAATCAAAAGGTAACAGAAGTACATGTAAACATCAAACAACAAGTTCACATTTACATATTCAAACACAGACTCAATGCTTTTACAATAACAACACGAACATAAATGACATTCATAGATGATTTCATCCAATTTCATGTTCATGATTATCGCAGATGAAAACAAAACAGAGTAGAAAACAGTTGAAAAATACAAAAGGGCAGTACCAACCGGTGATGAACCTTTGGTTTGTTGTTAACTTCTTCTTTTCTATGCAACTGCACAACAACAATGAAACCAATTCAGTCATAACATAGAGTTTCTCATTGGTACAACAATGAAAAAAGTTTCAACTACAACTTGTAACATTACCTCATAAACCTTTAGTTGTTGTTGGTTTCTTCTTTTGTTTTCAACTACATAACAACAATGACAAAAACAATGAATACAAACAGTTTCTGCTGCATAACATCATGTAGGTGTAACTCAAAAACGTTCTAATGTTGGTCAGCTGGTCTTATTTTCCCAGCTGCACAACAAAAACAATTAAAACATACATAGTAGTAACTCAGAAACCTTCACCCCTTATACTGCAAGCAGTTCACTTGTACCCAATAGATATACAAATAATAAGTACAAGCATTGCACTAGGTTTTATATCTCAGAGGCATAGTGGGATAAGCAATTGCAGAGAAGATATACAAATAATAATGAATGTATGTTGTTTGTCAATTAACTAACACCCTAATGTAAACTGCAAGGATCAGAGACAAGAATTTTCTCCAATCGGTACAAACATAACGATTGGAGGTCATAAATCGACAAAAGCCATAGTGGGAAATACAGAGAAGAGATGGATTCAGTATATACATTATGTGAAGAAGAAGAATAGATGCAGTGATGCTCGATGTCTATAGGAGAGAAATCGTGCCAGCAACCACAGGGAGTAAATTCGAGAGGAGAAGAAAAAACCTTACCAATTCGAGTTGTCACACCCTCAACAAGTCTCACCTTCAATCAGCTCTTCTTCGCAATGGAGTATACTAGAGAGAAGCCTTCGAGCTCTCACGCCCTCAACAACTATCACCTTCAATCGCTCTTCTTCGTAATGGAGTATACCACAAAGACAAGCCGTAATCGAGAGGAGAAGTAAACCCTAGGCTTAGCGAACTCACACCCTCATGAGCCCTCACCTTCCATCATCTCCTTCTCTGTCATTCGCCTGGGAAGAGATGAAACGTAAACCCTAATGGCGTGAAGATTGAACAGCTCGAAAAATATCACACATGGACATTGTAACACGTGACTTGCACATAGATTGTTCATGGGTATTTTGGTCTTTTACAATATTAGAAAACCCGACAAATCTATTACCACTAAACACCCAACGTCATCCGTAACAGTGTTTTTATAAAAAATGAAATATAAAAAAACTCGTAAAAAAACCACAACTACAAACTACAACTATAACTACAAATCTCGTAACAACTAAACACAACCTTAGTCTTGAATGTTCAATAATTTGATTTAGTGGAAGCTAAGGGTTTATCGACCCATTTCTTGTTTGTTTTAACAACCTGAAATTTGGCTAACGGTTTACACATTTAATACCCGTGCAAGGCAAGGGTATTAAAACTAGTATCTTATAAGTATTAAAAGAGAGTCTTTCCTAGCCACGTGTCAACGCCACAACTCATGCGGCTCCCAAAAATAGTTTAAAAAGCTACTTTTAAAAATCAATAATTTGATATTTACAAATTCAAATCTTAATAATTTGTTAATCCGGAAATAAAATCTGGTATTTTAAAAAATCAAAAATTTTGATATTTACAAATTCAAATCTTAATAATTTGTAAATCCGTAAAAAAAATTGATAATTCTGATCTTATCTCACCGATTTTAATTTGCAAATCTTCTTAAACAAGCTTCTTTTGAGGATAATCTGCACCAATTATATTATAACTATAATTTTCAACAAGATTTGTTTTATATTATATAAATATAACTTGAATTTGTTATTGTATTATATGTATAATAAAAGATGGTTAAATTTATAGTAAATAAGTGAATAACTAATATTATGCTCTAAAGAAAAAAATTATTATTCAAATATTTAGAATAAATATTAAATCACGCCCCGTACACTACACGGGTAATACACTAGTATATATATATATATATATATATATATATATATATATATATATATATATATATATATATATATATATCTTATATATATTATAGGAGTATCACTCCTTGCCACATGTCACGCAGAAAATTACTAACTACCACGTGTCATTTCAGCATTTAACCTGCCTCCAAAAATTTTAATTAAGTTTTTTATTTATCTTATATATGCAGATCTTAAATTTTAAAATCTTATATATTTGATTTTGATAAAAAAAAAATTGAGTCAACATAAAATTATTTGTATTTGATTTCTTTTTACTTCAAGAAAAGTATAATGACAATTTTTAATTTTTAATTTATAATTCCTTATCCATAAATCATACTTACCTAATTAATTTAAACAATATCTGAATGTTTAACAAATAGTTTTTTTGTTTATAAATAAATTATTTTCTACTCTTATACTTAATATTTTATTATTTTGTTGTCTTATAATTGAGTCAACCAATTCGACAAATTATATAACTAATAAAGTTAATAACAATAAAAACTTAGTTGATTTCCAAATATTACTATATGAATATAGACCCGAAATATTACTAAAAAATTAATAAATCATATTACAAAATAAATTTCATATATACACTATTTAGTTTGGTTACAATATTATTTTATATATATATATATATATATATATATATATATATATATATATATAAATGTATGTATAATTATTATAAAATAATATCTAACTATTTTATGTTAAGACAATGTAATATTTTATGCATAAAAACTCAATAAAATATATTAAAAAGATAAATTTATCGAATCCCATGCAAGGAACGGGTAATACACTGGTATATATATTAAAGAAGGAGCATTTATTGCCACGTGTCTTGCCAAGATTTTTCCCACCCTAAACTTTTTTTTAATCCAATAATATCTCTTCAACAATATAAACTAAAAAAATTATAAAACAAATTTCTCTAAAAAATTATTAAAGTACCCAACAATATCTTTTCACCAATATAATTAAAATTTTAAAAACAAATATTTTTCTCAGCACAACTTTTTTTAAATTCAATAATATCTTCAGCAATATAAATCTAAAATATGAAACATTGAAATATTATTAAAAAAAATATTCTAATAGCCAACAATATTTCTTCAACAATATAAATTTAAAGAAAATTTAAAATACGAAATTTAAAATTATTTTTTTATTTAAATATTTGGCAAAAATTGTCTATCAAATTATTTAAATAAATTTTGTTAAATATCAGGTTTTAATTTTGTAGGTGATTTATTTTTATCAAAGTATCTCCAAATTTGTTTCAATAATCAGATTTTTAATTTAAAATTATATTTTATATATTTTAAATAAATAAAAACTTTTTATTTAAGAGTGATCTCAATTTCCTTATTCTTTTTGCTCAATCTAACTACTATTAATTAGTACACTAATTATTATTATTTTTGTACAAAAATATGTTTATTGCATACCAAATCTTAACCGCACGATAGACCACAACTTCTTTTTGAATCCTCGAAAATATTATTTTCACATTTTAGTATTTATATTTCGAGATATCTATTTATTTTTCGAAATTCTAACTATTACTCAAATTTATTTACTATACTCTTATAACCGTGAACATATTACCAATATCAAACTTTATTAGGATAGACTTTTTAAACAAAACAAAACAATTTATTTTTTTTTAAATATATTTTTTACAATTTGAGGCTTGATATCATAAATGTAAAACTTATTGTAAATAATATTGAAATTAATTTATTTAAAGATATATTTTAATAAATTTCGTATATCGTATAAGTCAGGGTAATATACTAGTTTACAAATTGTAAGGATTTTTTTTAATTTTATAAAACCAAAAATTAAAGAAAAACTCTACTCTATAGTAAATTTACAAAAATATCCTCGGGAAGATCAACGTCGGTAGGCATCTGGTATCGGCAAAGCGGGCAGACATGACTCGTTTCAAGCCACTGAACAAGGCAATCTTGATGAAAGACATGTGAGCAGGGCATGTTAAGTGAGCTCTTCCGCGTCTGAATCTCGTCCATGCAAATCACGCACTGATGATCGGTACAATTCCATCCAATCTCGAACATGTCGCCGTCGTCGTACTTCATAGACGACAATAAATCTTGCACCGACTCAAAAGTTGCAGGTTTGGACCCGAACCGGGCCTCGTCGAAGGACCCTGCATAAGTAATATCCTCGTCATCATCGTCGTACTCTGCATATGTAATATCCTCGTCGTCCTCATCGTCCTCATCGTCATCATCGTCCTCATCGTCCTCCCGTGGATATACTAAAACGTCGAAGACGTAGCAGGTGGTGATCAACCCTTCTTGGTCGTTGCAAGAGCGGCGGTGGAAGGCGTTGGCTCTCCGGAGGGTAGTAACTAGGGTTGCCGCAATTTCTCCGGCGGCTGAAATCGGAAGGTCAGGATATTTCATATGAAGATGGGCTCCAATTATGCCCTTATGGTAATCTAAGTAGCGATCCATATTGTCGAAGACCGGCGGGTGATCGCAGTTGAACCCAGGGATCCACATCACCGTCTTGCCGAATAAGCTGACCTGGACCAGCCTGCACAACTCCGATCTTACGAATTGCCATGGAAACTCAATAACTCTGTAATAGATGCCGTCCTCAGTAGAGTATGAGTTTGAACAATTATGGTCTTCGGTGGCCATGAAGTAGATTTCACAATGGGTCGATTTCGTGGCGGAGAAGGAACAAATTACAGAGTTGAATGGGAAACAACAGAGAATATATATATAGTTGGCAGGGGAAGGAAGCTTTCCTAAAATATTTAAGAGTTGCAGATATTGGGTTGTATATCTTCTGTTTTCAAAATCCTGTGATTTTCTTATCAAAAACAAATAAAAATCCTGTGATTTTGTTTCCTAATTTAGATGATATAGAAAAAAATGTCATCAACGATTTCTTGTTCGGTAAAGTAAATAACGCGTCTGATTTTAAAATTCACATAACGTAGTATTTCGATTCAATTTAACTGAAAGGTTAATAATTAGTTTTATTATAAATATAATTATAAATCTTATATATACCTGTACTAAAAGAATTGGCGTAGAGATCTCAGAATTTTTTGTTTTTTTTTTTAAATAACTAATTGCACCAAAAAATCTTATTAACTAAATTAAAAATCTAAATATAATTTTTACGTAATTCAAATAATAGGTTCGAAAAATATAGATCTTAAAATCTAGGGGTTACAATTTTTTAAATCTTTTTTTTTTTTTTGTAACCGCCTATAGATTTTTTTTGATTGAAAATCTTTCTAGAAAACCTATAGCTTTGAATTTTCAGATTTTTAGTTTCCTTTTGATTTTGTATCTATTGAAAATATACCTGTAAGATCTATACACCGAGAAAATATATACAAAATATATAGATTCATTGATTATTTCATATACTTCGAAAGAGTTATATATAATTTTTTATCATATTTTTTGCCCCTTTCGATTTATTATTAGCTTTTTACCCTTTTCGGTTTATTATCTTTAGAATTACTATTTGAAATATATATCGAATATATCAATTCATTGATTTTAAACATATAATTTTTCCTCTTGGTATCTTAAAGTTTGGACTTTTTCTCTTGGTATTCATCAAGTTTAAAATTTCATCTCGATACCCTAGTGGTTTTATTTGTTTTCTCTTTATACTCATTCTTAATATATTACATTAAAAATAATTTTAAAAAATAAAAAATATATATAAAACTAACTATGACATCATTAAATTTAAAACTAATAAATTTATTATAGAATTAGTTTTTATATATAACTTTTATTTTTTTTAATTAAAGATATTTTAATTTTTGAATTAAAATTTAAAAAATTAATTTTTGAGATAAAATTACAATTTTTTTTTTATTTTATGGTTCTCATCTATATATATATATATGGTTCTTTGTTTTGTTTTCTCTTTATACTTTTTTTTTTTTTTGCTGTTGCAACTTCCTCATTTTTTATGGTTCTTTGTTTTTTGATGTACATCACCACAAATTAAGGACATTGAACGTGTTGTAAGAGGGGGTAAATTACTTCATTGGTCCCTAAATTTTAAAACGTTTTTCTTAATAGTTCTTAAAGTTTAAATTTTGTTTACTAAGTCCCTAAACTTTAAAACGTTTTTCTTACTAGTCTTTAAGTTTAGACTTCTCTTACTAAGTCCCTAAACTAATGAATGTTTTGTACTCATGACCCTTCTGTTACTCCAAATTGATGTGGCAGTTGACATGTAAAAAACCAATTAACGATTTGACATAATTTATATTTCTTTTTTTTAATAAAAAAAAACATTTATATTAAAGAAGGTTTAAGTTAATAATCTATTATGATTGAATGTTTGATGTTAATTGTTACAAAACTCTGGCTTGTAGATTTGAATCTCGGTGTATTAAAGTGAAATTTGGTCTCTCTTCCGTATTTTGGGAGGCTTTAAAAGAAGCTTTCAAAGACAATCGAGGAATGGTTCGTTTGTCTTCCACAGAGCAATTAAAACCTAATAAACAAACATGAGAAGGAAAGGGGAGGAGTCTTGGTTGGTGGGATCTCTCTCGTTTCAAAATTCAAGCAAACATATCGTATGTATCAGTACGGGGATTTGTTTCGATACAATCATTGGCCAAGAATTTCGTCAACTATAGAGGTTTTATTCTCTTTCTTGTTTTTTTGGTTTTACTTTGAGCTATTATTTATTTATTTTTTAATTTATGGCTCTATTTTTCAATAACAATGTCTGCAATCTTGTGGATAGTCTTGAATGCTCAATAATTTGATTTAGTGGAAGCTATAGGTTTACTGATCCGTTTCTGTTTGTTTTAACAACATGAAATTTGGCTAAAAGTTTACACATTTATTAAGCATGATCAAGCTTTAAAGAAGCTTATAAATCATAGTTCTATAAACTGCCTATCAATAAACCTCATTTAACAATAAACCTAAATCAAGTGAATGATTACAATTGGTGCTTTGTTGTGATATCACAAGTTTTGAAGAAGCTTGTTTCCTCTATAAGCTTTTTTGGCTAAGTTTCTCGACCGGGGCGCTTGGTTATTAGGATTTTCTTACTCTTGTTTAAGAAATACCTTGTGTGCTTCTTTTCGACCTCTTGTTCATAGTTATTCACTTGTACATGTCAAGTGTTTCGTGTTTTGCAGTGGACTCTTTCGAGTTTTAAGCAAGTTTTATTGGTGATTGTTCGAGTTGTTGTCTTGGAGGGGCCGTTGATTTATGATCGACTCCTGAAGGCTCTGCTTCGAGTCCAAATCTAGGGTGTCCACAATCGTTCCCCAAGATCCCGTCTTGTGCACTTCCTTCGACGACAGATGTTATACTTAGACCTGTGCAAATCCGGGTTCGGGCCGGGCTTGGTCGGGCAAAAATCAAAAATCTGTCCAAAATGTACGGGCCGGGCCGCTCCGGACCGATTTATGCGGGCCTCTTAGCCTGCTCATGTTCACCCACTTAAAATTCGGGCGGGCCAACGGACTGGCCCACCCGCTCGAGTTATTTTCTTGTGTAGCTTGTTATTTTTCTCCCTTGATATGTTAGACAAAAACTGCATAGATAAACCTTAAACCTTTTAATACAAACTTCCAATTTTCAACCCATTAATACCGATACCTGTAAATATGTAATATTGAATAGTGCATTACAACTTACAAGTTACAAACAACAATAATAAAAAAAAAAACATTGGAATGAAATCAACAAGACAACGGTGGAAAAAAAATGTTAAGTTTTAATAAAATATATTATGTAAAATAATTAGAATTATATATATATATATGGGCCGGGCCAACCCGCAGGCTAAAATGGCTACCCATACCCGTCCCATCAAAATCCGGGCCGGGCCGGGTTGGACTCAAACGGACCAAACTCGTTGTTCGTACCCCTGTTTTTTCCGGGCGGGCTGGACGAGCCGGCCCGGATTTACACAGGCCTACTTATACTCTCCATTCTCAAGTGACTTACTCACTTTCTTTCCCTTGAAGATCTCGCTGCTTGCGGGTCTACTTGTTCTTTTGTATATTTCTTTGATGCTCTTTTGTTTCGTTTCTTCATGACGGTTTATTCATCTGCCAATTTTTTCGGCCTTCCAATCCTATTCATTAGACGGTATTTCGTTTAGTGGATCGAATTGCTTTCCTTTATTAAAAAAAACAACTTTCTTTTTAAAAAAAACGGAAAGGACAGATCCCTGAACCGGGCTATTCTCTAACCCGTTTTTACAAGACCAAGTGACCAATCCGTCGAGTTGCTGACGAGTGAACCGGAGGATCGTTCCGAATACCCGGCTTACTGCACAAGGCGGTGTCCCCAAATTTCAATTAGATGATAATGGCAAGGATCCGAAGTTGGTGGATTCATATGAAATCCGCAGTTGTGATCTGGGCTATCTCTGCTATCCTCTTCTACTACGCTTTTCAGATGGCGCTGCACAATTCCTCGCTTATCGATTCTTCCTCTTCTAACTCAGGTAAAAAGATGCAGAATATTGTAGAATATGGCATGCTTGATTTACGGTTTCTGTGTTTCCGCTTTGTGTAATTGCGGATCTATCAATTGATATTCAGCTTTACAGTCTGTGGGTGCTGTGATTGCAGATTCTACGAATCATATTAGTTCTAAATTTGGTCACACAATGAATGGTGCTGTTTGGTCTATGTATGGTAAGGCTGCGTGCATAGAAACTGGGGGGGCCAAAAGGGATTATTTCTTGAACCAATTGTTACTATGAGATCTTTGATATTAGGAAAGGCACTCAAGAAATGAGCAAAAGAATGTACATTTTGTTGTTATAGAAGGGTTATTTTACATTGAACCCTCTTATTCCCTGAACTAACAACTACATCACTTTTTATACATTATTTTATCTGCTAAGGCTATCTATAAGTTCCCTAGTAACTAATGAAAATGACTTTGTGATAAGGTGTAGTCAGTTTTTCCTAAGCTTGGCCAGTCCCAGATATTTCCTCTGATCCAGGGTAGCTAAAATTGTCTAGCTGTGCAATGATATAGTTTATAGTCACTGCAAATAGTTTAGATCATTGTTAATGGAAAGCTGTGTGGATAACAATGTTGAGCTGCGAATTCATATGATTGTAGCTTATTATTTAATATTTAGTCATATGAGACTTTACAGTTTACACTACAGGAAAATTAGAGTAATTGTGGATAAATGGCAAGAGCCCCAATTAGCTTGAACAACAGAAGTTTAATCCATTTTAGCTTGGCGACCTTGATAGCGTGTTAAGGGGATGCAGTGTCGAAATTATTTTGGTTGATTATGTATGATATAGTTAAAATCCAATAATTTCTTTCTTTACTGTTTACTGTAAAGCACTCCAAAATATGGATAGTGGTACAAAGAAGAAACCCCTTAAAAGTTTTGAATTTCTTGCTGGATTTTGTTAGGACATTTAAAATGCCATTTTCCTCCTTTCAAATTAAATGAAGGATACAAGTCTCTGATCAAGTTTTAGCTTTCTCTTCTGTAGTTCTTCCATTTGTTGGATTAAACAGTCTTTCAACATTTATGGGGTTACTTCAGCTCTAAACTTGTAGTGGTTGAGACTAATTTCTGTTGCACAATTTGTTTCCTTGTACATTGGGGATGCTAGGGTATATCTAAACTAGTCTTGTTCTGCTATTCTATTCTTATATTACTGTCATTTCCCTGGAATTATACCCTCATTTGAAATTGTACAATTCTATAAAAAGGAAAATGAATTAACTCTATGAAGTGACATGCTGTTCGATCCAGATTCAAGTCAGGAGCAAAGATTGAGACTATATGATAAAATGGAAAAGGACTTGGATGAACATGGGGCAGCTTTCCTTAAACACGGTGGAACTTCTCAGTCATTGTCTCTTTCGGATATTTTTACTCTAAAGGATGGTGAGGTTACACCTAAGCTCAAGGTAACGTGTGCATGGTGTAGTCTATTTGTATCTAGAGTAGCGACCATCTAAAATGATTTATTCTAATATGAACATATTAAACAATTGTTGATCTTTTATTACAGGCAGCCAATCCGCCTGTACGAGCTAATGTATTGTATCTGAGTACAGATTATTCTATCCCGATTTCGTAAGAATTTATTTTCTTTGTTCTTAATTTTAAGCTCTGTAGTTCTAAGAATTCATACTTGTTTTACCTTGCTACAGGGACGCAGTAAAGAATGTATTCTCTCCTTATTTTCCCGGAGGTAAAATCTGGTCTCTTTCACAGAGGAAATTGACTATACATGATAAGTTGCATAAATGAATACATAGCCCGGGTTTAGTTTATCTGCAACTTGGTTGATGGGAGTGTTCTAAACCGTCGTGACCCTAAACTCGGCGTGTCTCTAATATTTTAGTTGATGCTGTCCTAGAACTTGTCCGATGACCAGATTATGAGCATAAGAATTTCAAACTTCTAGGATTGCCCATGTAATTTAGTAAATTATACCCTAGCCTTCTTAGAGATCTTGTGTCATGTAATTTACCTACAAAAACATCTGAACGTCTCATTCACAGCTTGTTTTCATCTTTTTCTTGCTTAAACTTGTGCTGCTTAGCTATCTGGTTTCAGAACTCAAGCATGTACCATTTTAGCTTGTTCCACGCCTCGCACCATATTTCACCTGTTCCTGCTACAGAAGCTGAAGTAAGTTCTTCCAAGAAAAACTAATGCTCTATCACCTATGGAAATTTGAAAATGATTAAACTTCTGGTCTATCCTCTGAATTGACGTATTATATTTCATAAGATTGATGCTGAAGCAAATGCAGTCCGGAATGTTGCTACGACCATCTGTCCATTGAAAATTGTATTAGACAGGGTGGTCTTGACTTCTACCGGGGTTCTTCTCGGTTGCTGGCAGGTAACTTTTCCCTAAACATTGATGAACTTCTAAAGTAAAATTTATTTTTATCTGTAAATCACATTAGAAACAAACAAATTTTGCAAGTGTAAGAATTAACAAATTGCATCCTTCTCATTTACATATGCTCTTGCAAACAGTTAGTTGAGGGTTTTGTATGGTGTTGTTAGTTGATTTTTGTACTTGAATCCTAGGTGGTGTCTGGTACAGATCCCCTGAACTTGCGAGCTAAATTGAGATCTGCTCTTCCACACGCCCCTGAAAAACAACTTGTAAGATCCTCGAGTATCTTTTGGATATTGATGAGACAACGAGGTAGAATAGGACATGGGACCTTGTCACCTTGACTCTTGTACTTATCCTTTTGTCGTGTTGCAGTATGATGCTGCTATTCTTCATACATCACTTGCAAGGCTTCTCGGTTCTCCAACGGTTCCTCCTGAGGTTAGTATGCCACTTTATATGAAACATAAGTTTGTGATTTTGGACTATTCATACAGTGAAATGTCATTGATGTATATTATGAACAATGGAACAGTTTAGTGGTAATCTTGAATGGTCATAGGACTATCTTCTTCTTTTTTTTAATATCTCAAAGCTTATATAACTATCTATCTGTGTAGGATTCAAAAAGAGCTCCAAACGAACTACAATTCTTTCACGAACTGGTTGCTCGTCTGAATGATAAAATCCGTGGATTTGAGGTATTGTGGTTAAATCTTTCACTTGTGTGAAAGGCTAAGGTAAATCTTATGGTGATTGAAATGTGATATTCACACGCCATCTCAATTTTGGTACTGATTCAGGCAGTGGTATCAGAGCTCTGGTATGTGGAGGAGTTTGATGTGTTGGCCCTAGCTTTGGATGGAAGAATGAAGGTTACCCGGTTTCAACTCGGTTGCTCGAAACCTTGAGATGCAAAAACGAATCTTGACACAATTCTGATCATATGTGCAAAATTGAGCTTAATGACAATTAGTACAAGGCTTTTTAGTCTTCTTGATGTCTTGTCTGTCGTTTGTAGATTATTATCCATACCCACTATTACTTTTGTAAAATTTGTTGTAGTCAGATAGCCTTTGTTGTAGTTACATGAGTATGTGTAATCTGTTAGAAACTCTACCATACATTAATATATTTGTAAAATTTTGTAGCCCTCAAATCTCAAGTTTAAGCCAAAAATTGTATAAGTCGGTGTTCATAACTCTATTTGACCCATGTCAGATAGCCTTCGTTGTAATTTGTTAATGTTGGGTATGTTTATGCAATTGGGCCTTTTCATAACTCTATTTGACCCATGTCACACTGGACACTGGATTTGTTTTTTGGGTCTTTCGAAATTTCGTAAGTACATATATTTGTGAAATTGTCACCCCAAATTTCAAATTTTAAGCAAAAATTTACAAATTGTAAGGGTCTTTACAAAAATATCCTCGGGAATATCAATGATCGGTGGGCATCTGGTATCGGCAAAGCGGGCAGACATTACTCGTTTCAAGCCACTGAACAAGGCAATCCTGATGAAAGACATGTGAGCAGGGCATGTTAAGTGAGCTCTTCCTCGTCTGAATCTCGTCCATGCAAATCACGCACTGATGATCGTTACAATTCCATCCAATCTCGAACATGTCGCCGTCGTTGTACTTCATAGACGACACTAAATCTTGCACCGACTCAAAAGTTGCAGGTTTGGACCCGAACCGGGCCTCGTCGAAGGACTCTGCTAACACGATATCCTCATCGTCATCATCGCTGTCCCAGGTATGTACGTCAACATCGAAGAAGTAGGAGGTGTTGATCAACCCTTCTTGGTTGTGGCAAAAGCGGCGGTGGAAGGCGTTGGCTCTCCGGAGGGAAGCAATTAGGGTTGTCGCAATTTCTCCGGCGGATGAAATCGGCAGGTCAGGATATTTCATACGAAGATGGGCTCCAAATCTGCACTTATGGTACTCTAAGTAGCGATCCATATTGTCGAAGCCCGGCGGGTGATCGCAGTCAAACCCAGGGATCCACATCACCGTCTCGCCGCATAAGCTGACGTTCACCAGCCTGCAGAAATCCGATCTTACGAATTGCCATGGAATCTCAGTAATGCTGTAATTGATGCCGTCCTCAGTAGAGTATGAGTTTGAACAAACATGGTCTTCGGTGGCCATGAAGTAGATTTCACAATGTGTCGATTTCGTGGCGGAGAACGAAGGAACAAATTACAGAGTTGCAGGGGAAACAACAGAGAATATATATATAGTTGGCAGGGGAAGGAAGCTTTCCTAAAATATTTAAGAGTTGCAGATTGGGTTCTATATCTTCTATTTTCAAAATCCTGTGATTTTCTTATCAAAAACAAATAAAAATCCTGTGATTTTGTTTCCTAATTTAGATGATATAGAAAAAAATGTCATCAACGATTTCTTGTTCGGTAAAGTAAATAACGCGTCTGATTTTAAAATTCAAATAAAGTAATATTTCGATACAATTTACCTGAACGGTTAATAATTAGCTTTATTATAAATTATTATTATAAATTATCTTTTAGAAACTTAAGCGCACTTCTCGTCATCTCTGGAAGTTAAAATTTTCATTAAGTTAATTATCTTATCTTATATACTATAAAACTAATAAAGTTTACGTAGTAAGCGTTCGTTTTGCATACGTGTAAAGTAATCGAATTTTTCAAATTTTTTTATTAAAATATCATATTTAGATAAAACTTTTATAATTTAATCTTTTATATTTAATAAAATAACTTCTATTAGTATTAAAATAAAATAACTTTTATTTAAAATTAGATAAAACTTTTATTATTTGATCTTTTATATTTAATAATTATTTTACTTTCATTCTGATCACAACTTCTATTACCTATTTTTTTCTCTCTTATTTTCTAAATCTATGCATATATCACAAATTTGAGTGATATCTATATCCTTTTTTGCAATTATATTAACAAAAATACAATTGACTGCATGAACAGTACCGATCCCTTTTGTTATGTAATAATATCTATGTACTAGATGTCCAAGAACAAACAAGAATTTTCAAGCAGATGTAGGCTTACTACTAATAGAAACAACCAAGCATTCTATAGTATCAAATAAATCCATACCCCGAAAGTCCTTACAAGTATTGTACCGAGCAACCGCGTGCGTTATCGCACCCAGCTCTTGTTGCACGCGGTTGCTGGGTTCGATAAACAGCCTAGGAATACATGTTAATAAACATGACCTAGGAATAGTCTCTATCCTAAAACAAGCTCATCGCCTCCTCGGACGTTTGTTCATTGAAACGTTACATTTTACAACAATAGAAATAGTATGATTATTCGTCCCCTCACACAGGCTGTCAAAACATGACCTAGCCTCAAGAATCCAATAGGACCCAAATTGATTCCAACACACTAGGATATTAAATTCTATTTATGATATCATAATTATTTTGGACATTTATATACTTTTCTGATTAAAAAAATTAAAAAAAAATCACAGAATATTAATATTTATCATTAAATTGGATTGTATGACTGTATGAGATTTCAACCTCCTCTGCACCGTTGCCAACCGACCCTTGTATATAGATAAACATGATAATACAAATCTTGATCACCTCTACCAAGAGTTTCCTTGGAAAAATAAGACAGTGAAGAACACCTCTCTTATTTTCTTCATCTCAACGAATCATCTTTTGCATTTGCACTTCATTGACAAGAGTCAGTAATAACAGACCAAAATATGATGGCTTAAAATTCATCAATGGTGCTAACTCAGGAATTAATAGAGGGCAAGGAGTCAGTTTTATTATACAGCCCCCAGTTAGTTCTAAAGGAGCAAAATGATGTTTTGGTTTAGACATTCTTCTAACCCTTCACTGTAATCACTTCTTCTTCACCCTCCTCACCCTGCTCTTCGTCTTCGTCATCTTCAACTACAGACTCTGCTATTATATCCTGTGCCTCTGCAAGTGCCGTTTCCCTTTCATCTGTTGCATACAAAATCTTCTTCACTGCAACAGCCATCTGTGCATTGTTGTGGTAATTAGCAAGACAAACATCATATCCATATCATCAACCTCAACAATACATTAAGATAATTATTAAAAGAATAACAATAATAATTTTGTGATTCTTACAGGGAGGTTCTCCACTTGAGGATCTTGACAAAGTATCTCAATGTCACGCAATTTTCCAAAGTAATAGTCTCTTTCTGTCTCCAACAGGTCAACGGAGAGCTTCAAATCTGTAACCTGTAGACAGCAAGTGTTACGGAAAGCCATTTTACAAGCATCCAGTTTCCTCGAATAGTTTGCAATTATCTCAAGTATAAGAAGATGACAATATTACAATACCTCCTTCGTTAAAGCCTCCGTCTCTTCTCTAGAATCTAGCCCAGAAGCAGCGGATACCGTCTTACTTTGTCTAGGCCCTATATGTAATAGGAAAACAAGAATATGTTATATCTTAGCAAAATGAAAAACAGAAAAAGCGAAAAGTAGCTGTCTCAACTCTCATGCATGTGACACTGAATTATTAAGGTATCAGGTTATTAGCTAACCAGAAGTCTTGTGAAGACTGACAGCATCAGAAGATCCAGAGTTGAACGAATTGTTTGCTTGCAAGGACTTCGAAGATTTTTGACCCTTGGGGTGCCGGTCTTTTCCTCCCTTGCTCCTCCTTTCTACAGGATTATAGTTTCTGATAAAAGCACACATGGTAAATTAATGTCCATTGAATAAAATAATAGTAAGGAGCAAAGTCATGTCAAGTGTTGCATACTCATTCATAATTCCGCCATTCACAGAATCACAGTGGCGTTTAAGCCACTGTAGAAACTCAAGATTGTCAAGAGGCCTTCCTTTGATTAGTCTATTGACTTCAATATGCTGACAAGTAGCCACCAATGCAGCACACAAATCAGTCCACAAATATGGCTTGCTTACAACCAAGACAATCAGCAGTATATAAGAAAAGAAAGAAGATTGTGACAGGTTGGAATATAATACTGTAGTCGTAGATTACTCTTATTAAACATTCACCACCTAACACTCCTAATATGCAAGCTTACTTTATTTCAGTACAAAAGATCACCTCCTCAGACTCACCCTAAAAAAACCCACCTCCTAAACTTAATATGAACCACCCCGGAAAATTGAGAGTTTCAATCCTCTTTCTACCCAGATATTTAGGATAATGCTATACAAACATGTTCCACTACTCACTAGGTCCGATTTAACATCAATAATAAATTTAAAAAAAACTAACTTCCAGAATAAAGCAAACAAAAAGATCATATCATGTTGTGTTTCTAGGGTTCGGTGGGACTAGGAAGAAAGCATTTTTACAGGACAAATCAAATCTTAAAACCCTTTCCCCGTAATATATTTTACATGAATCCTACATCACCATCGTCGTCTTACTTGAATCCTGAACATTTTCTCCACAGTTTATTTCTGGCATCTTTTTGTTTTTTAAAGAAATTTAACCTAAAAGAACCAAGATAAATTGATTATTTTTAAAAAAAATACCTTCTCAATTTTTAGCTTGTTAAAGACATCTTGGAGAACCTTGTAATTCTGGATCATGTCATATTCTGTCTTTGCATCACAATTCACCTGCCATATACGATTTCCATAGTCAATATTTAGGTAAAGTGAAGAGTCACATAGGCATGCACCCAAATATTAGATTGTAAACAGCACCTTGTGCATGGGAACAACTCCTGGATAGGTCATGTCCATCATTTGGCATTGCACAGCACCAGAAGCAGCCTAGTTACCATCGTATTGAAGGAATATATCAAGGATGTCAATATTTCATCAAGGTAAACCATAAACTAAATAAATTATCAAAGAAGAAGCAAGTTAAGATAAGCTAGCATATCATCCACCACAAGCACAATAGGCAGAGCTCTAATTATAAAACTTATGGTTAAAGCTTGACTCTCAATAAAAATGGTATAGACTCAAAAGAAAAACAAAGATAGATATTCTACTTCCTCAACTTCTTAGGATATGTTGACCAACACACGATCAATTACAATTGTATCTCCTGAAAATCTAGAAGCTACGAGCGTGAAACTGAACTAGGAATCTTGAGTTTCAGGGTTGAGATGTTTATGCAATATGTAACAAATACAATCACAAATTCTAGAGAAGTGCAGTCTTAGAGGGGGCCTTCGAATCCAATTTTCTTCAAGTTTAATTAACGATCAAAAGACTCAGTCCCATTTAGTATGCCAAACATTCTTTCTGCAACAAATTTATTAGTTTCAATTGGTCCTGTTAGCTGATCAGAAAATGATTTTTTAACAATCAGGTATATCAGAGGAGAATCATCCATCTTTATAACAACAATATCACTAGACTGGCACTCCCCCTTCACCAGCAAAAAATGAACTCGCCATAGAAGTCAAAATTTTGTTGCACCTATGTTTCAGCATATTGTACAATTTACACACAATCCTTCACGTAAACTATTACACAAAGATATTTGACTAGAATTCTACTCATAGTTAAGTAGGCATTTCCCTGATGCAAACGTATATTTGTCTTAGGAATTTGGATAAGATCAGGGTACATGTTTTCTCTTTAACTACTATTCATATAGATTAAGTCAGGCACAAGCACTAAGAGGACTGTACATATAACGCTTTCAATATACTGTTATGGTGGTCAGAGAAGCAACTAATCGGATGTTTTGAGTAAATTTGATACTTACTAATGAGTATTGGTAAGCTATAGTCTTCCTCCCACACCAAGTAACGCAATTAGCCTCTCTACACATCTTAAATGTAAAGTTCAATTCTATACCTAACTACACCTAACCCACTTCACTGAATCTTTCCATGTCCATTATTCAATGAAATGGAGATGAGGAGCATTATTGAATCAAATAATCAGATTTCATAAACTAATTCAAAGCCCTCAAACCCAGACAAATTTCCAAATGCAAGAGGATTAAACAAATAGAAGGCGCACAAGAAAACGGAACACGTTAATAATTTTAAAAAGAAAAGACTTCGTATAAAAAACTGGAAGAAAGAATTGAGAAGCAATGAAACTAAGAAAGAACATGCATTTGGGATAAGGAAAAGCAGAGAGAGAGAGATTATACCTCCTCAATCTTGGAGAGTTTAAGTTGAAGCCTGACATTGATCCATTGTAGAATCTCATTCCTGCCGACGAAATAAGCGCTGTCCATCATCCCAATATTACCAGCCATTATCGCGGTTTTGATAGAACAACTTCCTCTCCGGCGCCTCCAGACAGAAGGAAAAAGGTGGATTAGAAGTGAGAATGCGGATTGAATATGAAGAAATGGAGATTGAAAAGGAATTGGGGTTTGAGACGGTTAGGGTTAGGAAATTGGGATCTGGGGCAAATGAGAATTCTTTTAAATGAGAAAGGAAATGTGGGTATGAGAGAAGAGAAGAGAAGGGAAGAGAAGAGGAAAAAGGTGGGAGAGAGCATATTAGCATTGGCTGTAAAAGGAAGGAAGGGACTGCGATTAACGATTTGGGGGAATTGTTTAAGACATTCATTTTTAAATTTGCATTCTTTAATCTTTTAATTATGAATTTTGTATTACATACGCATCCAGGTGACTTGTTTCTTAATGTTGTTCGTCAATTTACGGTGGACATTGTTTATATAATTAATAATTAATTTCAAAATCTAAAATTCCCTAATACGTCAGAGATTACATTAAGGAATTCTCCAACCCGGATCCTACTTAAAATGGGTGGGGATTTGGTAGTGGTTCACTAATGGGCCGGGCCTAAATGGGGAAACCGGATATGTGACAAGTGGTTCTTCAGGACCCATAATAATGGGCTAATAATATACACTTCCTGCTAGGACTGTGGGGCTTGCTCTATAGCCTTTTTCATATGCAAATTCTCCTCTTAACCTACTTCCTTTATCCTGTATAAATAACAACAAAAAAAAAAAAAAAAGGCACCCTTTATACATGTAAAAGTTGTCCTCAACTTGTATCTTTTACAAGAATCGTCCTTTTGCTTGCTTTTTTTTACAAAACAAAAAATAAAGGAGATAATTGATGTAATAGATCTATATATTGGTCTCTTTGTATCTAAAATTAAAAAGAAAAAAAATCAACAAGATTATATATATTCTTGGTAAGTGTTATTAATTAGCATTATGATTTACTAAACTTGATTTTTTGCACTTGAGTAGCTGTCCTTCGAGTCCAAATCCGAGGTTACACCGTTGTTCCGCAAGCTTTCATTTTGTGTACTTTCTTCGACGAAAGATGTTATACTCACCGTTCTTCAACGACGGACTCATTCTCCTCCCCCTTAATATCTCGTTGCTTTCAAGTCTACTTGTTGTACTTTTGTGTACGCATATGTGATGTTCTTTTCTAGTTATTCATGATGGTTTCTTAGTCTGTCGATTCTTTCGGCATTTCAATTTATTAGACGGTGTGTCGTCTAGTGCATCGAACTACTTTTATTTTATTAAAAACACTATATCAATATATATATATATATATATATTGACCATTGATGTGACATATGTAGTTATTATATCTAGGGGTTTGCATGGGACGGGGTCTCAGTTGTCCTTGTGTTTTCAAATGAATCCCGTTGGATCCTATCCCATTAGGATCGGAACGAAACGGAACTGAACCAATCTTTCTTGATTTTTATGATTGTTTATAGCGTTTAAACTTTACGAATTACACACAAAAATATTCTTGTATATCATACTTAAAGCGAATGACATTAAATTTTTTTAATAATCTCCCCAAATATATTTGACTTTTGTTTAAACATCTAAAAATAAAAGTCTAAACAGTAACAAATTATATTTGTACTTGTGTCATTTGATTATTTGTTAATTTGGGCCTTCATAATTTTTTTTATTTTTAAATATATAACTAATGTGTTTGGCTTAAGATTCAATTTTATTTACATTTTAATTTAATATTTTATTGTATATTGGGCATGATGTGTCCAACGGTTTTTAAAAAGTTAAGGCTCGTATTCCGTCCCACGTGTTTTTTGACGGGACAAGATTGCTACTTTTTATGAAATTATGTCGAAATCGGTATGGAAGAGGATCGAAATTTACAGGATCTGTATAATTTCTAATCAAAACCATGTAGAAGAAAGGATGAGACAAGTCGTGCCAACACTTATGGTCCATAATCACCAGTAAAGTTGCCTATGATGAAAGGAATTGCACCCAAATTTTGATTCTTCTTTAAAAAAAGGGCAATAGGAATCGGATACTTCATATAGCAACGAGTAACCTCAACACAACAATATATCTGCATATCCCCACATAACCCTACTTTAGAGGCACTCGAAATTTTTGTACACCGGGATACCTTTATATCCTACAATTTTGTAATAATTCATAAGTTTTTCTTAAAAAAAAAAAAAAGGTCGTACTTTTTTTTTAATCTTTTCGGCAAATTTTAAATTAAAAAAATTATGAATTTGAGAAAAAAAGAACATAATTTTTGAAGGTTGATATTGTTTTGAATTAATGTTAATAGTTGATATTTTAGGGACTAGTTTAGTGTCCGTGTCAAGCATAAATTTGTTTTTCTTGTATACTTAGTAAAAAAACGATAATATATACACACGAATATAGATCAGTGTTTTTTTTCTTCTAAACTTTTCCTTTTTTATAAAACTGAACTTTATTCATTCAAACCATCTTCCAAAACAACTCTATTGAGTTAAAAGGGAAATAAGAACGGTAAAAAACGAGTGAGACGAGGCCAACCAATCTACATCAATATTTCCTTCACGTCTATATTTCCTTCACGTCTAACATAGAATCACGTCTAACATAGAATCACTTACGCCATGCGAAGTTACCAACCCTCTTCCGCAACAGCCCTACACTACTCTTGATAGCATTACGATAAACCTTCCCTGAATTGACATTTGCTACCAATCCTGCAAAATCAACCTTACAATTGATCTTACGTCGTCCCCTATCATTAGCAATCTGAAGGGCCCATAGCATCATTAGGATGGTTTCCCCCTCCGCTTCTTCAATAGTCGGGTTACTAAAAAAAGAGTGAGACGAGGCCGAGAGAACAGTTCCAATGTTGTTGCGAGCAATAACTCCCACACCACCTCTTCCCCCTGGACATCTCCAGATCCGATCCCTTGGGAGGGGTGACGACTCTGCCACATCCAGATGAGTATCAAGGTTATTGAACTCGTTAACAATACTCAAAGCATTCTCACAAACACTAGCATAATCTCCGACACTCCCTTTAAAAAGATGTTTGTTCCAAAGTCTCCAGATGCTCCACAACAAAGACATTCAAACATAAGATCCCTCTAAGAAGCCTTAGCAAAAGATTTGTTAAACTAGTCCAAAACCGACATAACATATTTCATGAACTTGCCAAAGGAGGACATATTGCTCCAAACGTCCCTTAAGCAAGGACACACCGCAAAGACATGCACAGGTGTTTCGGCTTGGCCACAAGCATCATACCATACTTCAACATCCACTCTCTTCTAACAAAGCTTCGTCTTACATGGAGTGATATTTCGACACGCCCTCCACGCAAGATTTTTAACCACTAGAAGAAGCTTAACCTTCCACAAAGAGTTCCACTTACTCTTCCCGGTTGTAGACATCAAAGAAGAAATATATCATATAACCACCACCCGCGCATCCATCGCCACATGGTCCCCAAAACGTACAGAGAAGAGACCATTATTCGAGTGATACCAATAAGGCTCATCTTGTACTTCCGGGCTAAACAACTGATATTTAAAACTTCTTCCCCATCCAACTCCGACATAATCTCTCTAATCAAATCTTCCATCCACTAGCCACCACTCCAGTCGATTAGATCATTGACACGGAGATCCAGATTGGAATCAACCAGAATTTCGATGGGCCTAAGGCCCTAAAGAAGTGAGGGCGTGGTATATACCGATCCCTCCAAACAAACAGGGATGTTCCATTGCCTACATGTCAACATAACCCTCTTAAAAGCATATGTCTTCCTTCAAAATAGTACTACATCATGTGAAACTCAGACAATTACCCACCTTTGCATGTAAGCATGAAGTATTGGGATGATATTTGGTTTTTGTTCGCTTCAAAACGAGTGCTTAGTTTCAAATTTATAATGCTCGTAATAAATAATGAAACTAGTAGCGAACCCACAATGTATGGGTCATTACATAGTATGGTAAGTATTCCGAGGTCGAACACAAAGATGTTGGTGAGCTTGATTTGCAGAAATGATCGAGAAATAGTAGAGATCTAGAATAAGAAATAAGAGGGGATAAGATGGGTTAGGAATTTCATATTTTCGTTGGGTTTTGGTTTGTGGTAGATCAAGGATCAAACTAAACTAAACAAACACATAAGGGCAAGTTGATATCAAATCATCGGAAAAGAGATTCTAAGGTTTCAAGATAGTTATTTATGGTATTGGACTCAAGCTAACTCGCAATTGTTTTGGTAAGATTGCTACAAGGAGGGATGTTTCCTCAATGATGATCTATTACGGGGGAGGTATCAAGATCATCTAATTTCAATCCAAACTACCTATTACTAGATAAGCCTCAAGGCAAATATGATGGAAATTCAGCACAAATTGGATTATCTACCTAAGGACCAAGCAACTCTTTACCGGGTAAGTCTCAAAAATTGCCTAACTTAGATAGTAATCCAACACATCACAATCCAATAGAGGGGTTTACACCTCTCGAATCCCGCTCTTTAATGCATCAGAATCATTATTGCTAAAAGAAATCTCAAATTTCACAAGTTAACCTGTTGTACGGACTCTGCTCCGTAAGAACGGAGGATATTAACCACTTCTCTACTTTGTTGACAGAATGCCTTTGTAAAAATAATGCTACCATCTGCAAAAAAAACGATGTGAAAATTTTGGAGCAAAAGGAGAAATTTTACGCCCATAAGTCGACCGCTGCTTTCACTCTCTCTAATTAGGCTTAAAAGCCCTTCCGCGCAGATAAGGAACAAAAAACGGCAGAGCGGATCTCCCTGGAGAAGTTCCCTCGAGGGTATAAAATGGGGAGTCAGAATCCCCTAAAAAAGAACTGAAAAGAGACCTTGAAAACACACCTCATCACAAAACTAATCCATCTTTCTCCAAATCTCATAGCCCGCATACATCCCTGAAGGTATCCTCATTCCACCCTATCATATGCTTTAGTCATATGGAGTTTGAACGCCATATACCCTTGTTTCCTCTCTCTTGTTTTCATGTACATGAATAATTCGAAAAGCCGCCAACACATTATCGGTGATAAGACGTCCGGACAAACGCACTCTGATTTATGGAAACAACCTTATTAGGACAAGCTTTAAGCTTATTCGCTAGGACCTTAGCAACTAGGATTATTAACGTTAATTATAAAATAAATACCACAATTCTAACTATCACGGCGTTAACATTGTGACAAACAAATATTATTTTTAATTTTAGATATATGCAAAAAAAAAGTATTTATCGTTTTTAAAAAAAATCACAATATCAATTATTTTCAATTCTCATAAGACTATAATGAAAAAAAAATTAGATTTATATAAAAATATTAATCGTGTTTATTAATTATGACTACATTTACATAATTTATCAATGTACATGATATAATTATTTCATATTTTATCACGGAAAGTCTAAATATTATAAAATACTTATGATATAGGTAAAAAAAAAACTTTTTTGTCTTATTGTTTAATCTACTATATAAAAAACATGTTTCTTTAAATAGTTTTAAAAAATTATTCCACTAAAAATCTATTTTATGAAAACCATGATTATCTGTCAATCAACCGTAAATGAAAACCATACTACTCAAAATAATGACACTATAAAGAGTTTCGCCGAGTGGCTCATGACGAAAAAGTACTTACTGAGACGCATTCGTATGTCTTATAAGTTGTAACCAGTGGCGGAGAAAAGGGGGTAAGGGAGGGGAACGTGCCCCCCTTGCCTTTATATATCTACAAATAATATTGGTTAGAGTTAAATTGTGTTGATGGCATAGTTGGTTTTTTATGTAAGAGCGGTTGGTGTGGTCATGAGTTCAAGCATGATATCTTGCACAATCTTCTTAAAATTTTTAAACATCAAGTTTGGCCTTCATTTTTTCTTTCTTTTATTTTTTTTACCCCCTCAAAAAATGGCGGCTCCGCCACTACTTCTAACCAATCCAACGGTTGTTCCACCAATAATAATGAATTCTCATATAATGCGGGTAGACGTAAGGAATTTCACCGAGTGGCTGAAGATGGAAAAAAATGATTAAAAAGAATAACAACGATTTAGTTAAACTTAAATTCAAAAGAATAAACATTGGCATATAAAAAAATATGTTAAAAAAAATTAACAACGAAGAATCGGTAGGAAAATATAAGCTAAATACATTGGATTAATAGATTGAATAAATGGATTAACTGTAAGAGTCTTAGTCTTTGGAGCCATTTTTGGCCTTAGCCGCCCCGGCAGGCTTAGGGAGCCGCCCCTGCGGCTCGTGATGCTTCCCTCCCCTGCGGCTCAGGGAACCGCCCCTACGGTTTCCAGCGGCTGCAGCCGGCTTTGTTGACCCTTTGACCCGTGCTTTACTCTTTCCTCTTCTTATTCTTTTCCTTAGCTGATCAAGGGCTTCTTCATCACTTCATTCTCAGACTTCCTACGTCCTTCTTGCTTCCTCCTTCATCTCCTTGATCTTGTTCTTGTTTTTCCTTGGGTTTGGAAGAGAATTTGTGTTTTGGCCTTGCTGAGGTTGATGATGTGCTTAGTTGTTGAGCTTGTGATGCCAGCTGAGATCGTGGTTGTGATCTTGTCTTGCCTAGACCAGCAGTAGTTGTGAGTTCCTTGCTTCTTCATCCTTCCTTTCCTTCTTTCTTTCTTGTTCTTCCTCCTTAGCTTAGGATATTAGATGCATGTATAGATGTATGTTGATGTTAGTTTGTGTTTGTATATGGTTGTATGTGGTTATGGAATGGAAGAAACGTGAATTGATCACGTGAAGAGTGAAAGAAGAACCGCGGGATCATCTTCTGCACTATCACCGCCCCCGCGGTCTAGCAAAGCGCCCCTGCGGGTACCTTGTCACCGCACCCGCGCCCAGAAGCCGCTTCCCCCGCGGCCATTGTCCCAGCGCATGTGCCGTGCCTGCGTTGTCTACGGCCGCTGTCACCGCGCCTGCGGCTGAGTCCACTACAAAAAATAAAAAAATTTGCATCGGCACAAATTTGACGCAAAAGGGCAATTTGCCGTCGTGAAAAGATATTTGATATGGCGTCGCCGTTGGTGCCGACACAAACCTAGGTGTCGCAAAAGGTATCTTGCGAAGGGGTATCCCGCCGTTGGGTTAAGTGCGTCGGCAAATTGCGACGGTGTTCACCGACGCAAATGTCTTCTTCCTTTCGGATAAAAGACTTTATAACGCGGACATATGTCCGGGTTATAAAGTCTGTTTTTTTAGAAAAAATAAAATTGACATTAAATTTGCTAAATTAATAATTATAAATGATTAAAAAAAATCTAACAATAAAATCAGTAATTCTATTGTATTGTAATATTGACAAACAAATTACAAACAAGACACCTAATATTTTCGATGTTTATGATAAATGACATACTACAAAAACTTGAAATGTATAACATCGTACAAATAGTATGTAATGTCTTGCCTATTGGTAAAGCCATTGATCAGTGTCTTCTCCTCATCAACAAAGGTTTTAGTAATATTGAGCAATGGAAGATTTAGCAATTGATCGTTGATATCCCAACATCAGCCAACCCGAACCTACAATAGATGAAATATAAACAAAGTTTGATAATTTCAATCCACATTTTAAAACAACAATTGATTAAGAATAAATAATGGTATGCCATACAAGAGAAATATATAAACTCAAGCTCTCAGTCATAAAGTGTCGCTGAGTTTTCTCCAGAAGAGAATTCCCTAAGATACCATTATGGAAGCCTGAAAAAGTATTATGATCAAGGACATGCACCAAGTTTCTTGTGCAAGGTATCAATAGGTGTTGTCATACAGTACTGATTTCTATCGTACAATAGTAAAAAACATAAATTGATATAAGACTGCTCAACATCATTAGACCAGCTAATGACTCTAAGAGCTTTATATACAAAAGACAAATGGAGTTTACATGCATCTTCACTTGATCACGCAGGTGTGTCCCGTGTCACCGCGCCTGCGGCTGATCCCTGCCGCGCCTGCGGGTTGTCAACTCCGCTCCTGCGTCCCTTGATCACGCAGGTGCGTCTTGTCCCGGGACTACCCATAGTTGGGTAGCTCATTTCCTTTCCTAGTATGAGGGAACTAGTACCATGCTAGGTGTCGGATGTTGATGAGTATGATATAGATATGCCGGTTAGGGCTTTGAGGTTTAGGAGTTGGATATGATCCTTATGGATCCCTTGGGTCTAAGTGTGACCCTTTGTGTGATAGTAGATTGATATGTATGCCTTGTATAGGCAGTGTTGTCCTCCAGATTGGAGTGGACGTATCTGAGAGTTGATCATAGTTGGGTTTACTTCCGAGATTGACACATAGGACTTACTTAGCTGCCATCTCTATATTGGATGTTGCATGAGTGGTGCATGTTTATGCTTGCTAACATGTGATACTGTTATTACCAACCTATGTTATATTGACTGCCCATTGTAGTGGATGTGACAACTTACCTTTCATCCCGTAGTGGAGTCTGGGAAGTTCTCTGTAAGCTAGTTAGACCTGGTATACGGGAAGGCACCTACCACTCCATATGGTATACGGGAAAGTGCGCTGATACCATTCCAACTAGCTATTGCACGCAGAGGCGAGGGTTATATACATTCCTCGTGTCACATATATTCATATACAGATATATTATTTGAATGAGTAATGTTATAAAGATAAGAACCGGGTAAATGAGTGAAAGCATGTTGATATGTTATAATTTCTGATGTGTGTTTGTGCTCTAGCATCTTCTTATATATGTGTATAGTTAGCTAACGGTTTTATACCGTGTTGTAGATCCTTTGCAGGTTAGGAGAGCTGCAGAGTGATCCGGAGGGGTGATCTGCTGAGAGTTCCGTACACTGGACGATATCGTGGGTTATTTATGTTGTACGGATTTATGTTTTGAAATTGTACTCAACAGTACTTTGTATAACCTTTTGATATTTATATATCAGTTTCATGTTTTGTTTTAATTTATATGTGCCTTGTTGTAAGATCAGTGAAATTGTTGTCAGGCTAGGGTCAGGATCCATTGTGAGATCCTAGCCCAGTAGCACTCCGAGTCCTACGGATTTGGGGTGTTACAAAGTTGGTATCAGAGCCCAGGTTGACAACAATGGCACTTGTAATCTGCGATAAAGGTCGAATAGATAAATAAACAGAACCCGAAAGGGGTCTGACTTTTCAAAAGATTTTTGGTTTGAAATGAGTACAAACGTTTTGGGTTAGTGTGTATGTGAAGCCATCACCCCTCTGAAGATCTCGACAGTATAGGTATATATATATATAGATAGATAATATCTGATGTGATGTGTGATATATATATATATATATATATATATATATATATATATATATATATATATATATATATATATATATATATATATCTATACATACGACATATATATAGCCTTCTAAGTTCGGTTTATGTCCTCTGCAGATGGTACATACTAGAGCCCTACCTGCAGCTGGACGAGGTAGAGGTAGACCCCCTCTAGGTAGAGGACGGGATAGGACTCCTGCTGCTGATCTACGTGCAACAGAGGAGATTCACGACGACGTTGCTGAGAGTGTCATTCCCGAGACTAGGAACGGGGCAGCTGGGAGGCAGGAATCACAGGGAGCCCGGTCAGATGGCTCAGATCGTGTCTCCATGGAGGGACCAGCCTTCCGAGAGTATATCAGACGGGTAGAGGAGGCCGCCAAGGCAGGCAGACGTGCTCCTGACCTGCTGTTGAGATTCCTCCGGTTCGAGAGGAGCATAGAGGGCCTCAACCAGACAGTTGGTTGAAGGCATTTCATCAGTTGGGAGTACCCCCTTTCTTTGGGAAGGTGGGGTTAGAGGTGGAGCTGTGGATAGGGCATGTGGACTCAGCTTTAGAGTCTATCAGATGTCCAGCTGACAGGCAGATAGAGTTGGTGCAGACTATGTTCAGAGATCTGGCACAGCACTGGTGGAAGTCAGTACGGAGTCAGGTTCTCAGTTATGATCAGACGAGGACCATGATTAGAGAGCGTTTCTGCCCTGCCTCACTGAGGAGGGAGAAACTGCGCGAATTTGTTGAGGCTGGATTTGATGATGTACCAGTCTTAGAGGCCATCAGGAGGTTTCAGGAGGAGCTGGCTTTACTGGGTCCAGTTGCACCTCCTGTTGATCAGCATGTTTATTTTTACTCTCGACGGTTGAGGGATGGTACCCGAGCCTATATGGCGGGTTTTCACTTTGAGTCCTTGATGGACTATTAGGACAGAGCTGCAGATTATGAGAGAGAGAGAGAGAGATGGGAAGAGGAGAGCTTCTCAGGCCGGAGGGTCTGAGAAGAGACAGCGTACGGGGCAGGCCAGTGGTACTGCTGGAGCTGCTAGTGTTCGGCGTAGTCAGAGACGCCAGGGTCGTTCTGTATCTGCACCAGCTACAGAGAAGGGACGACGGTGTTATAACTGTGGTGATCCATGACATATCAGGCCAAAGTGCACGAGGCCATTAGTGACGTGTTTTACATGTGGTAGACAGGGTCATAGAGCCGTTTACTGCCGCCAGGGCGGCGCTGCATCTCAACAGGGTTCTTCTCCTGCCAGTGTAGCAGGAGGTGAGCAGAGGCCACCTCAGCAGCAGCAGCAGCAGCAGATACAAGGACAGCAGAGAGTCCCAGATCGCCCTACGACTCAAGGATCTGCTCCTGGGCCGAGTAGAGGCAGAGGTCGTGGTGGGAGCACCATTGATACCAGAGGCCCACAGGGTCGTGTTTTTGAGCTGAGGAGTGTAGAGGAGCCAGCTGCACCGACTGCTACAGGTATCATTATGATTCATGGTTTACCTGTTAGAGTTTTATTTGATACTGAAGCTACACATTCTTTTATTTCTGATGCCTGTGTAGAGCGTCTTGGTTTAGATACAGTTTAGGGGATGCCCTTTATTATAGGGTTACCCGATGGTGGTAGGGTCAGAGTTACCCGTGAGATTCACGGTTGTCCCGTTTCTGTAGGGACCCGTGTGTTACTAGTTGACTTCTTTGTCATGTCATTAGAGCATGAAGAAGTCATTCTAGGTATGGATTGGATTGATAGACATTCTGCAGTCCTAGATGTAGGTAGGAGGACGGTTACCCTCTCTACCGAGTTAGGCCAGATAGAGGTTTTTCGAGGTTGGGACCTTGGAAAGACAAGTCCGGTTATCAGCGATATACGGGCAGCCAGATTGATTGCACAGGGTTGTGAGGCCTTCTGGTGTTATGCCATGAAGGAGGGGGAGAGTCCAGCTGTAGAGGACATCCCAGTTGTTTGTGAGTTCACAGATGTGTTTGTTGAGCCGTCCAGCTTGCCGCCTCAGAGGAGTGTGGATTTTGGGATTGAGTTAGAGCCTGGTACGAGACACATCTCGAAGGCCCCATACCGGATGACGCATGTCGAGATGCTGGAGCTGAAGAAGCAACTCGAGGAGTTGGCTGAGAAGGGCTTCATTCGCCCTAGCGTGTCCCCATGGGGAGCACCTATCCTCTTCGTACGGAAGAAGGACGGATCACTGAGGTTATGTATAGATTACAGAGAACTGAACAAGGTGACCATCAAGAACAAGTATCCACTGCCTCGTATTGATGATTTGTTTTATCAGCTACAGGGAGCGACTATGTTCTCCAGGATTGACCTGCATTCCGGGTATCACCAGCTGAGGGTGAGAGAGCAGGATGTGCACAGGACAGCATTCCGGACCAGATATGACCACTACGAGTTTGTAGTGATGCCATTTGGGCTTACGAATGCCCCGACCGTCTTTATGGAGTTGATGAACAGTATCTTCATCGACTTCCTAGATCAGTTTGTGGTGGTTTTCATTGATGACATTCTAGTATACTCTCGCAGCAGAGAGGAGCATGCAGGACATCTGAGGACTGTATTGCAGGTTTTGCGTGATAGAGAACTTTATGCTAAGTTCTTTAAGTGTGAGTTCTGGATGTAAGAGGTAGCATTCCTGGGTCACGTGGTTTCAGCTGAAGGGATCAAGGTGGATCCAGCGAAGATAGAGGTAGTAGCAGCATGGACTACACCGACGAACGTCAAGGAAGTACGTAGTTTCCTTGGCCTAGCCGGTTATTACAGACGCTTTGTGGAGGGATTTTCTGTGATTGCCCGTCCACTGACGAGTTTGCTGATGAAGACTACCAGATTTGTGTGGTCTGATCAGTGCATGCGGAGTTTTGAGGAGTTGAAGAGGCGTTTGACTTCTGCTCCTATTTTGGCACAGCTAGAGGGTATTGAGGATTTCGTGGTATACAGTGATGCATCCAAGCTAGGCTTGGGATGTGTATTGATGCAGCGGGGCAGAGTCATAGCATATGCGTCTCGACAGTTGAAGACGTATGAGGAGAACTACCCGACTCATGATCTGGAGTTGACAGCGGTAGTTCATGCATTGAAGATCTGGAGACATTACATGTATGGTGCTACATGTCAGATCTTCACAGACCATAAGAGTCTGAAGTACATTTTCACGCAGCGGGAATTGAATAACCGCCAACATAGGTGGCTCGAGCTGATCAAGGACTTTGATTTAGAGATCTTGTATCATCCAGGGAAGGCGAACGTTGTCGCCTACGCCCTGAGCAGGAAGACGCCTCGAGAGCAGGCGATTGCGAGATTGACAGTTCAACATCAGTTGCAGAGAGATCTGATCTGGTTAGAGTTGGACATCCAGTTTCCTGATGAGGATGCCCAGCTGCATACTTTAGAAGTCCTTCCTGATCTGTTGGGCGATATCCAACAGAAGCAGGAGACCTGCCCGACATTGATGAGGATACGAGATAGGATGTCTCGGGATGAGGCACCACAGTTCCTGCTAGGAGCAGATGGAGTTTTGAGACGCCGCGGTCGCGTCTGTATTACCTGCTGATACAGAGCTGAGACAGAGGATTTTACAGGAGGCTCACTGTACACCTTACTCTGTACATCCAGGTACGAGTAAAATGTATCAGGACTTGAGACGTTTATATTGGTGGGGAGGGCTGAAGCCCGATGTTGTAACACCCCAAATCCGCGGGACTCGGGGTGCTACTGGGTGAGACCTCACAATGGGTCCCGACCCTTAGCTTGACAACAATTTCACCGGAACTTTCAACATGGCACAAATAAAGGCGAAAATTCAAAAACGTTTTTAATGTATGCGGAAACCGAAAAGCAAGAAACTACAACTTGGAAACTCAGCCGAGTCCTCAAAACACACAACTCCAATACGAAACTTAAACCGTACAGCATAAACCACAAAACAAAGAGGTAACCCAAAAATATCCCCGTCTTATAATGTACGGAGACCCCGGCTGTCCACTCCTCCGCCTCACTCGGCGGCATCCCTAATCTGCAAGTCATCTACACAAACGGTTTAAAACCGTTAGCTAATATTCTAGGCATTAGAAAAGCGGTGAAGGCACAAACACATACATAGCACATAACATAAAACACGCAAGTCCCGTTTATTATCTTTTTATTACTTAGTCATATCCCGTTCTAATTCAACTTCTGTTGTGACACGAGACCCCAATGGTCTCGCCTCGGTCCCAACTTACCGGCAAAGAATGGTACGGATGCATCCGCCCATCTAACCCGCCGGGCTAGTCGCCGAGAATCCCCTAGACCTCACTATGGGCTAGGCAGTATTGTCACCGCTCGTTATCATACACTTGGGCCAACATATATATATAAGGTCGGTGGTCCTATTTACCGATTTAATAGTTATAACAAAACATAAACACGCACTACCAAACACACATCAATGCTAATACGTAAAATACGAGCTAAGTAAGTCCGGAGACTTACCTGAGTAGTACGTATACCAGCCATCACCAATTAAAGTCCGCTCGTACGAACACTATACACTACCTGATCAAGAAAGATCGACTTAGAATCAACCTTCTAAGTCCCATATACATTTTATAAGGCTTCTATACCATTGGAAGACTCTCTGAATCGAAAGAACGAGAAAACCCAACTTTAGCGGAAATTACCAAAACGCCCCTCACTTTCCGGAAAATCCGAAAAGTGCCCAACTTAGTTTCAAGTCTTCTCTATAACCCGTCAACACTTTAAAAACCTCAAAACTCCATAACAAGTTCGAGGGTTTGCTCAAACTGACATTCTAAGTTCCAACTCGCTTTCGAAAACTATACCGAGTACTCTACTTTGGCCTATCGGAAGTACCTCGTACTAACCTCCAAAATTTCCAAAGGAAAATATACATATTCTCGGTTATACCCACTCTAGGCTAGAACAATCCAAATCCATAAACAACGTTCCACAAGTTCTACACAAAATCTCAAAGATGCCTTCACACACACGTAACCTCCAAAACTAGTTTTCGAGTCAACTTTGGAAGCTTATAACTCTAGATCCGACCGTTGGATCTTTCCCAAATTTTACTACACTAAACTACATACTACCATCAACAACATATCAAAAATTCAACCGTGAAAGATAATCCATTCATACCTAAATCTTACTCCAAAGTTGGGCATGATGCCTCTCAACCTTAACATCTATCCTTAGCCATTTCCGATTATACTATATGCCCAAAATAGATTTTCTATCCTTTAAACAACTCCAAGAACTCTTACAATATAAAGTTCCCTTCGCTTAGTAAACTACTTACCCAAAAATAGCTTCCAAATGCTAAATAAGGTAATAATTCACAACCTTAAAAATACGGGTCGGTTCCTACATATATAATTTTGGGTTACTTGAAGTAATAATCCAATTCCGGCCAATTTCCACAATATTAGAAAGTTTGGGTCATAAACTATAAATATAAAATTGTGCCATTTCTTGCAAATCTTAGAAATATGGGTCAAAATTGTAAATAGGAAGTATAGGGCAGAATTTGTAATTTACCCTAATTTGGGTCAAACCCGTGTTGACCACGGCTAGGGTTTGGAGAAGGCCGGCGACAGCTTTGGCGATTCCGGCAAGCGTCGTGCACGGCGGTCGACGGCGGCACCAGTTCCGTGATCTTCGGCGGCTAGGCTTCCTCTTCCTGGTGGTGGCGACTCCGATCGGCATCTGACGGGTCCGGTGCGAGGTTGGCGGCAGGGGTGCGGGTGGACAGCAGCGGCGGCACGAGGGCTTACAGGTCAGAAAAGGCCGGACTGGGCACCGGTAGGTCGTGCGAGGGCTCGGGATCTGGGCTCGCCGGCTTGGGTAGATCTGGATTCGGCAGGTTCGAAGAGTGGCTCATGGGTGCGGCTCTGATCTCCGACTCGGGTGGAAACAACGGAGGAAAGGGCTCGGATCTGGGCTCAGCGCGGGATTGTGACACTAGGAAGAGGTTCGATTCGGCGCGCACAAGGGTTCGATGGTTCGGGGCTAGGATCCGGGAGGCTCGGCGCGACGGAACGATGTTGTCAAGGTGGTGAACGGTGTTGTTGGTGGTCGGAAATAGGTTAACGGAAAAGCATAGAATTAGGGCTTTGGAAGTAAGGTAGGGATGATGAATAGTGCTCATCGGGTATAATGATACGGTTTTTAACAAGCTCTCTAAACTTTACGAGTCATCCAAATTCCGATTTAATTAATTAATTTATTTATTTATTTCTCAAACAACTTGATCTCAAAGAATCTTAAATTAAATTTTAATTATCCACCATATAATATATATATATATATACAACTAGAAGTTCCTTAAAATTGTATCGGATATCCGTTAAATATATATCTACTAATCTCCGAATTAATTCATCTACTATATAATACTAAAACAGAAGTGAATAAACCCATGTGTCATCGTCTCATTAAGCCACATTAGATTTTGCCAAATGTCATAACCACATTAATACACCTAGGATTTTGCCACATGTCGCTTCCACAATAAGCCACATCAAATTTTGTCACATGTCTTATTTATATTTAAGTCAACTATTTCCATTTTTATTTTATTTAGTTTCTTAAATTAAAAGTATGATTTGATATGTAAGAAAATAGTATGATATAAAATTTAACTTCCTATATTTGACAATATACTCTATTTGTGTGTTAGAAATTTACATTATACAGATTTTAAGTCAAGTTATTATTGAAACAAGATATATGATTGTTATTTACTTTTTACATTTCAAAATTCGGATGTTTTGAATATAAAAATTATAATGTAAAATAATTTGAAATATATTAATTATCATTTACTTTTTTTAAAAATCAATGTCAATTTATTGTATTTCCTTTAAATGTATTTTATAAAAAAAATGACAGAGTCCATTATCCATTAATGAAAATATTAAACACATTTATTATAACTATATATATATATATATATATATATATATATATATATATATATATATCACATTATGATTGATACATCTTATTTAAAATAGTGTTATAATAATAGAGTAATCTTATACAACTTTTTTTTTTAAATTTTTAAATTTTAGCATTTATTTTAACGTGGTTTCTAAACGTCCTATTTTAAAATTTAATTTAATAACATAATTTTACTTATAAATAAGAAAATATGTTTGTCGAATATTCTAATAGACTATTTTTAAAAAAATATTAAGTAGAAATTTTTTAAAGTCTATCATACTAACTTATATTTTAATACATGAAATATATTATGATTTAAATATAAAAATATTCTTATAATAAATTTATGTATTTTTGTTGTAAATAATTATATGATTGTTAAATTATATTGCACTAATTTATTTTAATTTATAAATAAATTTTGTACCATCCCGTGCAAGGCACGGGTACTATTCTAGTTTACCTCTAATTCAACCGGAAACCTACAACTCGGAAAATAACAAGTACTAAATATACCAATCGGATAACCTAAAAATTTGGGATATTACAGATGTGGTCAGTATTGTGGCACAGTGTGCGACCTGTCAGTAGGTCAAGATAGAGCATAGCAGACCTGGAGGTGAGCTTCATCCACTTCCTGCTCCACAGAGGAAGTGGGAGGACGTCACCATGGATTTTGTGACTAGGCTGAGGCTGAGTCGGAGTTTTGATGCCATCTGGGTCATAGTGGACAGATTGACGAAGACGGCACGTTTCATTCCTATTAGGGAGATGTGGCCGGTGAGCAGATTAGCTGAGGAGTACACTAGGCAGATAGTGAGACTCCATGGTGTACCGAGGACGATCGTCTCAGATAGAGATGGACGATTTACCTCGAGATTCTGGCAGCAGATTCAGACTGCCCTGGGGACGAGTTTGCACTTCACTACTGAGTTCCATCCTCAGGCAGATGGTCAGTCAGAGAGGACCATTCAGACCCTGGAGGATATGCTGCGAGCTTGTGTGTTGGATTTGGGACAAGTGTGGACGGATCATCTCCCACTTGTTGAGTTCTCATACAACAACAGTTGGCATGCATCTATTGGGATGGCCCTATATGAGGCAGTGTATGGACAAAGATGCCGTACCCCGTTATGCTGGGATGAGCAGAGCAGTGTTAGTGGTTTAGCACCTGATCAGTTTCAGGATGATATGGCTCGAGTAGAACTGATTAGAGAGAGGATGTTGACCGCTCAGAGCCGTCAGAAGTCTTATGCTGATAGGAGACGTAGACCTCTAGAGTTCAGGGTTGGAGCTCATGTGTGGCTGAGAGTGTCCCCGACACGAGGTGTTAGGCGATTTGGCATTAAGGGGAAGTTGAGCCCCCGATATGTCGGACCGTTCGAGATTCTAGATCGGGTTGGGAGCGCATTATACAGATTAGCTTTGCCTCCGAGATTAGAGGGTGTTCACCCTGTATTTCATGTGTCTCAGCTGAGGGAGTACATACCAGATCCGAGACACATTGTGAGCTATGATGATTTGGTGGTTGAGCCGGACCACACGTTTGCTGAGCATCCTATTGCAGTCCTAGAACGAGGTATGAAACGCTTGCGTTCTAAGGACATTCTTATGCTGAGGATACAGTGGTCAAGACGAGGACCTGATGAGGCTACATGGGAGACTGAGGATAGTATCTAGAGGAACTATCCAGAGTTCTATGCTGAGTTAGATGCACTAGTAGGATCACCGAGTAGATCTTAATACTACCTTGGTGAGTGTTATATGCTTATATGCTTATGTGTTATGATGTGTTTATATTCATACTAGCTTTGATGTGATTATGATCTTATTATATCTTGTTGTGCTAGTATGATTCTTGTTTATACCTGGAGATGGTTCTTTCCTCCATGCTATGGTGATATGATAGGTTTAGCTGGAGATGGTTCTTTCCTCCATGCTATTTTTATGGACATAGTGTTGCTGGAGATGTTTTTTCTCCATGCCTTTCTGTTATGGTTATGATACGGCTAGAGATGTGATTTTTCTATGCCTTGGGATGTGTTTATGGTTTGGCTAGAGATGGTTTTCCTCTATGCCCTGGATAGTATAGTTGTTGCTGGAGATGATGAGTTCCTCCATGCTTATGTTGAGGTTATAGAGAGAGTTGTACCTCGGCTTTTGGAGTCCGAGTGGTTTCAGGATTTTGCAAGTTTCGGGATGAAACTTGTTTTTAGGGGGGGTGAGATGTAAGAGCCTTAGTCTTTCGGACCGAGATTGGACCTTAGCCGAGATTGGCTTTGGCCGAGATTGGCCTTTCCGCACCCGCGGGCATGATTGCCGCCCCTGCGGCTCAAGGAACCGCCTCTGCGGTTTCCGGCGGCTGCAGCCGGTTTTGTTGACTCCTTTGACCCGTGCTTTACCATTTGCTTACTTCTTTCTTTTCCTTGCTGAGCAAGGGTTACCTTCTTCACTTCCCATTCCAGACCTACGTCCTCCTTGCTTCTCCTTCATCCTTCTTGAGCTTGAGCTTGGATTCCTTAAGAGTTGGAAGAGTTTTGTGTGGTTTTTGTGTTGGTTGATGATGTGCTTAGCTGTTGAGCTTGTGATGCCAGCTGAGATAGTGCTTGTGCTCTTGTTTTGCCTAGGCCTTCAGTAGTGGTAAGTGATCTTGCTTCTCCTTCTTTCTTTCCTTGATTCCATCCTCTTAGCCTAGGTTTAGATGTATGTGGATGAGTATGATATAGATATGCCGGTTAGGGCTTTGAGGTTTACGAGTTGGATATGATCCTTATGGATCCCTTGGGTCTAGGTGTGACCCTTTATGTGATAGTAGATTGATATGTATGCCTTGTATAGGCCGTGTTGTCCTCCAGATTGGAGTGGACGTATCTGAGAGTTGATCATAGTTGGGTATACTTCCGAGATTGACACATAGGACTTACTTAGCTGTCATCTCTATATTGGATGTTGCATGAGTGGTGCATGTTTATGCTTGCTAGCATGTGATACTGTTATTACCGACCTATGTTATATTGACCGCCCATTGTAGTGGATGTGACAACTTACCTTTCATCCCGTAGTGGAGTTTGGGAAGTTCTCTGTAAGCTAGTTAGACCTGGTATACGGGAAGGGCACCTACCACTCCATATGGTATACGGGAAAGTGCGCTGATACCATTCCAGCTAGCTATTGCACGCAGAGGCGAGGGTTATATACATTCCTCGTGTCACATATATTCATATACAAATATATTATTTGAATGAGTAATGTTATAAAGATAAGAACCGGGTAAATGAGTGAAAGCATGTTGATATGTTATAATTTCTGATGTGTGTTTGTGCTCTAGCATCTTCTTATATATGTGTATAGTTAGCTAACGGTTTTATACCGTGTTGTAGATCCTTTGCAGATTAGGAGAGCTGCAGAGTGATCCGGAGGGGTGATCTGTTGAGGGTTCCGTACACTGGGCGATATCGTGGGTTATTTATGTTGTACAGATTTATGTTTTGAACTTGTACTCAACACTACTCTGTATAACCTTTTGATATTTATATATCAGTTTCATGTTTTGTTTTAATATATATGTGTCTTGTTGTAAGATTAGTGAAATTGTTGTCATGCTAGGGTCAGGATCCATTGTGAGATCCTAGCCCAGTAGCACTCCGAATCCTACGGATTTGTGGTGTTACAGTTTCACCGAGTGGCTGAAGATGGGGAAAAAATGATTAAAAAGAATAACAACGATTTTGTCAAACTTAAATTCAAAAGAATAAACATTGGCATATAAAAAATATGTTAAAAAAATTAACAACTAAGAATCGGTAGAAAAATATAAGCTAAATGCATTGGATTAATAGATTGAATAAACGGATTAACTAATAATAATGACAATTTTGTAAATATTTATAAAAAATTGTATTCCACTAAAAATCTATTTTATGAAAACCATGATTCTCCGTCAATCAACCGTAAATGAAAACCCTACTACTCAAAATAATGACACTATAAAGAGTTTCGCTGAGTGGCTCATGACGAAAAAGTACTTACTGAGACCCTTTCGTATGTCTTATAAGTTGTAACCAGTGGCGGAGAGAAGGGGGTAAGGGAGGGAAACGTGCACCCTTGCCTTTATATATCTACAAATAATATTGGTTAGAATTAAATTGTGTTAATGGCATAGTTGGTTTTCTATGTAAGAGCAGTGGTTGTGGGCATGAGTTCAAGCATGATATCTTGCACAATGTTCTTAAAATTTTTAAACATCAAGTTTGGCCTTCATTTTTCTTTCTTTTATTTTTTTTACCCCCTCAAAAAAATGGCGGCTCCGCCACTACTTGTAACCAATCCAACGGTTGTTCGACCAATAATAATGAATTCTCATATAATGCGGGTAGACGTAAAGAGTTTCACCGAGTGGCTGAAGACGGAAAAAAATTGATTAAAAAGAATAACAACGATTTAGTCAAACTTAAATTCAAAAGAATAAACATTGGCATTTAAAAAATATGTTAAAAAAAATTAACAACAAAAAATCGGTAGGAAAATATAAGCTAAATACATTGGATTAAATGATTGAATAAACTGATTAACTAATAATAATGACAATTTTGTAAATATTTATAAGCCAAATACATTAAATATATTTTTTTTATTTACCTATAAAAATGTTTATATCATTTTGCCATCTTTATAGAATATTTAACGGGAATTAACTTATTTTTACACTTTTATTAGGACATGTGATATTGACTAGATTATAACTATTTTTATGGTTTATCTAAAATTGAAGTAATTTAATAATAATATGTAAAATTAATTCCAATTTTTATTTCGATTAATTAACTTAAACTATTATGATACGTGTTTTATAAATTAAAAATATATAAAACTATATCCGTGTCATGACACGGGACATATACCTATGCCGTGACACCATACCTATAATAGTTTCCTTTGTTTTAGTATGTCAAATAAAATTTGTTTTACATAGATCGTATCTCTTCACATTCTTGTTTTTGAATTCTCCTAGAAAATGGGGGGAAAAATACCTCAATTTTTCAATACTTGTCATTTGAACTCTAAAATTTTATTTCATAATATTTGACCTTATAGGTGTTATTAATACTCAAATTTTTTATAAATATAAAATTAATTACCTTTTTATTTATTATTTGTATTGTCAAAGCAATATTTCATCTCTTTTTATGCAACTCTCTACATTTCACAATCATTTTTATACATCTTTTTTAAAATTATTATATATCATTAAATATTATAATTTCTACTTTTAAATTTATTAATATATGTATTTTTTAACCTAACGACGTCTAATGAGAAATGGAAGGAATAATAAATATGAAGAGTTATTCTTTCAAAAGTTTCATACTAAATGAGCACAAGAGAAAGTTGATTTGTTTGTTGAGTACTATTGTTCGTTATTTGACAATAGAGATGATTGATTGACTTTAAAGGTGAAAGAGACTTCCTATAAGGAATTTTCAAAGCCATGTGGAATTAGGCCCTTCCTAATTTCGGTGTTTTATATTCCCTTCTCTTCTTCGTTTCTCACCTAGTATATTTTTTTATATTATTATTTAGCTGTAAATTATATATTTGTATATCTTTTTTTTGGGTGGGAACATGTTTGTATATTCGTTTCAAACAAATAAAGTGGTCAACAATATAATCCTTAATGTTAATTACAATACTTCTAAACTAATCGTTATAGTTTAATTCCAAAAAGTCTAATCGTCAAATTTTATTTGGATTTGGTAGAGGTTTTTTGGATAGAGTAATGTAACTTCCCTAGTTGTATATGTTCGCAATTGGCTACATTTTCTAACCAATTTATTTAAATTTTGAAATCAAAAATATAATCTCCTAATTTTTATTTTTTGGTGGTGATTCTTAATTAAAATAATAATAATTTTATTGGTTTTTATTTTTTTTTACATAAATAGTGGTTATGTCATCAATTACGTTGTCATTAATATTATTATCATCGACTGTACAACCATCGGTTGTACTGTCATGTACTATTATCACCGGTTGTATTGTTAGCAATTGATTTGTCAGTGATTATAATGTCATCAATTGTATTGATACGGGGTAAGTTGTAAGATATCCGATCTTCATTAAGAAGAGCAATCTTGACAAATCTTGTTTCAAGAACTCAATGAATTGGGTTGTTATCGACGAATATATGCAAGTAATGAATAGAAAAGGGGTGATGGTGACAATAGTTGGGTAAATAGGTCGACCATTTTGAAATAACGCAAAGAACATTGATCTCGGTTATCCAAATCCAAAAATGAAAGTCAAGAAACTCTTTCCATACAATCTAACACAATCAAGGAACCAAAACCAATAAAATGCTAGAAAGAGACTTGTGATTGTTTGTTCGCATCAAATTATCAATGAATTGACACGCGCAAGAACATACCAAGATAAAACAAACCTGCAAGATCTCTCACTCAGTTTCCCTTCAACTACGTACGAAGAACACGAGTTACTAGAGAAACGTGAAAAAAAAAATTTCCCATCAAAACTCAACCAACGAAATAATGAGAGTATTTTTCCTTTTGGGATGAAAATAATTAAAAGATGAGCTCCAAACACATTAAAAGACTCAATAAAAAAATAACTTGACGTATAAGTGGTTTTGGGTTGAAGCTTTATTAAAGCCACACAGGTTTAAGGTTGGGGGTTTTCTACCCATCTGCGTGTTCCAACAATCCATGATATGTATGTGTTCTCGTACGCTGGTGCAATCCTGCAATCCTTGTCTAGTTCTTGTAAGTTGACAAATTGTTATCATTCGAACTTCTTTTAAGATGGAACATTCTTCTTCTTCTTCTTCTTCTACGAATGAGGTTAATTCCTCTTCTTTGCTTCCAACTCTTTTGCATGTGAGCTTGATTTGTGTTAAGTCTTGAGTTCTCTTACATCATGCATTGTCATCAATTGTATTGTCACAATTATAACATCATCAACTACATTGTCACCAAAATATTGTCATCAACTGGATTGTCATGTATTGTCAGCAATTATATTATCAATAATTATAGCGTCAACAAACGTCATGTTAGCAATTGTAATATCAATGAATGTAATGTTTTATTAAACAAATGTATTGTCAACGACTATAATATCAATGAATGTATTGTTGATTAAAAAATGTATTATCAACAACTATGATATGTTTGTATTGTATGTCATATCCATGACAATGACATAGAGAAATAAGCTCAACAAATGCCTTATATCTGAATACATATGAGAAAGAAATTTTTTAGAGACTTCATATGTATCAAGACATCTCTTAAAGATGATATATGATTCATTTCGTCTAGAAAAAATGGAGTGCTTGTTGAATTGACCATCATCCTTCACAACCGGCATCATTTTTCATCCTCAACCTAATATTGTATATTGATCGGATATATGTGACATTGTGTGAGTCTTCCAACTTCAGGATTCATAAGATATGTCTCAGCTTTGTACCCGAACCGAGTTCTCGACCTACCTTCCGATATTGTGTGGGCGCCAAACCACCGGCAAATGCATGCCTCTTAGGTTGACCATATTGTTCGCATGTTAACCAAAATGTACAAATTCATTTATGTTTAACCATGATGACTTTATAACTAATGTCATATTATTTATCTTCCCATAAATTGTGCCAAATTCACTAGATTTTATCTATTGTTGAAAAATGGGGCGAATTATTGAGTAAATCCCTTATATGATCAAATATAAGAAGGGTAAGGACAATGTTGTGACTAACGCACTCTCCCAAATGTACACTCTTTTAACTCTACTAGCTGCTAAACTACTTGGCTTTTCATTTATGAAAGAGCTATATGCATGTGATTCTGATTTTGCTCATTGTGTGTCTCATGGTAGCAAAGATTAATTTTATGTGCATGGGGGATTTTTATTTAAAGGTCATAAGTTGTGCATTTCTAAGGGTTCTATTAGGAGACTTTTAGCGCAATAAGCCCATGGAGGAGGGCTAATGGGACATTTTGGGATACTTAAGACTACGCACACTCTTAGGGAACATTTCTATTGGCCTCACATGCTTAAAAATGTAGAGAAATTTTATGCTTCATGTACAACTTGTTTGCGTGCTAAGTCTAGAACTCACTCTCATGGCCTTTACATGCCTTTTTACCTATACGGCTATACCTAAAGCTCCTTGGAAAGACATTTTCATGGACTTTGTGTTAGGCTTACCTAGGTCTAAGAGAGGAAGGGACTTCATCTTTGTAGTTGTATATAGGTTCTCTAAAATGGTTCATTTCATTGCTTGTCATAAAACGGATGATGCTACTCATGTTGCTAATCTTTTCTTTGATCAAGTTGTGAGATTACATGGATTTCCTAGGTCCATTGTGTCGGATAGGGATGTGAAATTCCTAAGCTAGTTTTGGAAGACACTATGGGCTAAGATTGGTACGAAGCTACTATTTTCAACTACTTATCATCCCAAAACGGATCGGATGGGCAAACTGAGTTAATAAGTCGTACACTTGGTGCTTTGCTTCTATCTTTGTTGCAAACTAATCCGTGTAGGTGGGAAGAATGTCTCTCCTTCATTGAGTTTTTTATTACCACCGATCAATCCATAAGGTCACAAAGAAGACACCCTTCGAAATAGTCTATGACGTCAACCCAAAGACATCACTTGAGCTCTTGCCATCACGGACAAAGAAAGTAAAGAAGGAGTTGATCATGCATTAAAAATCCAGAACCTACATGAAGAAACACGAATGTAGCTAGTGAAGAAGGCATGAAAATACAAGAGATATGTTAACAAAGGTCCCAAGGTAGTTCTTTTTGAATGAGGAGATTTAAGTTGGGTTCACTTGAGGAAAGAGCACTTTCCAACACTTTGGGCACTTGAATGAGGAGATTTAAGTCGAACTTAGAATGTGAGTTTGAGTAAACTCTCAAACTCGATATGGAGTTTTTAGGATTTAAAAATATCTTTGAGCCATAAAGAAATTCTTGGAACCACTTTGGGCACTTTTCGGAATTTTAGGAAAGTTAGGGGTATTTTGGTAATTTCCGCAAAAGATAGGTTATCTCAATCTTTCGTACCGAGAACTTAAACACTAGTCTAGGAGTTGCTAGAAGTGTGGTAAAACTTAGAATGATGATTCTAAGTCGATCTTTCTTGATCAAGTAGTGGATAGTGATTGCACGAGCAAATGTTAGTTAGTGATGGCTGGACGACGATCTATTCAGGTAAGTCTTATGGACTTTCTTAGATGATGATATTTATATGAGTGTATACTATCGTGGTGGTGTTTGTTGGATATTATAAGTATAACTTGAGTAACATAACGTTACGGTATAAGTAGACCCAAGTGTATGAGAACGGGTTGTGGCATCACTGCCCAGCGTTGTCACGTGACTGGGAGGCTCTCAGCGATCAGTCCACACAGTATACGGTGAGATGCATTGGATCCATTCCAGTTGGTTTACGGGGACAGAGGCGAAGGTCGATGGAACCTTCATGCCACACATACAATAAGTTGAATTAATATAAGTGAACCACCTAATGAAAGATAATAATATGTTTGAGTGTGAAGCATGCTATGTGTTTAAATTCCGTTTTGTGTGTGTGTGTTCTACTTAGTATATTTACTTATATAGTGAATTGTTAGCTAACGGTGTATACCGATGTTGTAGACCTTGCGGGTTAGGCCGTTGTTGAGGGATCCGGAGAGATGTGATCATCCGGGTTTCATGTTATTTTTGTTTAGGTTTCTTTTCGGGATTATTGTCAATGGCAAACTCGTTTTTCTTTTGTTGGATTTTGTCACTTTTAGACGGCTGACATTATTTATTTTTCGGTCATTCATTTGCATTATGAATTTATCGGTTTATTATTTTGTGCCTTGTTGTAAGATTCAGTTAAGTTGTTGTTAAACTAAGGTCGGGACCCATTGTGAGGTCCTAACCAGTAGCATCCCGGGTTCTCAGAATTCGGGGTGTTACAAACATTCCATAAAATTGTCATCCCGCATTATTTGAATGAGGATTTGTGATTAGCTTATAAGGACGAATTGTTACCCATGTCAACAGAAATTCTTCTTTTTCCAATGGTATAGTGATGACAAATAACTCTAGAGTTAAGCTTGCTCATGCGAGAGCAATTTCAGGATGGTTGCCCTCGTTTCTATTCGTGCATGGTTGGCATTGGGACAATGTCCCTAAGACCTCATGTCTTACAGATGGTATCATAGCTAACCTTGAGTTAGGAGTGTGCTTGTCCTAGTAGGCGGTCACTCGGCTCGGTGGACGGTCATTGGCTTGACGTGGACGTTATGAGTTTAAGTGGGGGAGATTGTAATATCACATAAAATTGTGATCCCACATCATTTGAATGAGGATTCGTGATTAACTTATACGAATGGGTTGTTACCAATGTCAACAAGAATTCTTCTTTTCTAGTGGTAGAGTGAGGACAAATAACTCTGGAGTTAAGCGTGATCGTAGTAATTTCAATATGGGTGACCTCCTGATAAGTTTTTGCACGTGTATGGTTGGCATGGGGACAAAATCCCTAAGACCTTAGGTCTTACGGTTTACATTTTTTTGTTTTATACATTGGGATTAATGGAGGAGTGTCACGATGTTCGTATGAAAATTATGAAATTTACAAAAAGTCGAAGGAGCTTGCAAAGCATTTAGTGTCCGTTTGGTTGGAGTGGTGGAATAAAAACGGAATGAAATCGTTTAAGGGAAAAAAATGGAAATGGAAATGGAAATGAAAATGATTTGATTAATTTCATGTGTAATAAGACCTCTAAACAAACACAGTTTTTGATTGATTCAGAATCATTCCGTTACCGGGAATGATTCCTAACGATACCAAACGAGCCCTTAATATTAAAACAAGGATAAATTGTTAAATTTATATTTATTAAACTCAATAACATAACTTCAACCATACAATTATTTTAAATCAAATAATTCCTAATAAACTCATATAAAATTTAATCTCTTTTATAAATTAATTTTCATCTTACTCCAAACACACAGTAAATACTTTGCAAAATTGGTAAGAGGAAATTCGATCAACTCTCGCAAAAATATATCAACTCCTCGTTCTGACGAATATAAAAACAATTTTTTTGTATCAACCGCTCACAACTTAATATACATACATAAAAAGATGGAGTATAATTGTCCCAAACCATTCGATTAAATGATAAAATATTTTCCGGTTTTAGTGAATCATCCAAAGAATGTTTGAACCAATATTAAAATCTAAATGATAAACTACCCATAAATTAAGCAAATAAAAGCGAATCAAAAACATGCACACGAAGTTCCAAAAAAAGAAAAAAAAATCATTCATAATTTCATACCATAAACCCATAACCATATTTTGAAATGTTATAAAGACCAAATCTTTTCAATTTGTAAGAAGTTCATCTTATTCAATCCACTTCTAGAACAAAACGTGATCGTAATATTCTTCTTTTTAGCAATCAATCCGATGTTTTAATTAAAAATTCAATATTCAACACACGGCAAACAAAAATAAAGAAGACGAGTTAAGAAAATAGTCTACGTACCAGTCCACATCACCGCACATAGTTCGATAGTTACAACACTTTACCCAGTTGCCGTCACAACTTGACAAATCAAATCCCACTTCCCATAATTGTTCATAATTTTCATTTGAAAATAAAAATTCAACTAATTACAAAAAACTTACTTATACTCTTAAAACAATAATTACATAATTTTAAAGTCTAATATGCTGAGTTTTTATTTGGTCAATTTTATACTAAATTTTAAAAGGTCTTAAGTTCAAATATTTACATTTTTAAAAAGGAAAAAATCAACACTCACGATAAATGCATAGAAAAGTAAAAAGATACATTTGCCACCATAAAAGTCCAAGCGTAAAGCTCGTTTCTTCAATCGATCCAAATTACTCAATACAAGAAAAAATCAAAATGAGGAATCAAAAAATTCTCATCCTCTCAGTTCTTATCCTCTTCATTGGATTATTCAATGGAGCAACATCGGCTTCAGATCCAACATATACATACTTTTTGGCATGCCTCCAAAACCACACCGATCAAACCACGGCGGCCGTCATTTCAACCATTGTAGTCCCAAAGTCTAGCAGCCAGTACGCCTCCGTGCTCAACGCCTACGTAAGAAATCTCCGATTTACCACCTCATCAACCCCAAAGCCAACCGTCATCATCACTCCCAGAACGCCGACGGAGGTGTCAGCCACCGTCGTTTGCGCACGTGATCATAACGTCCAACTCCGAATCCGAAGCGGCGGCCATGACTACGAAGGTCTCTCTTACACTTCCGCGTTTAACTCATCGGAGTTCGTCATACTCGATCTCTTCAACTTCCGACAGATCAACGTCGATCCTGTACTTAAAACTGCATATGTTCAGGCGGGGGCCACACTTGGCGAATTGTATTTCGGTATATGGAATCAGAGTAAAACCCTCGGCTTTCCTGCCGGACTTTGTCCTACCGTGGGTGTTGGTGGACACGTCAGCGGTGGTGGATATGGAAGTCTGCTTAGAAAATATGGACTCTCCGTTGACCACGTCACTGACGCGGAAATAGTCGTCACCGACGGAAAAGTCTTGAACCGGAGCTCAATGGGGGAGGATCTTTTCTGGGCGATTCGTGGTGGTGGTGGGGCCAGCTTTGGAGTCATACTCTCGTTCACCGTAAACCTAGTCTCGGTACCGGAAACCGTCACCGTCTTCAACGTTCAAAAAGCTCAATCGGAAAACACAACAAACCTCGTATACAAATGGCAGCATGTGATGCAGGAAGTAGACCCAAATCTCTTCATCCGTCTTCTTCTCCAACCGGTCACCGACAAATCAGTAAAAGACGTCGGCAAGAGTGTAAGAGTCACTTTCATCGCACTATTTTTAGGAGACAGCGACACTCTCGTCTCAACGCTAAACGCCGCGTTTCCTGAGCTAGGGATTACAAAATCAGACTGCACCGAATTAACCTGGGCCGAATCTATTCTCAACTGGTCCAATTACCCGACCGGAACTCCTGTCCAAACCCTCCTAAACCGGAATTACACATCCAATTACTTAAAACGGAAATCTGACTACGTCACAACTCCGATCACGACAGCTGGCCTCGAGCTGCTGTGGAAGAAGATGGCGAAGCTAGGGAAGCCGGGATTGGTGTTCAACTCTTACGGAGGAGTAATGAACCAGATTGCTTCTGATGCGACGCCGTTTCCTCACAGGGCCGGAAATCTGTACAAGATACAATATTCGGTGAACTGGAATGTCGCCGGAGAAGTTGCCAATGAGCAGTATGTTGGGGAGATAAGGGAATTGTACAGTTTCATGGAGCCGTACGTTTCGAAGAATCCAAGGGCGACATTTTTGAATTATAGAGATATAGATATTGGGGTTAATCGGAATGGTACTTACGCAGAGGGGAAAGTTTACGGCGAGAAGTATTTTGTTGGTAATTTTGAGAGGTTGGTGAAGGTGAAGACTGCGGTGGATCCGACCAACTTCTTTAGGTATGAGCAAAGCATTCCGGTTCTTGGTTCATGATCGGAAGGAGATCGATATATATAGGAATATATGATTACGTATAAGATATTATAGGATGAAATGATTTTGATGCTTGCAACGTCAAGTTACATTGTTATTCATTATAATTGTATTATATACTTCTTTTACAAAGATTTCTTACTTTTTCATAATAGTTAATTTAAAGTTTGATATCTACGACTCTTTTGACATGATTCCCGTAGAATAATGAATTGGTATAGGAATGACTAATTTTACATTGTGTTAGATAAGACCTAAATTCAACATAAAAATAATTTCACGACATAACTCATTCCAACGGTAAAATATTAATAAAGATTTTATAAATAATTATTAGAAGAAGAAAAACATAAAATATTATAGCAAAAATATAAAATATTAATAAAGATTTTATAAATAATTATTAGAAGAAGAAAAACATAAAATATTATAGCAAAAATATAAAATATTAATAAAGATTTTATAAATAATTATTAGAAGAAGAAAAACATAAAATATTATAGCAAAAATATATGTATCAGACTTTGTTAAATGAAATTAAAAAGCTACGTATTCGTAGGTCAACGGTTTTTTACAATTATATAGACAACGACTCACATAATATTAGGTAAACTTTACACATAACATAAGAGTAATGACACACATAAAATTTCAACGACCCACATAACAAATATTAATCCGATATGAATAATAATTATACTTGAACTTAGCCAAAATGTCAACATATATATAATTTGTTTAATCTTTAAACCCTCTATTTATACAAGTTCTCACAATATAAGTTTTACGTGATAACCGATGTGCGGTAGCAAAAAATAAAGGAATCTCGTTCAAAAAATCAAATATCAGGTGCGCAATTACGTAAAAGATAATATATATTTTACGGAAAAATAATTGTTTATTTTGTTAAAAAAATAAACACTAAATTAAAATAAGGATTTGTTTAAACTAAAAAATCGTTACAAAATCAATAAGTAATTTAAAAAAATATTTTATGGCGTTAATTGTAGGAGCTCCATTTTAAAATACTGTTTTCACAACATGCGACGTCGGTGTTAACCTATATTGCTTTAGTAGATTATATAGATTTAGATTTACTCGTATTTTAAAGAAAATACCCATTTAGGGATCACTTAGTCAACGACTCATATAGTAGTAGATCAACAATCCACAAAATAGTAGATCAGCGACCCACAAAATAGTAGGTTAGCGACCCACATCACTTAGTCAACGACTCATATATTATTTGTTTAATCTTTAAACTCTATATTTATACGAGTTCCTAAACCATCAGCATAACTTGATAATCGATGTGTTATAACAAATGGTGAAATGACTAACTAGCACTTTTCTATAATAGGTTGTACTAATGGTTCCCCTAAAAAATTATGCTCTTTCTCCACTAATTTTTATTCTCTCATTTCTCCCTCTGTCATGTAAAGAAGGAATACAAATTTAATTTAATTATTAAAAAGGTCAACAACTTACTTTAATTATTAAAAGTTATTTAAAAATAAATGATATTCTATTAAAAAACCAATACGTGAAAGAATATTTTTGTGTGATTAATGACATGTACAACCATAAAAAAGCTATTGCACCACTATATTCAGTTTTCGACTAAAGGAAACAAAAGACTGAAGTCGGATATAATCATCGCGACCGTGGGAGGTCGCGATGATTATATCCGACTCCATACTGGATCTTCGTTTCTTTGACGAGATCCGTATTAGGCATATTTTCAGAGAGATAAACTGTGTTGCTGACCGATTGACCCATCTGGAAATCTCGACCCCCAACACCAATTTTTCTGAAGACCCCGAACTTTGTGTTCTCATCCGCAAGGATGCTTTAGGTTGGACTACCTCTAGGAGGTATGCCAACCTAACCGCTTTCCATTATCAAAAAAAAAAAAGAAGAAGGGGTGGGGAAGTATATATTAGGGCATGTAAGCGTATTTAATATAATATAGCTAGAGTTTATATTTGTGGTTTGTAGTTGAAGTTTGTGATTGTGGTTTAAAAGTGAGTTTTGTAGATTTGAGTTTTAGGAAAAAATAATTTTGAAATTCTTTTCATCTTTTGTTATGTGAGTTGTTGACTTAATGTTCTGTGGGTTTTTGATCTACGATTTTGTGGGTCGTTGACTAATTGTTCTATGATCGTGAACCTATAACTTGTGGGTAGTTTTTCTAATATTTTGTGGGTCGTTGACCTACTATTTTGTGATGTTGATCTAATGTTATGTGTATTAAGATAAATTTTAAACATTAAGCAATTTTTTTTTGCTAAGTTATCTTTTTTAATCTATAGATCTATATATCCATATATTTATACATAATATATTTATATCTCTATATCTTCTATATATCTATATATCTATGTATTTATACATCTATATATAACTATTAAAGCAATATTTCGGATGCTGACGTACGGTTAGTCCGTCATCAAGGTTCTTCAATGCTCCGTCTTTATTGTCGTCATAAAGGCTCTTGTAACTCCGGTCAAGGTAGGAAGGTGAAGGAAGGAGGGAGGAAGGAAAGAGTGGGCCGGTTTGGAATTATCTACTCGATCGGGTTCTCAGGTTCAATAAAATAAAATAAAATTTTAAAATAGCCATGAAAAGTATTAAAATTTTCCGGTTATTACATCAGTCCCCTCTTAAAATAAGTTTCGCCCCGAAACTTAGGATAACGTACGGTTAGTCTGAGTTTCGGACTTCCGAGTCATAAATATTGTTATTCTTAGAGGATGTCTTTTTTTTTATATTTCTTTTCAATCAAGTTGAACCGGTATCTCACGCATCCCGAGGGAAATCATCAATAGATCTATAATCACTCAAATCAAACTACTTAGAGGATTGCAATCCCCTTGAAAACTCGATTGGGTTCTAAAAGCCTATTTTAGTTGCAAGGGGATTGCTATCCCTAATCAATGTAAGTTTGATAGTTTGAAAACTTGTATAAATAGATGAAGGATTTGAAGATTAAACAAATCGAAATGGATCTTTTGGCTACTTTAAGGTATAATTTTTATTCATATCGGATTAATATACGTTGACCTACGTTTATTATTTTGCTAGATTATATGTTTGTAACAAAATTTCTTTTTAAATTTACCTTCAACAAATTTTAATTATTATTATATAATCATATGACAATTAGTTTATATATATATATAGAGTTATAACATTTATAATATTGATATTATATCCAATGTCAAACCCAATCTTTTTAGCCGTTTGAAGATGTTGTTCGCGATATGAAAGAGTCTACCAATGGCCTAACTACATTTGTCACGGATTCAACTCGACCACTCAATCCGTTGGACTCAACCCAATGACCTAATCCGTTGGAGTCTACCCAACAATTTAAACCATCGAAAACCATTTTCTCAATGCTAAATTGGGCAATGGTTTGTGCCCAACGGCCAAAACCGTTGGAATCATGATAAAAGCAAAGATTCATTTCAAAGGTGGTGCTTTCGGATGGGAGTAGGGTTATTTATATTCAATATGATATTTTGGTTTGATTTGGACAGAAAAATCCTTATTGAACCGGACCTCGACCGAATAGCCAAATCCAAATTCGGTTAGTCTAAATTCAAATGGTAAAAAAGAGCCCAATTGCAATTATATAAAACCCAATTAATTTAACTGGTCCACCGATGAACTTGAACCGGGCCTAAAAAACTTTAAACTGATACAATGATACTTGACACTGCCATATATTCAATCAAGTGTATTCCTACACTATTTTGTGCCTTTTGTTATTATAGTAAAAGAGGTGGTGGACTTAAAAAATATTTGTTTTTTTTTTTAAATGTAAATAAGACTATATAAGTTATCACGTTTTATATATTTATTAAAGTAAAATATATATTGGATTTCTCAAGTGTGAAATACTTTGTTAATTTTTATTGTAAATATTTTGCTATTTAGAAAGGGTTGGCGGCACAACATGTTGTCCGCCTCACTTCTAACTCGATGTAATATAATAAAATTTTATAGATTATTTAGCATTAAAAAATAAAATAGAAAATTATATATTTATACACCTATCACTTCTGAGATTATTTTTCTAAAAAGACTCAAAATAACATCTTAGTTCACAATGATGGCCCTCAACGGCCCATATAACAAGTGTATCATAGTATTGGACTGGCCCATACTTCTTTGGATCCACAACGGCCCAAATGGCCTATCTAATATCATGAGCGGAGCGGTCTGTCTACAACGATACGTATTATATATTGGCCGCTAGGGTTTAGGCGTTGTTCTCTTGAATCCCCATTTTCTAGCAGGCAAACGGCGACTCGGCGCTCCATTCCTAAGGTGATCTTTCGCAGTCTACTCTCTTTGCTCGATTCGTCTTTGTTTACATTCCTCCAAATTTGCAGTCTGTTTCGTAGTTCTATGAATTTGTATCTTTTTCTGTACCTCTGTCACTATTGAAGAAGCAAAGTTTAGCTCAAACGAAAAGATTAAGTTTTGGATCTGGATACTAAAGAATTCCGATGATCAATTTGACCATTAAAGATGTTGGAACTAGTAAATGCGTATTGAAGTCTCACTGTCTCAGTTGGTATGCTTGATACTCTCGACTCTGTACTTATCACCTCTCTTGTTGTACACAATGACAGATCGAGAAGAGGGCGCCAACCATTCTGAAGTTGGCCAGCCATGGTGCACGTTTCATACTATCGCAACTGTAAATTTTTTTTCTGGCTTTTATCCTACTCAATTAACTGTTTCCCATCTCTGCTTCTTTTTTAATTACACACAAGTCAGTTTAAGATGTTCATGATTTTTTTTCCATTGAATGAAAAGTTATTTTTATTGTTTCAAGTATGTACAGATACATTGATCGTGTTATTATACAAAAACATGATAATTGTAAAAATCCTACATCTCAGCTCAATTTGGCGGTAAACAATTAATTTATCATGAAATGTATTATGCTTGCTGCAGCATGATTGTTTTAGATTTATGCTAGTCAATATATCATCATAATGTTCTCTTTCAGAATTTTACTTGCTGTAGATTCAATCTTGGTAGGATTTATGCTAGTCAATACTATATAGTTATATATTGGTTTTCTCACATGCATGTCTAATTGTGCTTAGATGGGAAAACCTTTAAGAAGCCCCGTCGTCCCTATGAGAAGGAACGATTGGATGCTGAGCTAAAGCTGGTGGGAGAGTACGGGCTTCGTTGTAAGAGGGAGTTGTGGAGGGTTCAATACGCCTTGAGTCGTATCCGTAACAATGCTAGACATCTTTTAACCCTGGATGAGAAGAACTCACGTCGTATCTTTGAGGGTGAGGCTCTTCTTAGGAGGATGAACCGTTATGGTTTGCTTGACGAGAGCCAAAACAAGCTCGATTACGTCTTGTCTCTAACCGTTGAGAACTTCCTTGAGCGTCGCCTCCAGACACTTGTGTTCAAATCTGGAATGGCCAAGTCTATTCACCATGCCCGTGTTCTTATCAGGCAGAGGCACATCAGGTAGATAATCGACTGTTTTGCTTGTTTAGAAATATGATTCTATCCGCAAACTTGTTTTTAACGATTTTCCTATGCAGGGTTGGGAGGCAGGTAGTGAACATTCCCTCATTCATGGTGAGGGTTGACTCTCAGAAGCACATTGATTTCTCACTGACCAGTCCATTCGGAGGAGGCAGACCAGGAAGAGTGAAGCGAAAGAACCAGAAGGCGGCTGCTAAGAAGGCTTCCGGCGGAGATGGTGATGAGGAGGATGAAGAGTGAAGCATAAAGTTGTGATGACATTGCTGAGGTGTGAACTCATGATGTTTTGAATATTTTGGTAGCATTAGAAGTATCCATCTATGATACCATTTACTTTAGATGCTGTGTTATTTTTGAAGTACTTCTCTATTTACGGTTTTGTTAGGCATGAACATGAACTTTCTGATCAATCTTAGATATTTGGTATTAATGGAATTTTACATAATTTTTGCGCACATTTGACTTACCATGAGAGTTATCTGATTTTTCTATGTACTATAACATTATCTTCATAGGTCTGTGGTCGCAAGTTTTTCCAACCAGGTTTGTAACTCGTGCAAGGATATAGTAGCTATTTCTTGATTTGGAAATTTAGGATTTTGAACTTTGGACTTTGATGCATATAATTTAGGAGGAATTCTGAAGATATAGGGGTCAATTATGAAATCTAAAATGTTATAGGAAATGGCCCGTTCTTGAAATACCGAGTTCAATGCTATGTGTACAGGATCTTGGTTGTCTTATAGAAGATCTATTCCTTGGGGATGTGAAATTCAAAGTGACGGTAGGTGGGGGATTTGAGCCACTGTAATTCACACGTGGTTTTTGCCCAATTTGAGATCTCCTGTAATATCAGGAGTGATTTTTGCCCAATTGAGATCTCCTATATCACGATTTGGACTGGTTTTTGTCATGACACGATTTGGACTCTATGGATGACCTTGAGGCCGTTGTCTACTTTGCAGTTTTGTGTAACGAACTAAATTTAGATAAAAGTATACCTTCCCCCAGGATATTGTTTAAGATAACGCAACAATTGTTTTGTGACATGTTAGTGTTGTGTAGTCGGTAGTTGTAGGTATGAAGACATGTGTCCCGAATGCACAATTCTAGACGAGTGATACACTAGATGGCGATACCGGTCAGGATTGGGAGATTTGCGACATGTTAGTGTAGTCGGTAGTTGTAGGTATTAAGACAATTTGTCCCGAATGCACAAATCTAGACGAGTGATACACTAGATGGCGATATCGGTCGAGATTGGGAAATGACGTCGAATTATCCGTGGACAACCATTTTGTTTGAAAAATGTTTTAATGAATAGATTTCAATGTAACGCAATCATTTTGTTGTGGTGTGTACGTGCATAAGTTTTCCAAGAAATTCCATTATTTTGAAAAATGTGCTTAATGTAACAAATTTCGAGAATGATCGTCGACTAAATATAAAAATAAGATGATGCGCCATAATTAGATTTTAAACGGTAAAGTCTCTCAATATCAACGTACGCGTATTAAATCATAAACCAAATTAGAAAAGAGTTGCTAGTTGGAAATGATAAACAAATTTGTTCAGCAACTCGGAAATGATAAACAAATTTGTTCACATGAAGTAATTTCGTTTTGTGTAATAATATAGAAGAAATAACATTGGGTAATGATGCTACTCATTTATTTGCGGGACGACCTAAACAATGATGCTAGAGGTTGAACATGGATGAGGAGGATCTCATGGAGACACCAAATGAAGAGCTTGAAATAGTCATATTTGGAAACAAAAAAGCTATATACACGAAGTTCGATTTACTAACATAAAATTCGAGCGCAATGTGATAGCGCTCAGCGGGCGCTAGTGCCATCTGCCGGCGTCCATATTGAGTTTTTTATCCAATATTTATTTTTTGATTAAAGTCTTGTAACTAAAATTTATCTCCTTTTTTTAAAAAAAAAATCTCATCCCCAATAATACTTTTCAACATTATAAATTTCCTCTACCGAATGAATTCAAAGTGACTTACATTATTTTATACAGGAAAAAGAGATATATATGAATTGAATGAATCCAAAGTTACTTACATTATTTTGTACAATCCGACACCCTCTTTTTTTATTTAAAAAAATTCTAGAAAAAAAAAATAAAATAATTGAGCGCCGGCACCCGTATGGAAAAAATGTTTGGCTACGGCGCCATCATCTATTTCAATTCGATTTTATCTTTTGTATAAAGCACAATGTTCATCCACAATGATCGTTTTCAACCCCATAAACTCCCTCTATCACGGTTTAAGTCATACTGTATGGAAAAGAGAAATTTATAAATTGAAAAAGTTAGTTATGTAATTTTTTCATTGCCAAAACATTTGCTAATAAATTTTGGACATCATCAACCAAATCTGGAAAAAAAAAGTTAAAAAAAATTATATAAATGGACACCGGCGCCATTAGACAACGCTCAAGTTAGACGCCGACGCCTTGCGACCGTTTTTAACAACAAGTAATTTAAAGTCCGTATATATAACATGCCCCTTTGGAAATCATTAAACATCATCACTAGGCTCATCCACTACAATCCATGTCTTTGAAACTTGGATCTGAATTAGACATAATTTAGTTATAGGAAGAATATTACAATTATTATCAATTAAACAATTTAATAATATTAAATTGCATTTTAAACCTGAAACAATCAACATACTAAATAAAGATGAAAAACAATTAAGATATACAACATCATTGAATGTTAATAGGGGCAACTTTTGGGTGAGATGGATCCATCAAAGGTAATTACAGGTAGTAGAGCCATATGTTTGGGTGGCCCATCATTGGGATTCGTCCTAGGTGAAAGTTATCATCAATGCTAGAATGAGACAACCAATTTTTTTGACGAGGAGACATCGCTAGATGAGGTTATAAGTATTGTTGTCATTGTGATCTTTTAGAGTCACAGAGGCTTATGAGATGTTTACAGAACTTGGAGGAGACAATGCAGTGGTTCAAGGTGGTGTGAGACTTGGGTAACACGCCCAATCACTACTTCATTCTTTAGATGACGATCTTTGAATGACTTTCTACTATGAACAAATTGCATTTCCTTGATATTGAACCGATGTGCCATTGGTGTGTGAGTAGGAGTGAGAGTGCGTGTCCTGATCACTTGATCTTCGGCTTTATGTATGCGCAAGAGGTATCGAGACAGGTTTGTGAGACTTTGGGGTGCCTATAGATCTTTCCACCAAATTTGAGGTTATGGATTGGTTGCTTAAGTATTGCACTTGACAGGAGCCGGTCTTGCAGGGCCCAAATATATTCCTTCTTTACTTCGGTTTACTACCTTTGGCATGCCTAAAATGTCTTGACTTTTGACCAGAACAGGATCCCAATTGACTTTATGGCCAGGATAATCAGGGCAGCATAAAACGTTTATGCATGATGTATATTTCGATTTTTTTTTAGGATAGATTATGCGTTTAGGAGGATTACACGTCTCTCTAAAGTACACTGAGTTATTTTGGACATTTGAGTTCATATTTTAATCATGTACATATATACGTTTGTTTGACTAAAATACACGGGGTTATTTTGGACATTTGCGTTCATATTTTAATCATGTACATATATTTTATTACTTTGTTCTATTTGACTGCACTTTCAATGGGCTAGTTAGACTCTATCTTTCTCTATTAACCATTCACCTAGTTCAATGGTACCATTAGTATTGAATATTGTAAAGATTAAAATGGCGAATTTTAGGTAGCAAATTTATAAAACCGGTCATATATACAAAAGCTTCATTGTCTTGTCTAATATTGAAGAGAGAGATTTGTTACTTGATATAGTACAATTTGTAGATGTATGATATTATTTGAAATTTCTAGCAGATTCGTCCATTGAGGATCAATTATATCCATACCTAGTTGAATTAGATCAGTTCTTGTAAGCACCGAAGGGGCTGTGGCAACAACATTATTGGCATGCACCATCTGTCCATTGAGCATCATTTGTAGATTTTTTTTTAATCATCCTTTTATCTATGTGAATGTATTTTTTCTTTGTTTTGATATTATTTATTTGTATTTTCTTTCTGATTGTATCATCGGCATTCCGGAGTCTCGAGGTGTGAAAACAAGAAGTTGACAGGCTTATTGTTAGAGCAACAAGGTCAATGGATTTGACGGAGATAAACTACTGTTCACAATTTAGTCACTACCATTTCCTTTGGCTTCGTCTCTTACCACCAGATCGCATCCCAACGTATCTCAAATGGATACTTTCAACGTCTACAAAGGCTATGGCAAGGTCGATCACCTCGAACCTCAAAACCAACCGTCTTCTAACCTCCATCGACGGGGACGAACCGTTATCACCGCCATCTCCGCCCTCCTCCTCTTAACTCTAATCATCGTCTCCCTAGTCGGCATTGTTATCCGCAAATCCGGTGATATCGATGAAAATGAACTCGTGGATCCGATCCGATACACCTGCAACTTCACACAAAACCAGGACACCTGCTTCACCTTCATATCCGCCATTAATCCCCATCCCAAGCCTGATCCGGTTACGATCCTCTCAATTTTGCTCAGATCTACGATGAACGAGCTCCAAAACAACCTCGCTCTTCCGAAGAGATTGATCTCGAAGGTGAATGATCGCCGGAGTATCGGTGCTCTAGAGGATTGCGGGACCCTACTAAACAACGCGTTTGGGAGTCTGAATCAGTCGGCCGTGAAGCTATCGGTGAGGGAGGATTTGACGGAGATGGATATGAAAGATCTGAGTACGTGGATCAGCGCGGCGATGACGGATCAGGATACTTGTGTGGACGGTTTGGAAGAGATGGAATCGTCGGTGGTGGATGAGGTGAGGAAGGCGGTGCAGGGGGCTAAGATAGGGATGAGTAACAGCTTAGCAATTCTTGCGAATATGGACGAATTGAAAAGGGATTTGATGAAGATGTGTCATCAGCCAAAGCACTAGTGAAGTAGTTAATAATGATGATGAAGATTGGAGATTCAACAATCAAATTATTTTACTTCTGGCTTGCCTTTTTATTTTTCCTTCAAAACAATTGAAATATGTAATACGTATAAATGTAAAATTATATTCAAGTATGTTTCTAGTGTTTGTAAATGAATATCCATTAATAATGTAGTTTTAGTAGATAAGCCTATTTTTAATAAACTTTTTAATCCATTTAAAAAGGTTAAAAAAAATTACGTCAAGTGTGATCTAGATAAAAATATATCAAATATTAATTTAATTTAATTTAAAACATAATTTTACTTTATAAGATTAACTTAATCTACCTATTATAAATATATCGTTACATACTTTGTGTATAATATACTATTACAAATGTATTGTTACCTACAATTTATTTGAGGCAATGACTTCGGCCCTTAGATTGTTGAACAAAAGAGGTGTCAGGGTTTCCTTGCCGTAAACCTCACGTTATGTTTATATGACAATTAGGATGGAATAAGATATTGTAGATTTGCATTCTCAATTCATTTTAATTCATTTTAAGTATTACATAATCCATGAAAATCTAACCTTTCATCTCTTTTTTTAACTTGAAGTCACGAAAATCTCATTGCAATAAGTATGTTGTCTTGAATTGACCTCTTTTGGATGTCCTCAAAGTGGATGGATTAAATTTGACATAAGTACTTTTAACATGTTTTTTAAAAAGAAATTTTCAATTATTTAATAGATATTCGACAGGAGGTTAAACGGTCCTTATTCACTTGTAGTAGATGTGCTTATCAAATTTTGGGATTTAATGAAATTAATGTATGATTGATTTGTTTGAAGAATTTACCAAATTCTATTAAGACTCTTGATCGTTTAGGTCACTGTCGGTCCTATAATACGCTAGTATTTTAGGTTAAAATTTACGTCATTCTATCCAGACTATACGATTTATTAATTCCAATGTAAAAAATCGTCCATTTAAATTTCTAGGCTAAAGAATGATTATATTCAATCGTTATTTTCATTATCTAATATCTCCTTGGTAATTACCTCTAGCAATTGCATATATAAGGTTAAATGAAGTTGGACTTCTTACAAGCCCACGTTGAACGATCCAACTATATTTCGGGCCTAACTGAAGTCCGGCAGGAGGCTAGCCTTGTTTTGTAATCATTTACATTTATCCAATTTATGTAAGTTTGACGTTTGATTCATGTTTGTATTTTAAGTCATTAGTTCATTTTTTCTTCTAAATGTAGATTAAAACACTTCTTATATTAACATCATAATCATACAAACATAGTATTAAATACAATATGATTTATCGTTCCATAATGCATATAAAATCGAATAACATGCTTCAGGACTATAATCCTTCATTTTAACGTCGTACCAAACAACAAGTGCTATAAATTACTTATCCCATTTCGATTCTTAATTCTAACCTTATTCATATAGTTATACCAATTACAATGTTGAAATTATATTTTACCAAAAATATGTCCGTATACAGCAAAAAACTAGTACGATTTTCCTGATAAAATTTTCAAATTTCGAATTACTTTTTTTAAATTAAAAATCAATAAAAAATTAGATTAATTTGAATACTATGCTATTGATACTGATTTGGGTTCGTAGAGTCTAATTAGTAACTTTACCGGAAATGACTTATTTATTGATTAAAAGGTTTTGCACGATTTCCCATCATTAAGATTGAAAATCTGAACAAGTGAACAACTTTTCCCATTACTATACGGTCTCATAATTTGAAGTTGAGATTAAAAAAACGTGTACATCTTAATGGATGTCAATAAAATACGTCTACCTAATATTCTTTTGTAGAACGTCAGTTGAGATCTCCTGTAACCTCCTGTAATAGTGATACATGTATTCCTAATATGTAATTGACTGAAGCTAAATAAATAGGAATTAAAATTTTACTGCTTTACGAGAAAAATAATAAACAATATAAATTCAACCAATCACGTGATATGGATACAAGGATACACAAGGGGAGGGATACATAAGATCTTGTCCGGTAGAACGTAGGTCAACTGACTAAGTGTGTTTCCATTTGTCACGTATATAGGAGCACGACATTTACAAAACGACCACTCTAAAAATTCCAATTTAGGTCTCGTTTGGTATCGCTAGGAATCTCGGTAACGAAATGATTCTGAATCAACAAAAAACTATGTTTGTTTAGAGGTCTTTTTACACATTAAAGTAATTTAATCATTTTCATTTTCATTCTTTCCCCTTAACCGATTTCATTCCGTTTTCATTTCATTACCCCAACCAAACGAACACTTAGATTTATGGATCCATTTTTGGTGTGTTTCGTATTGCTCAGTAACTCTATAACCTAGCTTTGAAGCCGATTTGACTCGAACCGACCCAAAGAAACGAGTCCAACAAAAGTAGCCTGATTTAATGTAAGTAAATTTTCGTTTAATGGACGGTTAAAATCTTATCTATAGAAAAGATCGATCTTTCTCTACTTATTAATATGACAGAGTTGGCCTAACGAAACACAAAACATATAAGTTAAGAGAGCGTGCATTTTTTCAAAAAAGGCTTGAGATCCATGCTTTGCTTCACTAGCCCTATTCGTTCTCACATAATCACGTTGTCCATTGGCATATCTTTAATCCTTTGTGATTAAGTACATGATAAAGTCTTGAGTCCTAATCATATTAGGTGTAATATTACGATACAAATTTATGTGTTTATGATGAAGGTTGAAACACGAGCTTCATATCTCGCAAATCGTATACAAGACTCACTATAGTATATGAGTCATATTCGAACACAAAAACGGCGATATAATAATTTGATGCATTAATAATAAAACTAATATAAACAAGACTGAAAAACAAAAGTGTCAGTCAATCGATCTTAGACATCAAACACAAACACAAACAAATAATAAAATATGAAAACATTAGAAACTTGGAAGAGAAATATAAATTGCATTGGCCAATTGGCTTGCATATAAAACATACAACATCGAAGCAATAAGAGAGAATGCAATTCTAGACTTTATTTTGTCTATCATGGTGCTGACACATGTTTTCTTAGTCTCACTGACGTTTTTAGACTTTTGGTTGAATACCCCGATCGATAAGGTTTTTTTACGGGCGTAATAAGGGCATGTCAATCCATTTCTTCGTTGTTCTTGAATCTCTTTATGTAGGAAGTTGTGTGTGTACATCTTTTGTTCTAGATCCTCAATCATTTCGATGTTCTTGATGCTCTGACTTCGGGAAGAATGCAATTCCGATGTATTTAGCACCTAAAAAGCCTGAAACACATATATAAAATTCGAGGTAGATATCAAAATATAGAAAGTGGGCGTTTTTCTTATAAAAAGGTAGATGTGAGATGTGAATGAGGGTGTGAAATGCATGAAAACATAAGTGAAAATATGGTAGTTTTGACACTCATCAAGCACTTCTACACGTTTTTCGATGTTCTTCACTTCACTCTCGAACCTCATTCATTTTCATCTTGACTTTGAATTCTTTGATCACAAGGAGATCCTTAATTAGTATGTATGGGATCATTCCACTACATATACATGCATCATTTGTACTCCATAAATGTCTGAAACGACCGCAGTTACATAAATCAACCAGTAGATCTCCAAAAAACTAGTATGAAGGAAATAGACCGATAAGATATGACATTTAGCCCGGAAAATGAAAAAGAATCGTGATGGAAAAAATTGTTAAACAGAGTGTTATCAGTCGGATGTTTAGCATATAAATAGATGCATGTGTTTAGGCCAATTAAAGGGATTGATTTCCTAGACCCTAGTTTGACACATTTACTGCTGCATTTTGGATCGAAATTCATCTTGCTTTGTTGACTGAATTTCTACAATGTTAATTTTTTTTAAGGTACTCTTTCATTTATGCAAATTATTTCTTTAACTTTGATCCTTGTTGAATGTATGCTTTCGACTTATTTAATTCATTGAATATCTAGCTAAAATTAACATCTAAGGAATGGTAGAACCCAATGATCTATTAATTTATGATTTTGTATATAAATTCTTGTATTTAACTTAGATACTTAGTGTTTCATCTTAATGAGATTCCTGATTTCTTACCTTCATCATAGGTAGATTATAACCCTGTTGTGTGTTTACACTGAGAAGCGGCATTCACCTTAGGAATAGAAATATACTAATTTATGTGAGAGCGTTTTAGTTTTATTAGACCTACTAGGATCGAACATGGTTTAGAATGTGACGACAACCTTTACCTTGAGGGTTCGTGGGTGTCGTAGTTATATAAGATTTATGTTATTCTGACTATTCTACGAGAGCGTGAAGTTTAGTGTACCTTCTGAGTTTTAAGTTCACAAAGGGTTTGACCAATACATACAACAACTACGAGAACATCTATGGGTGTTTGTTGGCACAATTTCTTTTGCATCGATATGACATAAGCAGTTTAAGATAGTTATCTATACTCCATGTTGATTGAATTCATAATATTCATATACATGATTATTGATCAATAAATTGTTGTGGTGATACATATTTCTTAGATTTTCTCTCAAAAGTCTCTTATTTTCTCATTTAATTTGGTTAATTGCTTGCTTGACTCGAAAAACTCACACAAGTATAGCTAGACAAAACATAGAAGACACTTTTTATCCTCTTAGTGAGCCTAGCTAAATTAAACCTACTTAAGTAACAAATGCCATATATATAAGAATATGACCACTGATATATTGATATGATATGCTGATGGTATTTTGTGTAGACATATGAGGAACCTTATTCTTTTACCCCTTACTCATTTCCTCGTTCCCTTTTCAATTTGATGATGTTGCGAATTAATATTTGTTGAAAGCAAAGTATCCTATGATTGTACAACCCTAGGCTTATGGGCTCTACCAAGATACATATAGTCAAAAACTCACACATGATGCCCATCTTCAACACTTAATTTCCTTACCCCTTACATATATTTTTTCAATGAAAATAGGATGAAATCATACTACTTGCAGAAGTATTTAATTCACGTTTTTGTAAGAAAAGATATTTACACAAATAATAGTGCACAACGGAAATGGGACTATTTCATGGTGGTTTAATCATAACATCAAACAAAATTTTATTTTGTTTTATAAAAAATCTTAAACTCTAACGAGCCTCTCCCCAAAAGTTAAAATAGAATAAAAATAAACATTACACATGAGTATATTTTGTTTTCTTATGTTATTTATATGTAAATATTTCAACTTGATGAATGAACATTTTTTGTTGATCGATCAATCCCTATAGATAAGTGTCGATGACAATTAATTCTAATCGATCTGCAATTTTTGCATGCATCACTGATCCAAAATCAAACACGGGGGCCCAGATTGCGTGGAAGAAGATCAAGTGATATTGTTGGAAACCTAAAAGAAGATATATTATAGCTTTCAATTCGACAACACTCGTGAATTACAGCTACTTGTACTTAGGAAATCAAAGTTTTTTTTTTTTTTCTTCAATGGAGATCGAACTTCTAATGCATTCATAGTTGGTTCTAATGGCAAAACCCTAGACCGGAAAAGGATAGAGAAGGTACAAACTAGATCGAAATCGAAAGAAAAGAGAAGAAATTACTGAGTAACACAATTAAAAAGCTATAAATGATCCAAATCTGACGATTGATGAAGAATCAAATTCTAGAAATGGATGGATCGATGATGGATCTATTGTTGCATAAGCAAGCTTCTAATAATAGCGGCTTGAGAGCTGCTGACGTCAGAGGTTTCAAGCAGTTCAGACAATCTCTCGCTCAAATCGTCTACCTCTCGATGAAGGTTTCTAATGTAGTTGCACGTCTCCTGCAAAACCCTAGCAGCGGAAACCTGCAAATTTATATAAATATATAATATTTATATATTTTTTTTCCTGATAAACTCGTTATTATATTATAAGAAAGCATCAAATTCATGTGCAGTGATACCATTTCAAACAACGAGAACTGCATAGTGCTTTAAAAAATAGATGTTTATCAGGCCTTGCACTCATGTAATGACAGAATCTTAACTATACTATAAATTTATTAATACTATACATTACCTAGATCTGATAGATATATATCACTTTCTTTTTTTTATCTTTATCTTCCTAATCTGAACACACAGAATACAAGCTAAGTTACCTTATCGGTACGACGGGAGCGAAGCTCCGGGAGAAGTTGTTGTAGCTTGGAGACGAGTTCATGGATCTGATCATCGGAAATCCGGGAGGTTCCGGATTGCCTTGAACGTGATCTTCTGCTAGACATTGCTGTATAAGCGTATATATATATGTATGTATACCCTAGGTGAAAATTGTTTAGGTCAATTATGTTGTAAAGTGTATGTGTGTGTATGTCAGAGCTAGAAATATGGGGGGAAAAGGGAGAGAGGAGGGAGTGGAAGTTGCAGAGAGGAAAGCAGTTGGCAGGGGAGACAAGGTATGGGAGAAAGTGGGGATGAAGCTTTGGAGAAGGAGAAGAAGATAACAAAAAAAGAAGTGAGCACAAAATCACAAGTAGTGGGAGGGAGGGAAGAGAAGGTAAGTTATTAGGTAGCCAAGACAAAGTGCATGGGAGAAAGGAGTGGGGCATGGACTTGTATTTAAATAGGAGAAGAACAAGCTATAAGATCCAGATTGACAACAGATACTCCATACTCTCCATTCTAATGTGTTTTTGGAGATTTATTACACTTTTACCATTTTTCTTGTAAAACCCGGATTAGGGTTTTATTGTAATCGTTATTACAAGATACAGTACGAAAATCTTTGGTTTGGCAGTGTTTCCAAATATTAGTTACAGTTTCGAATTCGATGATATATTCTTCTGTTATTTTCTCTTAATGATTGTGTTTGAGTACTAATATTTAGAAAGGTCATAAAAAATCTCTAATGGTGTGTTTGCTTGCTCATCCATAATAGAAATGAAAATCAAAAAAATAACCTTTAAGAGATAGGAAAAATAGTCTTATTTACCCATTTTTTTCATTTCTATAAGATAACCAAAAATAAAAGGATCTTTAATCGCATTTTTTTATTTAATTATTTTTAACAATTACCTTTCACTTTCATTCGAGATAGTTAGCCAAACGGGCCCTAATATCTTCAAAGCTTCTGTCCACTGGGCCATGTTGGGCTTGTTCCAACTCTTTCCTAGCTGCTATTCTATGTCTTCATATGTTGTACTATATATATATATATATATATATATATATATATACTAGTTTAATGTCCGCCGCCCCTTGTGCGGGTTTTACCTAAATAAAAAATATAATATTATATTTTTACGTATGTATCAATACTAATAAATAAAATATAATTATAGGCTAAATAGTTGATATTTTAATATTCTCTAGAAAAAAAGACCGTACAGAGATACATATATTTTAGAAGAATCAAATAATTTTTATATTAAAAAAAAATGACGTTAGAAAATTTATTTCAAATTTGGTATTTGTAGTAACCGAAAAATGCTTTTCTGTTTTGATAATAATCTATTTTAGATTAATAAGATGGCGTTTTATGAGTATATACCTAATGAAAACCGATGTGGCGCGTTGACTCTTTAGTAATTTTAATAAAAAATTTTTTTTATAAAAGAATCAATGGAGAATCGGTAAATATAGTATGACAAATCTGTAAATAACTCAAAAAACTTACATGAGATGCCTTAGGATGCGACATTTAAACAAAATGCGTCTGGTTTTAGTAACATATATAGATATATAGGATGGTTTGAGGGATGAGGTTCATTGTGAAGAGGTGGGGAGAAAATTTTGTACCTTTTTTTGTATTATCGAGTTCTTTTTTTTAAAATTTTTTTAAAACTGAAATTTTATGCTAAAAATAACCCTTTTTTTGTTTATAATTAGGATAAAAAAAGAACCGTGATAACAAAATAAAATGAACTCGTAGTATAAAAACTGAGCAAAATTTTTCACCGGAACCAAAAAAAATAAAAAAAATAAATATAAAGAATATGCGTTTAGAGAAATTTTTTTAATGGGATATTCCGGATGGTGTCCCTGTGGTTTGGGGTATTCTGGATATTGCCCAGAGGTTTTTTTAGTTCGGATATATAGTACCCTTGTGTTTTCATATTTTCCGGAAAATGCCCAACTCCATTTAAATTGTAAAGGTATGTTAACTTAAAATAATTTATTTTTTAAAAACTTAATTATGTGCAAAATGTTTAGCCTCCTTTATCTTCTTTTTTAAAAATAAATTTTTCTCGTTTTACTAAAAATTATTTTAGTTGACATCTCTACAATTTAAATGAAGTTGGGTATTTTCCGAAAAATATCGAAATACAAGAGTACCATCCGAACTAAAAAAAACCTTTGGACAAAATCCGAAAAATCCAAACAACAGTTTACCATCCGCAATTTTCCTTTTTTAATTTATGCACTGTAAACATGATCGATATTCAACACTTCACTTTCATACACGAGTACCTTTCTCGTTTCGTTTCATGATACATAGACGTTTTCATACCGCATTTTTATGCATACATATAAAGTTTCGATCTAAGATCGTTCACATATTTCTTAATTCGGATTTTTAACTCTTTCACTTTCTACCCGAACCATATATTAATAACTCATCCCACTCATTTTTCACTAAAATAATTTATTAACATGTTTTTAAATGCTGTCTTTACTAGTCATAAGATAATTAATTAACTATTATAATTTTATATTATATAAAACGCTATCTTTCCATTTAATAATTAATTTTCCGTTTATTTATAATGTTGTTCTTTGTTGGTTGCTTACGGTCATTCTTATAACTAATACCGATAAATGACAAGAATGTAGGCGTGTACATGTCCATATAGGTACCTACAACGTACAAGTCGACGAGTATCATTTTAGTAGCTCTGTGCTACTCTTTAAGATGGGTCAGCTCATTCGTTTGCGGAGTATAAGGTTTGACATACATAGATAAATTCGGAAAAGTATACTACTAGTTGCATAGTGATAGGGTTTGGCATATATTTTATACAGGCGAAAGTGGGTATTTATGAATATTTATATGGGTAAATGAGTGAAATGATGTGATTTGTAAGAGAGTGTGATTGATTGATTTGTTTTATTAGATGGAAGTAAAAATGGAATTTGTTTTATATAGTATATAATTGATTGATTTGTTTTATATAGTATATAAGTTTTGACCGGTCAAGACGATGACACCGATTGGTTCAATTCCACGTCCGTCGACGTATATCTTGTCCAGACACAGTGTAATCCTGGCACCGTCCCTTGCTTCCTCGATATTAGCAACCCATATATTATACATTTATTTCACTACTTTAAATCTAAACCATGTTATCAAATGGTGTATACTTCTAAACTATACTCAAATCATTACTATTATTATATATGTTCCATATATGTCGTCATAACTCCTTCACTCACTGTTTCTATGCTTCATAATGCATGTAACACATACCTACAGCCACCTTAAGGTACGTGAGTTTACGATGTGTAAGACACGTAGTTTACTCCTATTTTCGGTTGATTTTTATTATAGAACGTCCTATCTAAGTATATATGTTAAACTTGGTCTTAAAATACACGTACGCTTAATACATCACGACCTTCGGCCTATATTCTACTTGGATATATAAAGAGTAATGCACTTACCTTATATAATGCAATCTTTGTAAATAAAATAAACCCTCGCAGACGTACGTGGGATACGAATGAGACGAAACTTATAAATCTCATGTATACATGACATATAATAGCTCTTATGTGCTATATAAGAGCAATTATATATCATTTATGTATGATAAAAATATATAAATTTGAATGGAATGGTAATCAAATGTATCTAATAATGGCATTTTGCAATTGCCATTTGAAGTGAGGGTTGAGTTTGTTTAAGGGGTCGCATACTCACATGCTTAGCCAACAACAAATCTCACCTCGTTCATGCATTATTGAAAAGAATCCTATGAATTGAACCCTTCCACTCAGGTCCATATCATCACATTTATTACACAGTAGGGAGTTAACTCATCATGTCATTCTATTTTTTTATAACCAAAAATCCTCAACCGTTATTCTTTTAATATGCCAATATACTTATTTTGAGTTACAACTCTTACCTACAAAACATCCTTTATAATTAGATCAATTTACGGCCAACTGCAAACCTGTTCGACAATTTAGAATTTGCCTCTTCTCTTCAGTTTAGGGTATGTTTCACATGTCTCATACACTATATGTATAATGTACTAAGTGTCCGTTTGGTTGAGGTGGTGGATTGGAAACGGAATAGAATCGGTTAAGGGGAAGGAATGGAAATGAAAATGATTGGATTACTTTCATGGGTAAAAAGACGTCTAAACAAACACAATTTTTGATTGATTCGGAATCATTCCGTTACCGAGAATGATTCCTAGCGATACCAAACGAGCCCTAAAACTCGTTATCATTCATCGTGTCAAACACGTACCCGTTAGTTTGACATATATACGTGAGTGACGCGTAGACTATATAATCCATTTTGTTTATCTTTAGAATTTTAATTTTAAAAAAAAGCAATATAATTCATCGACAATAAATCTAGTTTAACTTATTGTGCATTGCACGGCTATTTTTTTAAATTATTGTTTTATAAGGTAATTTTTTATAAATATTATATCTTTTATTTTGATATGATTAAATATAATAATTATCATACTAATAAATATAATAATAATCATACTAAAAAATTGAAATAAAATTTATTGAAATAAAAAATAAATTTAAAATTTAAAATAGATTATCCTTATATGATCTAAAAGGTATTGAAAGATTAAAATGTTATATAAATTAATTTAAATAAAAGTTCTTATAAAAGATAAAAAGTTCTCTAAATTAGACAAAATGTCAAAACTCAATATATTGGCGTAAATATTTTTAAGCGATTGTATCTAAATAAATAACTAGTTAAAAAGTTTAAGTACGACTCATGTTATTTTTAATTTTAAAAAATTAATCAACTAAATTATGCTATTAGATTTAAAATAATAATGATTATATAAATAAAATCGATTTTGTTATTTTGGTTATAAAATAAATTTTAATTTTTAAAATAAAATTCAAGTAAAATTGAATTTCTTATATTGAATTATATAAAAATGACAGAAAAAGAATTGATTAAAGGTAATTTTGATAAATAAAACTAAAATTTTTATCAAATATAAATTAGTAATCATTGTGATTCTGATGTTATTACTCAATCGTAATGCATTGTAACCGATTTGAGGGAACCGTATTTGAATTAGCTAAAATATTTCCATGTTATGAAGTTAAAAAACTTAAGTATTTCCATGAAACGAAGTTTCGAGTAAATACGTACTTCTATATTAACTAAAGTTTGTAAGAAACAAGAACATAGAGTTTCTTCATGATTGAGAATCTTGCAATGAGCTAGCTAGCAGTTCTGTACTACAAAAACTTATTCTAAAATAAGTTTTAATATCGAGTTTAATATATAGTGTCGGTTGATTACGTACAATTGTCAATTAATTTCACGATAACAACTCGCCAGATTTATATATTGAGTTTAAACCCAATGCGAATATCGACTCAGATACACACGATCCCATCTCAACAGTCCTTTTGTATCGGACTTTGAAAGTATAGTATTAAACACAAGGCTAAATTTAGGTGGTAATGTATCTCAAAGTTTCTAAAATAAATTTCTATAATAATGTGAAGGTGAGATGTTTAATGGATTTTAGAGAGAGAAGAAGATAACGATATAATTTACAGTTGTGTATTTTATTATTAGTGGGGTTGCACATAATAGGAATATAGGATTGCCTATGCGATTAAATAGTGACACGTAGCATGTACAAGGATATGTATCAAATCATTTTGATCATTATCGTTGATGCTATTCAATCTGGATCGGGACAGATGTCACTTGATTCTCTACTATCCCACTCGATCCAAGTGAGCGAAGCCCGACGTGGGTGGCGGCTAGCTTGGTGAGGTGTTTGTTAGTCGATCTTTAGAAGGATTAATGAATGTTAATCGTAGGGCCTAACTCCCTAAAGAATAATATTAGTTAAGAGATCGATATGCTTTAAGAATTAAGACTAGGTTTGTAGCAAGGTGTACATATCCTTGTACTCAGCTTCACCTTCACAGTTTGAAGCCACAATGTTTTACATGTGACATGAGTTAAGGTTCGGTAACTCAGCTTTTGTGATGTCTTAGCTAATGTGTGTTTTATGAAACAAGGTTGGTTATCATGGTAAATGCGAAAACGCGAGTGAAACGTTGGTTAGATGGATCACTAAACCAATTCGTTTCGGAAAAAGTTGAAAGGGTGTTGTGGTCTGACAAGAGATGTGAAATTGGATCGAGGTGAGGGATACATTGAAGTATTGTAGTATGCTCAGAAGCATGAGTAAAATGCAAGAGATTTTGATCAGCTGGAGTATGCATGCCTAGTCAGGGTTGGTTTAAATTGAATGTTGATGACGAGGTTAAACAGCACACGGATCCATAATCATCAATATCGAAATGACCATGTTTATAATACTAAAGATAATAATAAACTTTCGGGATCTAAGTCACCGTAACTAAACATACCAAATCTCAATCGATAACAATCAAATCTAAACTAAATATATATCATGATATGAGGAGGGCAATCATGCGCAACTCTTGTATCTTGTTAAATATTAAAGATATTAATCACGTAGCTTTCACATCTTGCGATTAAAACGTGAAAGACCAAGGTTGTGTTTGCTAGAATTAAATTTAAACTAGTGATTGTATTTTTGATAGTGATTGTGGTTTTTAGGAGTGCTTGTTTTTTAAAAAACTCGTATGTGTTTGCTGTGAGTAGTGTTTTTTAAGAGAGTGTTTTTATAGGTACAAGTACATTTATCCCCAAAAACACACTTTCAATCCAAAAACCCTTATTATTTCAGGGTATCAAAAACACTCAAAAAAAAACACCAACACTCACATAAACCCCTCACAAACAAACACCAAAATTTTAAAAACACTCATAATCACTAATTTAAACTAGTGATTGTTGGATAGCAAACACAACCCAAATAAGATATACAAAAATCGATACGCAACTCTCACATCTTGCATAAAAAAAACTCTAAACTATCATAACACGTGAATTAAGACATACATTCATAAAAGGGGGGAAATCATTATCAAAATCACATATATCCATGCAAATCGGGCTCTTTAGACCCTAAAACGGGAGAATTTAGCAAGATATAACTTATAAAAATTCACCTTTTCTTAATAGAAGGAAAACAATGGAAATCAACCGATTAGGGCTATACAGTTGGTCAATATGATGCACAATACTCGTCTTTGAAACTTTTGATTGAAAATTGAATAAATAACTTATTGACGAAAACACCTTATTTATAGGAGAATTTTTAACATCGTTCTCCTAGGATTTGTTGCTAAATCTCAACAAACGCTATTTCTAAGGAAAAGAAAAAAAAAACGTACAAGAGGATGTACTAAAAGATAGTCCGACAATAAAAAGGATAAAGGGTGGAGATCGTCCAACACTCGACAGTAGTGGGATCGATCAGTTGATCATGTGGGACTAGTTGGATAATCTACATCAACACACATCATTCTAGAGAAATGACCTTAACGAGCTCAGAAAATCACGTGGAAATCGGCCGATTTGTAGGGGATGGTGAGCCGATCACACTTCAATCTCGAGCACTTATGTTCACCTTCACCCTCGGATTTTAGTCAATCTAGACTTAACTTCGACTTCCAATATTATAAAACGAAGAAGTAGATCCCTAAAATAAAAGGGGAGGAAATCTACCGAAATGCAATGTGTTTAAGAACTTATGAGCTTTGACTTGTTCCTATTACTATGATATGTGTGGTTATGCTTTGTTTGAGAACTTGATATTAGTTGAGTCATGTATATGAGTCATTCACATAAAGATATCTACGGATCTTACTTGATGACAAGTTTAGAGTAGTTGATAACATCCTTTTTATCGTCTTTTTTCACCATCATTTGAACATTTAATGCATATTTGTATTACATTTTGTTAAATTTACTTCCCTTTGATGTTTTAAAGATTTTTCTTGTATGTTAGCGGAATTACATGTATTATAGATCTTTTCGGAGCAAACTAAGATTATATACGGAAAAATATCCTCAATACACTAAGGTTTTTCGTACGATCAACACGAAGTTGATAAATTTCATAGCTAAACGAACCTTGTTTAAATCTTATTTAAACATCAAAGTTAAATTTTAAAAGATGCTTTACTTATAAATTATTGTACCTTTGCTAAATATTTAATGTGTGTTTTGGCGATTGTATATGACCTAAGCACGTGTTGTTGTGGGCCATAAAACTTCAACCACTGCTCGCATAAGATTCTTTCTAATGAGAAAGAAAAAATTATGTTTTCTCTCAATTTTATCTAACCATGATCATGGAAGACAATTCTTTTTTTAATAGTTTGATCATATATATGCCTGACTAAATCTATGACTTCATAATCAGAGAAAAATCTAAACAAATGTTTATTCTTCGTGAAGATTTTTGAAATATAATAAAGAATCAATTATCATATAGCATAATAGATTGGTGAATACTAGCACAAACTTTTATAGTAATTTCAAAGAAGTCCGAATATTGCGACTAATAGTAATTATAGTGTGGATTTTGCAACACATAAAATATTGTCCAAAAACGATGGAGACGTGATGACAATATCGACCATATTCGATGTTTGTTCGCGAAACCGTCTTCAAAACTGGGTGAAAGGTCGTTATAATAGGACGAAGCTCGGATATGTTGGGTTTTGGAACATGTTGTGGAGGATTATGGCTTCCACATGAACAATATTGGATAACATACTCCTATTGTCAATTGATTTTAGACGGAACCTTGCTGAATTTACGTGCTAGACTTGGGCCCAACACGCATACGCACTTGGACGTGCGATGGATCCCACGTCAATTCTGACTCAACGAAATCTATCACATGTCATATACATAACAAATAAAAATCATCATCCGATCCATTATCCATCAATTATCTCTAATTTGAGCATTAATATTTGATTTGGTTTTTTTATCCTTGATATATAAGTTTAAGTTGAAACAATGACCCCAGCCCTATTTGATCTATTCTCCTAACATGTTTCGTTGAACAAGTAAAAATAGCTTGATTGCCGTAATTTTCATTTTTTAACTCCAAAAAAGTTATTACGGTTAATGATTGTATTTGATTTTTATCTTGTTAGTTTGCGGTTTGATTTAAGTTTTGGTTGAATAGCAAATGTAGATAACATGTTGTACAATACTGGAAAAAACGATCTACCCATCCACCAGCACGAGAATATGGATTCGGGTGACCGAAGTTGCAGGCGAGGCGAGTGATAATTCGGGTGAGATTTTACAAGTAGGGTCAGTGATATAAGGTCCATTCAACTACACCCTCCATCCCAGGTTAGCTGAGTCGATCATCATGTGTTAATTAAACCCATGGAGTTGCACATGATCATGATCAAGATCAATTCCTCTTCAACTAGTTATCTCATCTTCTAGATTAAAATATTAGTTTTTTAATTTCAACATGAGAGATCTAGTTACCTTTCTAGTTCTACGTACTATCAAATGCCACTTACGAATATAGATTATTTGAGTTTATGTGTGATAAAAAATAACGAGTTAGAGGAAAGTTACATGACAAATACGTTATCATGATATATATACTAGTGTATGTGTAGCCCAAATACATCGACACTAAAACCAGTCAACCTAATTCGCATCTACGGTCAAAGTTGTGGGAAGTTTCATATCGCTTTCGATGTTCGAGCGCACTAACACGTCAGGTCCGAACAAAAAATAAATCAAATAAAATTTCATATTAAATTCTAACTTGTTATAAGAGAAGTAGTCAGCCAAACTTATATACTAGACTCAATCTGTTGTCTATAGTTGGTGTGAGAACATTTATTACTCTATACATCCTGCATGTACCAATTGATACTTGACGATATGACTTAAAACCATCCCGGAAACAAACAAAATAAGTTTTTTTTGATCTAGGCCAACGATCATTCAGGACAAGTCGTAATAGAACCGAAAGGGGTTGTCCATGGTTTACTAATATATAAAGAAATGATATTATAACTAATCACTAAAAGATTAATGGAAATTTAATAATTTTCATCGTGGATGGCTGTGCATTAGTGCATTCTGAAGTTGAATTAGCAAAAAAATTAGTTATTAAAAGGAAAAGAAGCAGGTGTCAGAAGTGAGAAAGTGTGGGAAATTGAAATAAAATGTAAAATTGAAGATTGGAAAGAAGGTGGTTCGTGGTGAATCGGTATTTGCAGCGTGCATCCCGCGGGGCACATGACCACACCCAATACTCCATCTCTTCCTCTCTTTCTTTTTTCCCTGCAGTATCGAACTCGGGAAGCTTGAACACACTGAGAATACCCGGCATGGAATAGATGTAAATAAGATCGATCGGTCCGATCCAAGAAATAAATTGCACCGATCGACTACGGATAAGGGAGAAAATCCTATTTTAATAGGGGAAATAAAGATAAAATAGATTTGGTTCCGGTGATGATGAAGATATAATCTCGATCAGTCCGATTAGTGACGTCAATCATATGCTGGAGAAATAGTCACAAGTCGGGCCGATCGACATCTATTGATAAACTTTTTTGACTCTTTAATAAGCACGATTTTTTGTTGATGTGATTAGAAGTAGAAAACCCACATGTACTACTTTCAAAGGTAATTTAAAGTACTATAACTCTGTACTTTACATGAAAGTTTAAAACTGAAGTAAAGATGGTCGAAATCTGATTTTTCCACCGCCCTTTATGAGATTCTTGACTTGGTTCCTTAATTTTTGTTCTTCATCGATCCAGTCTTTATGGAAAACTTCTTGATTATAGGAAGAACTTAGCTCGATGTAGACATTGGTCCTAATTAGTTTCATAAACATACTTTAGATGACATTGAATTCCTACAACTTCGTAAAAGCACAAATAGACAACCGAAATCGCAAAACTAATAGATTCAATCCTAATATCATGCAAACCTAACTATACGCAAAAAAAAATACATGGAAAAAAATAAGCATGAAAAATAATAAATATTATCATTTATCACAAAATCTTTTTTATATATAAAAGTCTTTGGAAAAAAAAAACACCAAATGTCATCAAGAAGATCAAAGTTTTAGACCAACTCAACCGTCTATTAACCCAACCGGCTATCAACAAAATATTTAGGGTTCACGGGTGAAAATGTTAGTGATTTGAAACTAGTTGATGTAGGTATCACAAAATTTTGACTTGGCAAATGATATCATCGAGTAAAAAATGCAAAAATGAGATAAGAAATTTGAAATTATTATCTTGAATAAAAATGCTCTTTTGATGATTCATATAGAAATCTAGAAAGTACAGACATTGCCAACCCCGAAAAGATTGAAGATATTAATGTTGGCACGCAGCTAGCTACACTACACTCATAATCTCTAATTTTGTCAGTATTAATGTATTAATTATTAAATTTGGAGTTTATTTCGATTTATTTAATTTCCTCCAAAGCAAAATAAATAGAAATATTAAATATATGCAAAGTAAAACAGAATATACAGATAATATCCACCAGTCCACCACAAGCCTGCTGTCAAGTCGATAATATTGTAATAATCGGGAAATTAGTACATAATTTTATTAATTAATTATTTTTATTAAAAGGGGTAGCATTTGTGAAGAAAGAGGTTGCACATTTGCACGTGCATTGCTCGGACGAATCAAATTCAACCTAAAAAACCACATATATAATTCATTTATTCTCTTGGTTAAATTCATTATTCTCCTGGAAATTTGCATAAAGGAGCTGGTTTTTATGGAATGTTGCGATTTATAGTCTTTTTTTGGTAAATGGTAAATTCGTAGATCATCCGGTTCGATCGGCTTAGCCGCTCTACGTCCGGATCGGGTAGAAAGTCGTGACTCATTGTTAGGATACCCTCCCAATATCAATTTTTTCATACATGTCGCCAGGAGGATTCGAACTCGAATATAAAGCTAAACACTTAAAGAGCCTAGCACCATATTTCACTAGACCAACTGAGTATTGGTGCGATTTATAGTCTAATCTTATGTGTAATGGCTAAACATATGCTATTTACTAACATTCAAATGATATCCTTGTATTCAAATTAAATGTATAAATTTAATTAAATTTATAAATGTACAAATTTGAACTTTAAGTAATAATGTAATGTGTCAATAATGTTATTTTGATACTGATTACTAACATCATCTATCGAATACTACGTATATATGATCATACATATGTTACATGTTTTTTAAGAAAGGTGTTTATATAATCAAAAAATGGTTTCTTTATATTGTGTGTTATGATCGAACACAATAATGGTGAGAATATTTCATATTTTAGTAATAATAAATATACATCTTATATCATCCATACACCCCAGAACTTATGACGCACATGAATGAATGTATGTATGGATGTATGGATGATATAAGATGTATGTATGAATGATATAAGTTCTGGGGTTGAATAATTGTCTTCTAAGTAATGAGAATCAAAGGGTTTTAGCATATGTATGATGATATGTTCTCAATTTTTAGATATAGTTGATAGTTGTGGTATCCTAGGTAGGAAGTGGTGTATGCTCTTTTAGAGAGAGTTGACTAAGAGTTGTTTTGGTTTTAAGTTAGCGATTGATGAGTATTATCATGAGACTTGTGTAGATAGATGTTTTGGCGGAGAGAATGATATGAAGTTATGAGTTTTTGAGACAAGTAGTTGAGAGGATGATTGTGTTGTGTGATGATGATGTGATAGTTGACTATGAGTATGCGTTGAAATTGATATAAGTATAAATGATGTTGAGAAACCCGTGTTGCATGTTAGGGTGTGTTGCATGTGAGTATAGTTGGACTTTTCAATTTTTGGAGATCGTTTTACAGACTTAATACCTATTGTTTTAAATTATTTTTATAATTGGAAACCACTGGTACGATCATGAGCATGGTGACCTAGATGCGGGAGTGATGTCCCAGGCATGATCGTACAACGTGGTGGGAGCCCCTTTCATATATAAAAATGTGAATACATGTTTTAGGTGGTGTCCGAGTAGGAATCGAGTCGGGGAAAGAAGGTGGATATGGACAATGGAAAGCGAGACGTTGTAGCCGAAAGCATGCCGGAGGTGCACATGTGGACTTGAGAGAGTGTTGTGTTACTTTGCGTGGCTGAGAGATGAGAGATGGTACATTCTTTACATTGCATTATCTGCATATCATCATAATCATTATCATCATGCACATTATCATCGTTTTTTCACCATTAGTATATTTATGTGGTACATGATTATCGCTATAGTTGTACTTATACATTTTGAGTACTTATAATATTTGGTTTCGTTACCGTTATATAGTTAATGTGTTATAAGTTCAGTAGTTTAGTTTACATACTCTTTCATAACGCTTATTATGTTTAGACTATATGTTGGTGTTTTCGGTGGTTATGTCATATATACTTATACTAAGAGGTTATATAGTCTAACCTAATGAACCGCGACATATGCATTCCTTGTTTGATTTGAGATTAATTATGATATCTATACGAGGTGAACTTAATTGTATATTATTAGTATTTTGTTTTGACGTTCCTTGAATGATATATGCCAGTGTGATCTAATTCTTGAGCCTCAGCTCTGTTCTTGGGGTTCTAGCTAACGTTTTAAAAACGTTGTTTTAGGATAAGCTTCAATCCAAGGTGTGTTCGCGAGAAATTCTCAGAGTTGGCGATCAGCCGGACCCGCGTGTGTCTTAGGTTTTTAGGAAGGTTGTTTACTTGTTGTTTTTATCTTATTTTGGAGTTGGTCGTTGGGGTTGTTTTGGTCTATGTCTTATTTCTTTACATGGTTTAAAAGTGCATATTACTAATACTATTTTGTAAAATTAAAGGTTGGATGTGTTTTTTGTATTTTGCCGTGCTCTTGTTGGAAGGTCCAACAATAAATTTGTTGTCATGCTAAATCTAGTGAACCCACTGTGTGGTTTATATCCTAGTGACACTCACCGGGTTTTCAAATCCGGGGCGTTACAGATGCGGAAGTGAATGGTTGATCCGATCAAGGTTGATCGAGCAATCCGTGAAGTGGAGTGGATAGGTTATTTCTTGAAGAATCTTCGAATGTGGAGTCTTGGATCAAAAATCCAAGGAAGAACTTTGAGAGGAAAGTGGTGGTGCCCAAAATCAAGGAGGAGGTTTTACCTTCAACTTAACTTGATTCAATTTAGACATGTTTTATAAATGAGGTCAATCGTCCTTTATATAGAAGATGTGGCCAAAACAAAAGGTCGGAATTAAATTTTCATAATCAAAGGTCGGAATTAAAGTCCGAAATGAAAGATCTAAAAAGGAGGTCCAATAGGATAAGCCTAAAGGAGGTCCAATGGGAAAGCTTCATGCCAAGACAAGGCATACCCCTTGTCGGGCCGTCTTAGGCGAAGACACGGATGACATCGGTATCCAAGGTTATCATTCTCCTCCTCTTGGTTGTGAAACATCCCCGTTTTACCGTCGTCATCGAAAGGATCAACATTGGAAGCAAGAATCTTGGCGTTGAACATTGGGTGCACACCGTAGGAGTCGGGACTCTTGAACTTGTAGTCTTTCAAGAGGGTGGCGTTGTAGAGGTTGTTGAATATGTTGGCAAGGCGTGGGATCGAGTACTAGCTAGTAATGGAATGATCGATGTCGGTTTTTTATGGTACCGGAACTCTTTGAATTGGTGCTCAATTCCTCGTATGGGTGGCAAGCCGGGTGGTGGATCAATGTACCTAATGAGAACAAACTTCGGGTCGGGAGGCTCAAACTTGTAGTCCATTGAGAAGGTCGCACCGAGAAGTTTGTTTAACATGCCGTCAATGCCCTTGAAGTTGAACTTCGGGGACATGCCAAAAATATGGAGGAGCAAGCCGGGTGGTAAGCCAGGCGGTAGGTCATTGGACATAATGAGAACAAACTCCGGATTGGGAGGTTCAAACTTGTAGTCCACTAGGATGTTGTCATCGTGGAGTTTTTCTACCATATCATCAAAGATTTTGACGCTTTCTTATCTCTAGATGATGGCTTCGCCTTTGTCATCTTCAAAGGAATCATCATACAATAGGTTGACAAGTTGAATTGGAAGTGCCGGGTGCAATCTTCAATGATGATATCACCTTCTTCTTCTTTTCCATCGTCATATAATGGGTTGACAACCAACTCACACTTAGGTTGTGTCACTGCCTGGGGTCCTTCACTAGAAGTGCTTTTGGGCGGGGCATCATGACCACGGCTTGGTGTAATTTTATTTGTTGCTTTCCGTTGTACGGACGTCATGAGGGCAATAAATTTCTCAAACACTTCCTTTTCACACCTTAGATCGGAGTTTTCCTTGGCTATAACATCATGTGTTAAATTGGGCATAACATAGTCATCTTTGGGATTTGCGCGACGTCGGGGCAATTCATAGTCATCTTTTGGGTAAGCTCGAGGATGCGATGTAATGTACTCGTCTTCAGGATAGACTTGATGTCGGGCCATAACGTAGTCATCTTCACGATAGACTCGTCGTCGGGGCACAATGTAGTCAATTTCATGATATGCGCGTCGTTACCCGTGTGGATACCGTCGGTGACCATCAAAGGTTTGTTTGGGCCTTAATTGGTGGGTATGAGGAAGACAACTATTCCTTGTCCTCGTCAAAAGGAATCATCGTCATCATAGAGCAAATGATGAAGAACAATGAAGAACGACGAAGAATGATGTTTAACGATGAAGAACAATCAAGAAAAAAAAGTAAAGAAACTTAGCCTCGCTCCTTTGCTCTGATTCCAATTTGATGCGTCCTTGGATACATTCAAGAATAAACTCCCGATCGATCTAGATCGAACTTAAGCTTCAATTTCTCCTTTTGTTGATGTGCAAGTGGATCCAATGATAGAGTATGGTTTGCGGAAGCTTTATTTTTTAGTAATTGAGTTTTTTTGGTTAAATTGTACATGTGATTTCTAGGATAGTGAGCTGTCCTTTTTTGTTTCACCAAATTTAACCTGAGTTGGTGAAGGAATTTTTTTTTTGATTCCTTTATTTATTATTTTTTCTAGTTCTTCTTTTTCGGTAAGTTGTAGTAAGTGTATAATTTTCACTCATTAGATGTAATAGGAAAAAAAAACCTAGCAATAGAAAATGAACGCGCCCGAAAATTTGCACACATGCCCCCTTTTTCCTCCTTGCCTTAAGGCTTTTGCGCCGCTGAACTTTCGTATGTACCTCTGGATCCCATTCCTAATGATGAGATCTAGCTTCATAACTGATATCCCTTACCTTCTTGCTATGAACCATCTTCTTTTTCGGAGTGCTTTGGCGTCCGTCTTTTCAGCCTCTGTCCTCAGGTTCTAGATCTGGGTTGTGGTGGCGTGTCACTCTTTATGTTTGATCTGTGGTACTGTGTCTCTGAAACATTTATTGGTCGACTCCTTTCGGCCGAAATTTCTGCTTCTCACAACATCTTCTCTGAAGGTTTGTGTTTCGACCCCCCCCCTTTCTAGCTTGTCTGACTTCATCGATTTTTATTATTTTTGTCGCTTGCTCATTAAGAGTTCTCTCTTTATCTATATAAACCCAGTTAACTTATCATTTTCTTCTTCAAATCTCTAAGTATTATCTCTTGCCTTCTCCTCAACCTGAATACAAAACTAATAGGTTTTTTTCTCTTTGTGTTTGGTGATTCCCTTCTGTGGTCGCTTGACTGGTGGATCTATGGAGAAAACAAGCAAATCCTTTGTGGATGCTATTACTTATGAACCGCCTTATGTTATGGCTGGTCTGAGAAAGATGGTTGGTGACTCCTCTAAGCAGCCTAATGAATCGAAGAAGTCGAATGAAACTAATGAGGAAAAGACTCCTTGTGATGGTATGCATCTTTCTAGCTATCTTTCTAAACTTGCTAAGGTTCGATCTAACTTTCAAAAAGTGAAAGAATCATGTCTTATGGGTCGTATCTTTGGGGATCCTATCGATTTTCCTAAAATCCGCAATGAACTTCTATCTGAATGGAAAATGTGAAGGGGGAAGTTTCTATGATTCCTAAGGGTAACTTCTGGTTTAAGATTAGTGTTGCTAATCCTCCTTGATAAAAAATTGGTTTGGGAACTTAGACCTTATCATGTCCTAGGTCAGCTTGTGATATTAAAGCAATGGAAACCTAACTTCAACACTATGACTGAATCAGTCACTGAACTTGACCTTTGGGTCCGAATCTCTCTGCTTCCTGCAGAGTTTGCTAACAAGGAGGCAATCCAAACTATATCTGAAGAAAATAATGTGGGAAAATTTATTAAACTTGATCCGTACTCTATGAATGGCAAAGTAGGAAGCTATATTAGAATCTGCATCAACCTTGATGTGATGACATGTTTATTATTGTTGATAAAGTCCCGATCCTTGATGAAAATAATATCTTGAAAGATTATCCTATTTGGTTTGAAGATTTTTCTAAAGGTTGTGGCCATTGTGGAGAGGAAGATCATTCCTTTGATGGTTGTCCTCTTAGAGTCATGAAAGCTAAAAAAGTGAGAATTGATTTTAAGAGGAACAAGAACAACATGAAGTAGGGTTGGGCATGGGACGGGACATGACGGATTAAGGCCATCCCACGTCCCATCCCTGCCATTATATATGGGATGGGACCGGGACGAGCCTTGAGTTTTTTTACTAAAAATCACTGGGCCCAATCCCGGTTGGGACCGGGACGGGACGGGACTAATCCCGCATGATATATATAAAATTTCTTTTTGTCTTTTCGGTTTAAAGTTAACAATTTACGAAAGCAAATATTCGTTGATATCCTTAAAACGAAAGACATCAAAATAGAATGTCGCAAAAAGGTTTACAAAACATAATTAACTTGTCAAGTCTAAACATCAAAAATAAAATATAAGAACAAAATTACATAATTATCACTACTCCTTAAACAATGTCGCAATTGAGTTCAATTTTCATTTGCAATTTGTAGATGAATTTAGACAATTGTTAATTTATAATAACAAAATTATATAATGATCACTACTCCTTATATTTATATATTTAATTATTTAATTTATATTTAACTTGTAATATAAGCGGGACGGGACGGGCCTTGTGGGACGAGGAAGGTAAGGCCCATATCCCGTCCCGCAATATTTTTGACGGGACGGGACGGGATTTGAAATTTTTAGATGAAAAACCACCGGGATTGGAACGGGATCGGGACAGGACCGGGACGGGCCCAGGATTTGCGGGATTTGTGCCCAGCCCTAACAAGAAGGGTGGTGGGAGAGATGATGAGAATAAAGATGAATGGGTTCATCCAGGGGGTCGAAGACTAGTACTGGTAATACCTCCTTTGTCACTGGTGGGTTTAGACCCTACCTTTTTGGTACATGTGGTATTACTATTAACTTTAAATATGTGATTTTCCCTGGTAGCTCTATAAAAAGCCCTAAGAATTCTAAGGCGAGTTCTAATGAACATTCTACTCCTAATGATGCTCCTATTTGGGTGGATTTTGCTGCTATATATTCCCGTCCCTCTTGTGGAAGTGCTGAAGGATGTGGAAGTTAACAATGAACCCCCTAATGATGATCATGAGAAGGACTACCTTAAGATATCTAAAACACTTCCTGAAACTACTCTTGCCGAGAATGATGAACATAAATTTGGTGGTACTGTTGGGTTTGCTGAGGACTTTTCTTCTTCTCCTAATGATTTGAATGAAAATGAAGATGTTGTAAGAGCCTTAGTCTTTTGGGAGCCGTTTTGACCTTAGCTGCCCCCGCGGGCTTGTGTGCCGCCCCAGCGGGTTTCCGCTCCCACGGCTCAGGGAACCACCCCCGCAGTTTCTTGCGGCTACAGCCGGTTTTGTTGACTCTTTGACTTGAGCTTTACCCTTTCTTTCTCTTCTTCCTTAAGTCTTCTCCTTGGCTCGTGATCAAGGGTTTCCACTCTTTTTCTAGCCTTCCTACGTTCTCCTTCTTGCTTCTCCTTTCTTGATCTTGATCTTGTTCCTCCTTAGAGTTTTGGAAGTGTTTTGTTGTGTGGATGATGATGTTGATGAGCTTGGAAGCCAGTGAGGTTGGTTGTTGATCTTCCTTGCAGCCTAGGACCACAAGTGTGGTAAGTCTTCTTCTTCTTCTTCTCTTCTTCTTTGATTCCATCTTCCTTAGCTTAGGATTAGATGAATTGAATGTAGATTGATGTTGGAATGTGTATGTATATGTATGTGTGTGACTTTGGAATGGAGAAGACGTGATTTGATCACGTGAAGAGCCGAAGAGGAATCGCGGGGTCACTTTCTGCACTGTCGCCGCCCCCGCGCCTGGAAGCCGCCGCCCCTACGGAAGCTGTGTCACAACGCCTGCACCGTGCCTGCGTTGCTTGCGGCCACTGTCACCGCGCCTGCGGCTAAGCCTTGCCGCGCGTGCGGGTTGCCTTGGTCCGCACCTACATCTCTCTTGTCACGCAGGTGCGTCTTGTCCCGGGTCTACCTAGAGTTGGGTAGATCCTTTCCTTCCCTAGTATGAGCGGGTTAGTAGCATGCTAGGTACGTGTATGAGGTTAGAATGATGATGAGTACGTTATCGTTTATGCCAGTTATGGTTTTGAGGTTTATGAGTTAGGATACGATCCTTATGGATCCCTTTGGTCTAGGTGTGACTCTTTGATGGATATGAGTTGATATATTGTTATGCCTTGTTATTAGGCAGTGTCGTCCTCCAAATTGAAGTGGACCGTGTTTGAAATCGTGGTTGAGACTACTACTGAGGTTGAGGTAAGTCCATAGGACTTACTTAGTTGTCATCCTTATATTGGATGTATGCATGAGTGGTGTTTGTTATATGCTTTATAACATGTGATATGGTTTATTACCGACCTATGATATATTGACCGCCCATTGTAGTGGCTGTGACAACCTGCCTTTCATCCCGTAGTGGAGTCTGGGAAGTTCTTTGTAGTCTAGTTAGATCTGGTATACGGGAAGGGCACTGACCACTCCTTATGGTATACGGGAAGGTGCGCTGATACCACTCCAGCTAGCCGTCCAGTTTGCCGCCTCAGAGGAGTGTGGATTTCAGTATTGAGTTAGAGCCTGGTACGAGACCGATCTCGAAGGCCCATCGGATGGCGCCTGTCGAGATGCTGGAGGTGAAGAAGCAACTTGAGGAGCTGGCTGAGAAGGGCTTTATTTGCCCTAGCGTGTCCTCATGGGGAGCACATGTCCTCTTCGTACGGAAGAAGGACGGATCGTTGAGACTATGTATTGATTACAGAGAGCTGAACAAGGTGACCATTAAGAACAAGTATCCAATGCCGCATATTGATGACTTGTTAGATCAACTTCAGGAAGCGACAATGTTCTCCAAGATTGACTTGCGCTCAGGATATCACCACCTGAGGGTGAGAGAGCAGGATGTGCACAAGACAACATTCAGGACCAGATATGAACACTAGGAGTTTGTCGTGATGCTATTTGGACTTACGAATGCCCCAGTAGTTTTTATGGAGTTGATGAACAACATCTTCATCGACTTTCTGGATCAGTTTGTGGTGGTCTTCATAGATGACATTTTGGTGTACTCTCGTAGTAGAGAGGAGCATGCAGGACAGCTGAGGACTGTATTACAGGTTTTACGGGATAGAGAACTTTATGCTAAGTTATCTAAGTGCGAGTTCTGGATGCCAGAGGTAGCATTTCTGGGTCATGTGGTATCAGCTGAAGGGATCAAGGTGGATCCGGCCAAGATTGAGGCAGTAGCAGCTTGGACTACACCGACGAACGTCAAGGAAGTATGTAGCTTCCTTGGCCAAGCCGGTTATTACAGACGCTTTGTGGAGGGATTTTCTATGATTGCCCATCCACTGACGAGTTTACTGAGGAAGACTACCAGATTTGTATGGTCTGATCAGTGTATGCAGAGTTTTGAGGAGCTGAAGAGACGTCTGACTTTTTCTCCTATTTTGGCACAGCCAGAGGGTACCGAGGATTTTGTGGTATACAATGATGCATCCAAGCTAGGCTTAAGATGTGTGTTAATGCAGCGAGGCAAAGTGATTGCTTATGCATCTCGACAACTGAAGACGTATGAGGAGAACTACCCGACTCATGATCTGGAGTTGGCAGCGGTAGTTCATGCATTGAAGATCTGGAGACATTACATGTATGGTGCTACATGTTAGATCTTCACAGACCATAAGAGTCTGAAGTACATTTTCACACAACGGGAATTGAATAACCGCCAGCGTAGGTGGATCGAGCTGATCAAGGACTTTGATTTAAAGATTCTGTATCATCCAGGGAAGGCGAATGTTGCCGCCGATGCCCTGAGAAGGAAGACGCCTCGAGAGCAGGCGATTGCAAGATTGACAGTTCAACATCAATTACAGAGAGACCTAATCTGGTTAGAGTTGGACATCCAGTTTCCTGATGAGGATGCCCAGCTACGTACGTTAGAGGTTCTTCCTGATCTTTTGGGTGAGATCCAACAGAAGCAGGTGACCTGCCCGACACTGATGAGGATATGAGATAGGATGTCTTGAGATGAGGCACCACAATTCCTGCTAGGAGAATATGGAGTATTGAGGCGCCGCGGTCGCGTCTGTGTACCCGCTGATGCGGATCTACGTCAGAGGATTTTACAGGAGGCTCACTGTACGCCTTATTCAGTACACCCATGTACGAGTAAGATGTACCAGGACTTGAGACGTTTATATTGGTGGGGAGGGCTGAAGCCCGATGTGGCCAGATTTGTAGCGCAGTGTGCGACCTGTCAGCAGGTCAACATAGAGCATAGCAGACCTGGAGGTGAGCTCCATCCACTTCCTGTTCCACAAAGGAAGTGGGAGGACGTCACCATGAACTTTGTGACTGAGCTGAGACTGAGCCAGAGTTTTGATGCTATCTGGATTATAGTGGACAGATTGACGAAGACGGCACGTTTCATTCCTATTCGAGAGACGTGGCCGGTGAGCAGATTAGCTGAGGAGTACACTAGACATATAGTGAGACTCCATGGTGTACCGAGGACGATCGTCTCTGACAGAGATGGACGATTTACCTCGAGGTTCTGGCAGCAGATTTAGACTGCCCCGGGGACAAGTTTGCACTTCACGACTTCGTTCCATCCTCAGACAGATGGTCAGTCAGAGAGGACCATTCAGACCCTGGAGGATATGTTGCGAGCTTGTGTGTTGGATTGGGGACAAGTGTGGACGGATCATCTCCCACTTGTTGAGTTCTCATACAACAACAGCTGGCATGCATCTATTGGGATGGCCCCATATGAGGCACTGTATGGGCAAAGATGTCGTACTCCATTATGCTGGGTTGAGCAGAGTAGTGTTAGTGGTTTGACACCTGATCAGATCCAGGATGATGTGGCTCGAGTAGAACTGATTAGAGAGCGGATGTTGATTGCGCAGAGCCCTCAGAAGTCATATGCTGATAAGAGGCGTATACCTCTAGAGTTCAGAGTAGGCGCCCATGTGTGGCTGAGAGTGTCTCCGACACGAGGTGTTAGACGTTTTGGCATTAAGGGGAAGTTAAGCCCCCGATATGTCGGACCGTTCGAGATTTTGGATCGGGTTGGGAGCGCAGCATACAGATTAGCCTTGCCTCCGAGATTAGAGGGTGTTCATCCTGTATTTCACGTGTCTCAACTGAGGGAGTACATACCAGATCCGAGACACATTGTGAGTTATGATGATTTGGTGGTTGAGCCGGACCACACCTTTGTTGAGCACCCTATTGCAGTCCTAGAACGAGGTATGAGACGCCTGCGTTCGAAGGACATTCCTATGTTGAGGATATAGTGGTCGAGACGAGGACCTGATGAGGCTACATCGGAGACTGAGGATAGTATCTGGATGAACTATCCAGAGTTCTATGCCGAGATAGGTGCACCAGTAGGATCACCGAGTAGATCTTAGTACTATCTTGGTGAGTATTATGTGTTTATATGCTTATATGCTATGATGTGTTTATTTTCATACTAGCTTTGATGTGATATATGATCTTATTAGATCTTGTTGTGCTAGTATGATTCTTGTTTATAGCTGGAGATGGCTCTTTCCTCCATGCTATTGTGATACGCTTAGGGTTTAGCTGGAGATGGTTATTCGTCCATGCTATTTTGATGGACAGTGTGTTGCTGGAGATGTTTTTCCTCCATGCCTTTCTGTTATGAGTATGATACGGCTAGAGATGTGATTCCTCTATGCCTTGTGATGTGTTTATGGTTTGGCTAGAGATAGTTTTCCTCTATGCCTTGGATAGTGTTTTGTTGCTAGAGTTGATGATTTCCTCCATCCTTGTGTTTGAGGTTATAGAGAGTTATACCTCGCCTTGTGAGTCCGAGTGGTTTGAGGATTTACAAGTTTCGGGACGAAACTTGTTTTTAGGGGGGGGTGAGGTGTAACAACCTTAGTTTTTTAGGAGCCGTTTTGACCTTAGCCGCCCCCACGGGCTTGTGTGCCGCCTCGGCGGGTTTCCGCTCCCGCGGCCCAGGGAACCGCCCCGCGGTTTCTTGCGGCTGCAGTCAGTTTTGTTGACTCTTTGACTTGTGCTTTACCCTTTCTTTCTCTTCTTCCTTAAGTCTTCTCCTTGGCTCGTGATCAAGGGTTTCCACTCCTTTTCCAACCTTCCTACGTTCTCCTTCTTTCTTCTCCTTTCTTGATCTTGATCTTGTTCCTCCTTAGAGTTTTGGAAGTGTTTTGTTGTGTGGATGATGATGTTGATGAGCTTGAGGTGTGTTGCTGAGCTTGGAAGCCAGTGAGGTTGGTTGTTGATCTTCCTTGCAGCTTAGGACCACAAGTGTGGTAAGTCTTCTTCTTCTTCTTCTTCTCTTCTTCCTTGATTCCATCTTCCTTAGCTTAGGATTAGATGAATTGAATGTAGATTGATGTTGGAATGTGTATATATATGTATGTGTGTGACTTTGGAATGGAGAAGACGTGATTTGATCACGTGAAGAGCCGAAGAGGAATCGCGGGGTCACTTTTTGCATTGTCGCCGCCCCCGCGTCTGGAATTCGCCGCCCCTGCGGAAGCTGTGTCACAGCGCCTGCGCCGTGCCTGCGTTACCTGCGGCCACTGTCACCATGCCTGCGGCTGAGCCTTGCCACGCCGGCAGGTTGCCTTGGTCCGCCCCTGCGTCTCTCTTGTCACGCAGGTGCGTCTTGTCCCGGGTCTACCTAGAGTTGAGTAGATCCTTTCCTTTCCTAGTATGAGCGGGTTAGTAGCATGATAGGTACGTGTATGAGGTTAGAATGATGATGAGTACGTTATCGTTTATGCCAGTTATGACTTTGAGGTTTATGAGTTAGGATACGATCCTTATGGATCCCTTTGGTCTAGGTGTGACTCTTTGATGGATATGAGTTGATATATTGTTATGCCTTGTTATTAGGCAGTGTTGTCCTCTAGATTGGAGTGGACCGTGTTTGAAATCGTGGTTGAGACTACTACTGAGGTTGAGGTAAGTCCATAGGACTTACTTAGCTGTCATCCTTATATTGGATGTATGCATGAGTGGTGTTTGTTATATGCTTTATAACATGTGATATGGTTTATTATCGACCTATGATATATTGACCGCCCATTGTAGTGGATATGACAACCTGCCTTTCATCCCGTAGTGGAGTCTGGGAAGTTCTCTGTAGTCTAGTTAGATCTGGTATACGGGAAGGGCACTGACCACTCCTTATGGTATACGGGAAGGTGCGCTGATACCACTCCAGCTAGCTATTGCACTCAGAGGCGAGGATTATATACATTCCTCGTGTCACATATATTCATATGCATATATATATACTATTTGAGTGATTGACGTTATAAAGATAATAAACCGGGAAAATGTGTGAAAGCATGATGATGTGTTATGATTCCTGATGTGTGTTTGTGCTCTTGCATCTCTATATATATGTGTATGGTTAGCTAACGGTTTTATACCGTGTTGTAGATCCTTTGCAGGTTAGGAGAATTGCAGAGTGATCCAGAGGGGTGATCCGCTGAGGGCTCCGTACACTGGGGCGATATCGTGGGATATGGGATATTTATGTTGTACGGATATATATATTTTGATTTTGTACTCAACGGTTACTCTGTATTACCTTTTGATATGTGTATATATATATATATATATATATATATATATATATATATATATATATATATATATATCAATTTTATGTTTTGTTTTAATCTATTTGTGCCTTGTTGTAAGATTCAGTGAGCTTGTTGTCAGGCTAGGGTCAGGATTCATTGTGAGATCCTAGCCCAGTAGCACCTCGAGTCCTACGGATTTGGGGTGTTACAGATGTTATAGTTGAATTTATGGTAACCGGGGATTTGGGTGTTGAGGATGAGGATGATTACTTCTCTGAGCATTCATTTCAGTCTTTTAACATTGTCAATATGATGATATGACATCTTCTCTTCTGAAGGGTGTCAAGAAACAAATAAACTAGTAGATCGTTTATGATGTTAATCACCTTTTGTAGCAGGCCGGGAAAAAGGTTTGTGGTGGTATCTGTTATCTGGATGACCATTTGCAATGCTGAAAATTTTTTGGACTTTGGGTGTACGTCTTCTTTTGGATTATGTATGTATTTCTGGAATGTACTATCTGTTGTAATCTTGCTTGTATGGTTGTTCTGCATAGTGCTCCTTTACCCTTTCTCATGTGTAATGGGCTCGTTGAAACAATTTATGTAACCCCTGGTGTAGTTAATTTGTACCTTTTATTGGGTCTTTATATTATATTCTCCTTTATTAGTATACCCTTTGTATTTCATTTGAAGTTTAGGCCAATTGAATGCTTTTCTTTGTTTTTAAGGAAAGTGTGCATGGTCTTTTTAACTAGAACATGTACTTGTAATACATGTTGGAGCCATATCATTATGATGCTATCTTCTTTTAAAAGTCTAAGTAGAAATAAATCTAAAATTAACCCTCGGTTTTTGTTTCATTTCTTCTCGTCGGTTAGGCTTTGGTTCTTTGGTACGTGTGGTCTGACCACTTTAGTTTACTATCAACGTTTATGTTATACCTGGATGTGGAATCACAAGAAGAATTTGGTTATTTTAGAGGTTTTCTTTTCTTTTTTTATATATCAATAATTTGAATTTCAACGGAATGATATGTGAAAATTAACCAAGAAACAAAAACAAGAAGTATGGGGATTCGGTTTCATTGAAGATAGCTTATTGGAATTGTAGGGGCTTTCGTAAGAAAAATTTCTGGACTAATATTAAAATAGTGTCACAAAATGAACATATCGATCTTCTCCTCCTAGCTGAAATAAAATCGAGTATTGAACAACCGGAAAGTTGTTGGCGGAATGCTGGGTTTGATAATATTTGTTTTGTTCCTTCCATTGGTTTAGCGGGAGGGCTTTGCCTTCTGTGGAAAAGTAATCGACTCATAAATGAATCTCTATTTGTGCGGCATAAAGATGATCGTTTTATCATGGTTGAACATAATAATCTTGAAACGAAATTTTCTTGTAATATATTTCTCATTTATGCCCCTACTATTGAAAAGGATAAAGATAACTTTTGGAATAAGATAATGTATTCCATCAATAACCAAAGGTTTCCGTGTATCCTCATGGGAGATTTTAATGATATTCTAAAACCTTCGGAAAAATTGGGTGGAGTTAATAATAACGCAAAGCGGTATAGAAGAATTAGCAACCTTATGCAAAACTGTAATTTAGTTGACCTTGTTTCTCGTGGGAACGAATTCACCTTGAGAAAAAGAAAAAATGGTGATAATAATATGTTTGAAAAATTAGATAGAGTGTTGGTACATGTCGATGTTGTTAATGCTTATAATCAAATCCATGTTTGGAACCATGCTTTCACAACCTCTGATCATTGTATGATTTCTATTGATCTTTCTTCTATAAGATCGTCTTTTAAGAATAAACCATTCAAATTTGAATTAATGTGGATGGACAGAAATGATTGTGAACATCTTATTAAACAAACTTGGAGAACTCAGTTTGAAGGAACAAATATGTTTAATCTTGTTAGAAAAATCAGTTTAGTCAAAACTAAACTAAAAATTTGGAGTAAAACTAAGTTTGGAAATATTAATAAACAAGTTAGGGAGATTGGTCACACTATTGAAAATTTACAAATAGATATTTCTCGTAATTTTATGCACAAAGAAAATGAGAAACTAAATAGACTTAAAAAGAAAGGGAGTGTTTAGTTGATTTCCAACAAAAATACTGGATTTAGAGAGCCAAATCTAAATGTCTAGAGCTTGGCGATCAAAATACGAAGTACCATCATAGGAAAGCTACGGGTCGCATAAATAGAAAATTTATCAATTCAATTAACAGTGAAACTGGAGAAAATTTAAATACTAAAGAGGAGATTATCCGTGAATTTTCGAGAGATTATAACAAAAGATTTCAATCCAATTATACTAATAATAATGAACTTAATTGTTTCTTAGAAGTAATTACCAACGAAGTCTCATCTCAAGATAACCTAGAATTAATTAAACCTTTTACCAATGATGATATAAAAAAAGCTCTTTTTGACATTGGATGTGATAAATCTCCTGGCCCTGATGGTATGCCAACGGGATTTTTCCAAAATTATTGGGGCACTGTTGGCCCTACAGTTATCCGTGCAGTTAAAAGTTTTTCTAGAACTGAAAAAATTTTAAAACAAATAAACCATATCTTTATCACACTAATACCAAAAATGATAATCCTATATCCACAAATGACTATAGACCTATAAGTCTATGTTCAACAGTATATAAGATAATTGCAAAAATTTTAGCTAAAAGACTTAAGAGTATAATTCCTAAACTAATCCACCCTCTCTAGAGTGCTTTTACGCATAATAGATCGATCCATGATAACATTCTTATTGCACATGAAGTCTTTCATGGGCTTAGAACAAAAAAAAGGAAATGAAGGTTTTATTGCTGCTAAGCTTGATATGGAAAAAGCATATGATAGAATCGAATGGCCGTTTATTCTTTCTGTTTTAGAAAAATTTGGCTTTGAAAATTAATTTATTAATTGGATTAAAGAATGTATTACTACAGTTTCCTACTCAGTACTTGTGAATGATAAGCCTACTGGTATGATTTTTCCGATGAAAGGCCTACGTCCGGGATACCCTATCTCCCCTATACTTTTTAACCTGGGTGCAGAGGTGTTGGCAAGGAATATTCAAAAACAAAGTGATTTAAATAAGAAATTAATAGGATTTCCGATCTCTAAGGGTGGTACGATTATTCCTTTTTTGGCTTTTGCGGATGATATCAGCATTTTTTCTAAGGCTTCCCTAGAGGCTAGTACAAAAATATTAGATTTATTGGACGGATTCTCTCGCGTTTCTGGTGAGAAAATCAATTTTAGTAAATCAACCTTTCAACCATCTCCGAATGTAGGATCCTCACTAATCAATATTATTCAAACAAATTTAGGAATGAATACTATAAACTCCCTTGAAAAGTATCTTGGGTGCCTATAATTAATGGAAAAGTGAATAAGAAAACGTTTGAAGATATTATAATAAAGTCTAAACTTCAACTAACGAAATGGAAAGCATCCTCGTTATCTCAGGAGGGTAGAACTGTACTTATAAAAGCAAACCTTAATGCCAAACCAAATTTCATTATGCAAAGCTTTATGCTCCCTTCCTATATTTATAAAGAATTAGACCAAATAAACAGGAACTTCTTTTGGAATAAAGATTCTAGTTTTCACCCTCTTATTAGTTGGGATAAAATCTGTAGACCCAAGTCGCGTGGGGTGTTGGAATTAGGAAAGACGAGGAAATGAATAAGACCATCCAGATGAAACTATTGTGGAAAATTCTTGAGGAACCGGATAACATCTGGGTCAAGATTGTTAATGAAAAGTATTTGAAGAATATACCGTTATGGAAATATAACCTTAAAAATTATGCTTCGTGGAAATGGAAAAAACTAATGCATCTGAGAAAAGAATTTGAATCGGGACTTGGATGGAACATTGGTGATGGTAAAACGGTTAACTTTTGGCAGCATAAGTGGTGCTCTGATCAACCCCTCGTCAACCTATGTAAATACAATAGTAACATAGATAAAAACGATGTAGTTAGTAACTATATTATTAATAATAAATGGGATTCTCTTAAACTGGAAGCCAATTTAGCTAGTATTCTTCCAAGGGAAATTATCACTGCTATTAAGGGTTATCAACTACCTAATTCTTATATCCAAGACCGCCTTTATTGGGCTTTTTCGGATAATGGCTCTTTTTCTGTGAAATCTGCTATGAATCTCTTACATAAATTAAAAAGTTTTGATGAAAGTCCCAACTGTTGGATTTGGGATTTAGACGTAATTTCCAAAATAAAAAACTTCATCTGAAAATTATCTATTAATGGTCTACCTACTAAAGAAAACTTAGAACGACAAAAAATACATGTTCCTATGAAATGCTCGCTCTGTAAACATCCGTATGAGTCAGCTCGACACCTTTTCTTTGAATGTAGCTTCCTAATAAATAATATTGAATCTAGGGTTATTAAGAGAACTCTTTTGTGAGGAAAAACAAAATATGACCATGTCTTTCCAGTTGACCAGAGATAAGTTAGATAATAAAAATCTCATCATCCTTGCCTTCTCCTGGTGGAATTCCTGGTTCGCGAGAAATCAATACATATTTAACAAAATAAAACCAGTAAATTTTGAACCAATTGTCCATCCCAAATTAAGGAGCAGATGAAATCTAAGAAAAGAAAGGAAAATTTAACAAAGGTTCAGAATAAATTAAGGAAAACTCGTAACATCCATTGGTGTAAATCGTCTGAAGGATTTATCAAACTAAATTTTGATGGATCCAAACGGAACTCTGGAAGCGTTGCTTTTGGTTTTATCATCAGGGATCATAATGCTGAGACTATTTCCCTGGGCTATGGACAATGTGGTAACACATCGGTCCTCCATGCTGAAGCATGTGCGTTCAGGGAAGGTCTGGTTTAGGCATGTGATCTTCGAGTTAATCGAATTGAGATTGAAGGGGATAACCTAATAATCATCAATTCTATTAAACACATCTGGAAGCCCCCGTGGGAACTTGATCTTCTACTTTTTGATATTGCTAATATCTTATGTTTTTTTGATCAGGTTATTATTCGTCACGTCTTCCGCGAGATCAATGGTGTTGCTGATAGGCTGGCGGATTGTGGTCATGATGTTCAGCTTGCCTCGTCGTCTTCTACTCCCGATGTGGAAGATCTCATCCGTTGGGATGCCCTAGGAAGAAAGGTCTCGAGGAGGTAGTTCTTCCTAATTTCTTACCTTACAGTATCTTTAAAAAAATAATAATAATTTTAACTCATTGGATTGCCTAATAATACAAAATGAAAGACTATGTTGCACTATTTTTTAAACGGTCAACAATTTGAAACTTCTCCTTCTTTACCATTTGAAACTTCTCCTTTTTTACCATTAGCATTCACACAACCTTTGGATGTCACCACTATGATTAATCAATATATAACAAAATATATGAATATTATGAACATTGATCAACGAATAATACAGGTAAGTATCAAATATAGTATTTACCATTGACAAATGAGGATCGTGCTTAATCCATCGTGAAGACGCTCTCGCGGAAACAACATGCATAAGTAAAACCAATGAAGGACATCGAAAACATGTATAAACCAAAACAAGCCATGCTCTTGCAGAAAATCTAGAAAAGGTATAAAACCGGTAAGTCTAGAATAGTTAGGACTGCTCAAGGTAAAATGTCGTTATCATCCCTTAAAACCAAGTTCTTCTTAATAGTTCCAATAAAATCAACATGCTCTCGTAAAAAAACTAACTCTATCTCAATTCCCAAAATCAACACCACTTCTCAATGTATGTAAGCAAACGGGTAAGAATGTAGTACATTTAAGAAGAAACAAATTTATGTTAATCTCAATTCAACAATTCATATACATAATTATAAATCAATCATCATAGGGTTCAACCATTTTCTTAGATCATGAGAAACATAGCCATACATATGTAATATAAGAAACGCATAAAATATTAAAAAGAAAAAGCTGAATCAAACAGGTTCCAAGCACAACGAGGTGAACCTTCAAACATAAAACGGTGGCTACAATAATTGTAAATTCCAGAGGGTAGAAGATGCTAAACCTAGGGATGAGCATACATAATATATATAGGGTACAAATCGGATCCAAAATGTATTATTCTATCTTAACTAAAGATAAGATCGTATGATTTTATCTCATAAAGATTTGCAAAGTCAGGATGGGCATGACACGACCATGGTTCCCGTCTCGTCTCCGTATAGTGGTCGTTTGGGTGATGGTTTTGGAGATGTGGTGGCATGAGAACGAAGACGGGCATGCTACAACCATGGGGCCCGTCTCGACACCGTCTAGTGATGGTGTCGCTCCTTTTTTCGCGGCCAGCTCGAATCTTGGCTTTTGCCCTTTTGCAAAAATTCTAGGAGATGATATGTCACTTGATTCTTCAACTCTCAGTCATATAATATGCTTCTATGTTGCTCTTGACTTCAAGGAAGATCGAACTCTCCTATTTCAACCGAAAGATGCCGGAAATGGCCTCAAACGCATGAAACACATTATACACAAGGTAGACACTAAAAGATGGAAAGGGAATGCTTTCTACACTATATGAATGCTAAAAATCTAAAAGGAGAGATGAAATGCATGATTCTAACAACTAAAGCCAAACATAAATGGGTGACATCAACTATTGATCTAAGGCTCACGTTTCATGCCTCATCAAATTGGTGTTGTTATCAAGGAAGACATTCGTTTGTTTGACTTATTAATTTTAAAAATATGTGTCCATTTGATCAATTCTATTCCATCCCAAATTACAAACATGGTGCATAGAGGAAGAAGTGCAAAAAGAATACTTCCTACACCAAATGCCGAACTAAAGTTTAATAACATAAACATAAAGCAAAATACGAACGATGGTGATTGGTCGTCGGCCGATCAATGACATAGACGAAATTAGAAGAGAAAATGAAATCTGGAATCATGGAGACGAGAAGAATGGACTAGTTGGACGACTAGTTGAGACTAGTCGGGCTCTACAGACCCTAAAATGCATGAATTTAGCAAGACATATCTTAACTAAAATTGAAAGCTTTATTAATCGGAGATAAAAGGATTGGTCGACCGATCGGTGTAGAGTAATCAGCCGATCGACAGTACATGTAACACCCCAAATCCGTAGGACTCGGAGTGCTACTGGGCTAGAATCTCACAATGAATCCTGACCCTAGCCTGACAACAACTTCACTGAATCTTACAACAAGGCACCAATAGATTAAAACAAAACATAAAAACTGATATATATATATATATATATATATATATATATATATACATGTTAAAAGGATGATACAGAGTACTGCTGAGTACAAAGTCAAACTGAAATCCGTACAATAATGATAAACCCAAAATCCCACGAATACGCCCAGTGTACGGAACCCTCAGCAGATCACCCCTCTGATCACTCTGCAGCTCTCCTAACCTGCAAAGGATCTACAACACGGTATAAAACCGTTAGCTAACTATACACATATATAAGAAGATGCTAGAGCACAAACACACATCAATAATATTAACACATCATCATGATATCACACATTTACCCGGTTTATTATCTTTAATAAGTTAAATCACTCAATCGTATAAATAGATGTATATGAAGATATGTGACACGAGGAATATAATCCCCGCCTCTGAGTGCTCTAGCCAGCTGGAGTAGTATCAGCACACCTCCCGTGTACCCTATGGGAGTGGTGAGGGTCCTTCCCGTATACCAAATCTGGCCTGACTACAGAGAACTTCCCAGACTCCACTACGGGATGAAAGGGAAAGGTTATCACGGCCACTACAATGGGCGGTCAATATAACATAGGTCGGTGACCATAATAACACATGATATAAAGCATATAACACACACACCACTCAAGCATACATCCAATATAAGGATAGTAGCTAAGTAAGTCCTATGGACTTACCTCAATCTCAGAAGTAAACTCAACCACGTCAACTCTCCAACTGGTCAACTCCAAACTGGAGGACAACACGGCCTATACAAGGCATACATACATATATATCACAATTCTATCACACAAAGGGGTCACACCTAGACCCAAGGGATCCATAAGGATCAAGTCCAACTCGTAAACCTCAAAGTCGTAACCGGCATAACTATATCATACTCATCATAAACCGATACCTAGCATGGTACTAGTTCCCTCATACTCGGAAAGGAAAGGAGCTACCCAACTATGGGTAGTCCCGGGACAAGACGCACCTTCGTGATCAAGGGACGCAGGGGCGGAATGGATAACCGGCAGGCCCGTCAGGGATCAGCCGCAGGCGCGGTGACACGGGACGCAGGCAACGCAGGCAAGGCGTTGGCGCTGGCGCGGGCGCTTCGGCACAGCTTCCGCAGGGGCGGCGGCTTCTAGGCGCGGGGGCGGCGTTTGTGCAGAACTTGAACCCGCGGCTTCTCTTTGGCTTTTCACGTGATCAAATCACGTCTTCTCTCATCCAATTCACACACAAACATATACATAAACATTTCAACATTAATCTATGCTCAAACATCTAATCCTGGTTTCAAAAAAACATCTAATCCTAAGCTAAAGAGATGGAAACAAAGAAGAAGAGAAGGAGAAGAAGCAAGAACTCACCACTACTGAAGATCCTAGGCTGTAGGGAGAGTCACACACATCAGTAGCTGGCTTCCAAGCTCAGCATACACATCACTAGCATCATCATCAACCACAAAGTACAACTTCCAAGCCAAACTCCAAGGAGAACAAGAACAAGATCGATCAAAGGAAGGGATGAAGAAGCAAGAAGGACGTGAGGAAAGCTGAAGGAAGAAGTGTGAAACCCTTGCTCACGAAGCCAAGGGAAGAATAAGAGGAGGAAAGGTAAAGCACGGTCAAGAGAGTCAACAAAACCGGTTGCAGCCGCCGGAAACCGCAGGGGCGGTTCCATGAGCCGCAGGGGCGGAAACCCGCAGGGGCGGCGGTCATGCCCGCGGGTGCGGAAAGGCCAGTCTCGGCCCAAAGCCAATCTCGGATATGGTCCGATCTCGGTCCGAAAGAATAGGGGTCTCACAGTACAAACATTAACTTGTCTTTGAAACTTTTGAATGAAAACTAGATAAAAAGAACTAATCCTTCGATCCTAGGGTTTGTGATCTAGAATCTACCAAATCCTATATTTAACCTCAAAAGATATTATTGTCCAAACGGACTCACTGAAACATAGAAAAGTGAAACAACATTGAAGAGCGAACCGAAGTGACACAGGTTGCCGACTTGTGGAGACCGGTCGGCATATCACTCGGAAATGAACCGATTGACTTCAATATTGGAAAATGGTCACGTGATCGGCAAGTGTGTTGCAGGACGGTGACCGACTCGATATCCTCGAGGAATTCCTCGATCTTTTCTCTCGGATCTCAATCAATTCCATTATGACCTTGACTTCCTTGACCACATGGAGAAAGTTAGGGGTTTGAGGTCATTCTTTCATAAATAGCTCCATTTTATCTCAACAAACATTTAGAATGCTTACAATGTTATTAACGCATTGGTAGATTTCCAAAACACAAAAAATGGGAGGAAATATGCCAATCAACAATGCAAATATGCCCAAAATGCTTAAGGAATTGATAAGAATGATGGTGAAAAAAGGCGTTAAAGTCCATTATGTCACTTTACTATTGATAAGACAAACAAAACAACCGTTTTCCAACAACGACGCCAATTTGATAAAGGTCGAAACGTGAGTCTCAATTCTCATAAATGATACAATACCCGATTATAGTAAAATGGTCCACATCAAACACAAGGAAAAAAAAATATTCATCCGGATAATTGTAATGCCATTAACAAACAAACAAAAGTAGTAAACAAAAGGTAAGGGATCGGCCAACGAAAAGGGTAAAGTTGGTTGATTAGATTCAAAAGATGGTATGATCATATAGAATGATAACTAAAATTAGGTAAGGAAGAAAAAAACAAAGGCCCACAACTATGCAATTCAAATCTTGCTCGATAATAACTATATCCAAATAACATATATCATGTTATGAAGGAAACAACCCTACGCAGCTCCACATCTTGCAAAATAAGAAAAATATCAGTCATGTAGCTCTCGCATCCCGCAATTAACACTTTAAAGCACATATAAAATAAAGTAAAGTCTATGCCCAACTCTCACATCTTGTCATACAGAATCAATAATTTACCATAAGACATGAAATAAGACACACACATACATATATACATAAATGCATATATAATAGGGGTGGGATCTGGTAGGAACCTTCCTTAGAGTAGGGAGTAGGGAGTCTTAACAGCCATAAGATAAAAGATTGAACGTATGTGAAT